>CM038359.1:30545790-30995790 GCA_021464625.1 Proterorhinus semilunaris
GGAGGGAGGGAGAGAACACGCAGCCGCTCGTTTGAGGGGATCCAGGGTCGGGTCCAAAGTTCAGGTTTGTTTGTTTATTGGTCATTTGGTCGGGACAGTGTAAGTTAATGAACAAGCCACACCGGACTGTTGCCTTGGGCTGATTTCCAGCCATCGTCCCTCATGCGCACTCTCATTCATCCTATTGTACATGTTTTTAGTGGTAGGGGAAACCTACGCAGACACGAGGAGAACAGCAAACTCCACACAGAAAGGCCCCGGCCTTGGTGGGAATCGAACCCCAGACCTTCTAGCTGTAAAGCACGAGCGCTAACCGCGGTGCTAGCGTGCCGGGCGGTGGGCTCGGACGGGTCCGCCGTTTGGGGACCTCTGTCCTAGAAATGTCGGAGAGAAAAGTCCAAATGTTTTCCCTGATCGTTATTATTTGGAAGTTATTGGATTCACAACCTGTCACCTTCATCTGGACAACATCGAGCCCGTCGCCCTGAACATCGGCTTTAGGAGACAGTCATGTGACCTTCGCTCATATGTGCTGGGGACAGGGGCTGCTGGGACAGGAGCCGCTGGGACAGGAGCCGCTGGGACAGGAGCCGCTGGGGACCATAAGCCGCTGGAACAGGAGCCTCTGGGACAGGGGCCGCTGGGACAGGAGCCTCTGGGACAGGAGCCGCTGGGACAGGAGCCGCTGGGACAGAGGCTGCTGGGACAGGAGCCTCTGGGACAGGAGCCTCTGGGACAGGAGCCGCTGGGACATAAGCCGCTGGAACAGGAGCCTCTGGGACAGGGGCCGCTGGGACAGGAGCCTCTGGGACAGGAGCCGCTGGGACAGGAGCCGCTGGGACAGAGGCTGCTGGGACAGGAGCCTCTGGGACAGGAGCCTCTGGGACAGGAGCCGCTGGGACAGGAGCCGCTGGGACAGAGGCTGCTGGGACAGGAGCCTCTGGGACAGGAGCCGCTGGGACAGGAGCCGCTGGGACAGAGGCTGCTGGGACAGGAGCCTCTAGGACAGGAGCCTCTGGGACAGGAGCCGCTGGGACATAAGCCGCTGGAACAGGAGCCTCTGGGACAGGGGCCGCTGGGACAGGAGCCTCTGGGACAGGAGCCGCTGGGACAGGAGCCGCTGGGACAGAGGCTGCTGGGACAGGAGCCTCTGGGACAGGAGCCTCTGGGACAGGAGCCTCTGGGACAGGAGCCGCTGGGACGGGAGCTGCTGGGACGGGAGCTGCTGGGACAGGAGCCGCTGGGACAGGAGCCGCTGGGACAGGAGCCACTGGGACAGGAGCCGCTGGGACAGAAGCTGCTGGGACAGGAGCCTCTGGGACAGGAGCCTCTGGGACAGGAGCCGCTGGGACAGGAGCCGCTGGGACAGGAGCCGCTGGGACAGAAGCCGCTGGGACGGGAGCCGCTGGGACGGGAGCCGCTGGGACGGGAGCTGCTGGGACGGGACCCGCTGGGACGGGAGCCGCTGGGACGGGAGCTGCTGGGACGGGAGCTGCTGGGACGGGAGCTGCTGGGACGGGACCCGCTGGGACAGGAGCTGCTGGGACAGGAGCTGCTGGGACAGGAGCTGCTGGGACAGGAGCCTCTGGGACAGGAGCTGCTGGGACAGGGGCTGCTGGACTTTGTTTCATGTGGATAGCTAAAGCCGGGGTCACGTCATAAACAAAGCTCAGTGTTTCTTCTCCGAGTCCAGGAGACGAGCCCGAGGACAAACTTTAACTCGTCTGTTCTTCCTCTGCGTTGGACGACCTTGTTGCTGCGAGGTCCGAGTGCTAACCACCCTGCCGCCGTGTGCTCTTGGGCTCTCCCAGAGGACGCTCATGCCAGCGTGCTCTCTTGTCTGTGATGTGGTAAAAGATGAGAGCAGCACGTTAGCGCCCCCTCTGGGTGAAACAGGAGCTCTCGTCCGTTGAAATGAATGGGCAGTCTGATAAACTTTATCCAAATCTAAAAGGTTACTGCCTACAGGCCAGAGTAATGCCTCATTTGAAAGCTAAGACCTACAGCTAAACAAATCTTTTACCTCGCATTGTTGCTGCGTTGTCGTCACGTATTCGTCCCACATTTTTGTCACTTTGTCTTGTTACTCAGTTGCGGCTTTTCTGTAAATTTTTCATAAATCTTTTGTAATTATTTTGTCATTTTTTAGTCCCTTTTTTTTTGTCAATTTTTCGTCACTTTTTTGTCAATTTTTTGTCAATGGTTCTTTCAGCAGCGACTCTACTGCTGCTATCGCTATCGCTAACGCTAATGTGTGTTTTAAAACTCGGTGAATCATAAATTAGGCCCAACACGGAGCACGTTTAATCAGGCTGAATGTTCACAGGGGAAAGAAGTCAGAAAGGGCATAATACTCGGCCACCAGGTGGAGCCATTTCCCAGTAATGAGCCCTGACAGAGGGTTGCGCTCGATAAACCGGCTCCCAATCGTCCTCTGAGAGTGAACGGATGTGTTTGTGAGAGACACTGGACTTTTCCCCGTGGTTCTGGCGCTGGTGCGGAATATTCTATCCCCAGAACGCAAAAAGACCAGAGATTTTGTCTGTACCGCCATAGAAATAAAAGGAGCTGTTTCACCCGGAGGGAGAGGGGACTCGGATGTTGCTTTTATCTCCGTCCTCCATGTTGGGGTGGCCCCTGTGGAGTCGTTTTCACCCTGTCCTCCATGTTGGGGTGGTTATTACGCTGTACTCCATGTTGGGGTGGTCTCTGTGGGGTAGCTTTCACACTGTCCTCCATGTTGGGGTGGTCTTTGTGGAGTAGATTTTCACTCTGTCCTCCATGTTGGGGTGGTTATTACACTGTCCTCCATGTTGGGGTGGTCTCTGTGGAGTAGGTTTTCACTCTGTCCTCCATGTTGGGGTGGGCTCTGTGTAGTAGTTTTCACTCTGTCCTCCATGTTGGGGTGGTTATTACACTGTCCTCCATGTTGGGGTGGTTATTACACTGTCCTCCATGTTGGGGTGGTCTCTGTGGAGTAGTTTTCACGCTGTCCTCCATGTTGGGGTGGTCTCTGTGGAGTAGTTTTCACACTGTCCTCCATGTTGGGGTGGTTATTACTCTGTCCTCCATGTTGGGATGGTTTCTGTGGAGTAGTTTTCACTCTGTCCTCCATGTTGGGGTGGTTATTACACTGTCCTCCATGTTGGGGTGGTCTCTGTGGAGTAGTTTCCTCTCTGTCCCCCAGGTCGGCGCGGTCAGGAGAAGGGCAGCTCCCACCGCTGTGTGTAGGCGCGCAGCTCGCAGGGACTGATGACCAGCATCCGAGACGAGTCCAGTCCGTCCAGGGCCATCTCCGAGTCCAGGCAGAACCGTGACACCAAGTGCTCCAGGTGAGTGCCCGACTTCTGCCAGCGCTGAGGAGACAACACAATATCACTGAGTATTGTTAATCTGCAGAACGTTCGGTGCAGTTCGTGAAATATCAGATCATTTTGGGCTGTACTACCGTTACATACTTTTTTCGATGCCCATACGGAAATATTTGTCGTATATAGAACCATAAAACAGATGAATAATGATAATTCATTCCTTTTCTTTCCATTTAATTTATTTTGTATCTTTTGTTGGAGGGGACAAGGGCAGAAAAAACACATTCAATGTTTATCTAATTTCCCCCCCAATTGTTCTTCGTGTTTTAACTCCCAATTTACTCAAAAATGTCCTATTTTTAAAAATGTTGTTTTCAATTTTTCCAATTTGTTTTCTCTTTTTTTCTTCATTTTCCCCCCAATTTGTTTATTTTTTCAATTTGTCTTTCACTATTTTTTTCTTTTAAATGTTGATGACCAACAGCAGCAAAACTTGGATATAAAGATGTTATATTTTTTTTTCGATTCCTGCTTTCGATACTTTTATTTTTCCGATTGTAACCCACATGAAACAATGGGCTACTAGACGAGTACATGTTGTCTAAGCTGCAATGGCACTAGTTGTCCACTAGAGTGTTCCACAGCGCCTCAATTAACTTAAGCCTTGCACATGCGGTCATTGTTACTTCACTTGAAGCTCCTCGTGAGTCTGATCAAATGGAGCGAGTAAGTACAAAAAATAGCAACTAAATATGATTATTGTAATTCTAATTACTTATACTGTACTGTAAACAGGCTTAAGATACAAGTCTTTGTATCAAACTTGTATCTTGTGCTGCAGAAGTGACTCTAGAGAGACCCTGGCAGGCTAGCTGCTCGAAGCAGCAGTTAGCTTCATCAGTTGGACTCTTTATAGTGGCCTCTGTGGTTCGCGACTCCAGTTTTCAGCTTGTTTTCATCTCACAGTGCTACAAGTACAAAGATGCATTTTTATATTGTAATGTAAATCGATTTTACTTGTATAGTACAGAGAGAAGGGGTGTTTTTATATATTTAATCCCATATTTTGTGATAAAAGTATGTTTTTTATATAACAGTTGCGTCTAACTAATAAAGCTAACTGCTGCTTCGAGCAGAGCCTGCTTACAATAAGACTAAATGTACCCTTGCACTAATTCTGGGGGAAAAACATATATAAAACAGTAAAACATAGCCTGCAAATAAATAACCTAATTAATAAATGATTAATAATCACTTACGTTTTAAAGCGTTGGAGTGCAGTATGACAGCAAACTCCGTGACAGAGGGGGTCAGCCCTATGTTCCCCGGTACCTATGTTCCCCCACTTCTATTGATTAAGATTAGGCACCAGCCCACTATCCTTAAGGCTAGTGGCTCGGGCAGGGCCAGGGTTAAGATGATTGATATATGTTTGACATTTCACTCTCATGACTTGTGATTGGGTGAAGTACCAACTCACCTACGGAAAAAAACATCGCACCCGGGGAACATAGGACCTGGGGAACATAGGTACGCACCCGTGACAGAGCACTCCTCCACGACGTTGCTAGGCAGGAGGTTTACCTGGTTTACAAGGTTTACCTGAAGATTTACCACGTTAACCAAATGCAGGTGTGACCAAATAGAGGTGTGACATGTAGATGAATACAATTTAGGCCTATTTTTTTGTTTTGTTTTGTTATTGCAGTTATGGAAATGTTACATTTGAATAAAAAGTCTAACTGCTCCAGCGAATCATAGATGAAGTTTTCCAGAGGTTTTGTAGGCCTATTTACATTTTTAAGAAAGGATAAAAAGAAACTACATTTTACCATATTATATTGATACTTCCCACCTCAGGGCGTGGCAGGGTTGCCAGGTCTGGGGAGCCAAACCCGCAGTAAACAGAGCCCATGTTCTCCCGCGATGAGAAGAAACCGTCCCCTTTCTCCCTCTCTTATTGAAGCAGCTCACAGAGCCTTGGATTTGAGATTTTGTCATTTAAAATAGTGATTTTGTTCAAAAAATAAGATAGAAATAGAAATTTTACATTGATAACAGCAAGGCAAAAAAACGTGGAGTTTGTTTTCACCCGCGGAATTTCACCGCTGCCTAGCAACGTCGTGGAGGAGCGCTCTGTCACGGAGTTTGCTGTCATACTGCACTCCAACGCTTTAAAACATACGTGATTAGTAATCATTTATTAATTAGGTTATTTATTTGCAGGCTATGTTTTACTGTTTTATATATGTTTTTCCCCCAGAATTAGTGCAAGGGTACATTTAGTCTTATTGTAAGCAGGCTAGCTGCTCGAAGCAGCAGTTAGCTTCATCAGTTAGACGTAACTGTTATATAAAAAACATACTTTTATCACAAAATATGGGATTAAATATATAAAAACACCCCTTCTCTCTGTACTATACAAGTAAAATCGATTTACATTACAATATAAAAATGCATCTTTGTACTTGTAGCACTGTGAGATGAAAACAAGCTGAAAACTGGAGTCGCGAACCACAGAGGCCACTATAAAGAGATGCCTGCCTGGACCAAGATCACTTATCTAAGCAATAAGCCACCAGATCTCAGCCTTGTCTGCCACTTCTGGTAGACAAGAGATCTGGCCCACCTCTGGCTTTACAGGCTGAGTTCTGTCTGAGATCTGGCTCCACACCGGCACATCTGTCTGAGTTCTGTCTGAGTTCTGTCTGAGTTCTGTCTGAGATCTGGCTCAACACCGGCACATCTGTCTGAGCTCTGTCTGAGTTCTGTCTGAGATCTGGCTCAACACCGGTACATCTGTCTGAGATCTGGTTTGACACTGGGTATCAGAGGTGGCCCAGTGTAGGACCGTAATTCATCGCAGTATCTGGGCCAGAAGAAAGGTGAATGTGTGGCCCGGATATGTGGGGAGGCTTCAGTGGTGTAAAAACGATGAGAAACAACAAGAGTAACGACAGTCGTCCTGCGCTCGAGCCTTTGGCCGCACGGAGATAGAAAGTAATTTAAAGTCGGATGTTTCTCTGTTGTTCTTCCCTCCGTAGATAAATGAGTGCGGCTCTTTGGACCGTGACTTTAAACCTTTTGCACCTTAATCTCCTCCGAGGCGGCACAGAAACTAAACAACTTCGAGAGAACAATAGGGGACTTTATTTTTCACAATCTCTCAAACTCTTTCACCACAGCCATACATCTCTTTGTGTCTTTGTGAGAATGTAACGTAGAAATATGTAGAAGATGGGGGAGGGGAAATTGTATAAGTCATGTTTCAAATAAAAGCTCCCAAACGCAAACCTCCAGCCTGTGTTTACCGCCTCTCACCACTAGATGACGCCCTCTCCGTTCTTTTCTCTCCCCATTTTCAAACCAACCTCTGTGAAAATGCTTTACCCATGTCCGTAGACCAACATAAAAAGTAAAAGAAGGGACTAGAAACATGTGAACTTTTCAAGATATTATTTATTTATTTAACATTTGTTTGGGGCAGTGCATGTTAACCTCTTTTTAGGTTTTTCTACGTCACATCAGTGGCGCCAAAAGGTTAACGCCCCTTTGCGGGGGCAAATAGAAGCTCTGTACATTGGAATGAATGAGGAAAGATCGTCTGAAAACTTTTAATTTGCACATGAAAAAACTATTTTCTTTGTTTTATTTAATTATCGAATGTGAAAAGGAAGCCATGGAAGTGACCTGTTGTTTCAGATAATTCAAAGAGAACACGGTTAACGTTTTAAAACTGAGCTGCTAAACCCAGGGTGAGCAGCTAAAAAACTGGGACACTATTTGGGATTTAGTCGCAGGGTCAACCAGGGAGCCATTTAGTGACTGTTTTTCCTAAGCTAAATGGTAAATCTGCGTGTTACTATCTTACACCATGCAACAATTAGCATTAACATGATAGATTTCATATTTCGTATTGGCTTCTACCTGGTAATGGACATTTGCCCAAAGACATGAATTTTCAAGCAAAGTTTGTTACTTTGTGGATCATATTGGCCACAAACTGGGACACTTGGGACAGACCCCATGTAAAACAGAGGACTCCAAACTGGGACTGTCCCGGGTAAACTGGGACGTCTGGTCACCCTAGCTAAACCCACTGTGACCATGACTTGTCTGTGACATTTGCCTGTGTAACTTGTTCGCTGGATGCTTCATAACGTCACTACAACAGCTTCAGCTTTTAGTCTGTTTTTATATTATCATTAAATCAAAATCATACAGCTTCGATGTAGTTTTGTACCTTATGAGAGCAAATGGTTCGTTCAGCAGCTAATGCTAACGTTAATGTGCGTTTTAAAACCGAGAGAATCATTAATTAGGCCTAAAGCTGAACATGTTTGATGAGTTTGAATAATTACCTATTAAAGACGTTACACAAAGTGCATAATACACGGCCACCAGGGGGAGCCTCAGTAATGAGCTCTGACATGGCCATAACAGATGCTAGTGATCGATAAACTCGCTCATATAAGTGTCCACAAAAAATAAAACATCTTCCAATCGTCTTCTGACAGTGACTTGATGTGTCTGTAATCAAGAACGGACATTGTCCTGTAGTTCTGATCTCTGGTTTGGAATATTTTATCCTCCGAAAGAGAAATAGTCCCTCTTTCACATACACGCTAATGCAATGTTTAACTCTCGATTCCCCCAAAAGGGGGCGTTGCCCAGTAAAAAGTTCACGGATGTTGCTCCATCTATAGGTAGCGTTCACGTGACGTCACAGCTAGCTAACAGGTGTCAGGTGGAGGGCAGGCCGAGCGTTCGTGGTGGGCTTCAGATTGGCAACCATGCCGGTAGTGTGCGCTGTTTACGGTTGCTCCAATCGCTCTAACAGAGACGTTAAAAGTTATTATCGCGTTCCTAAAGTAGTCACACGTAAGGGCGAGAAGTGGAAGAAAATAAGCGAAAGAAGACGCAAGAAATGGTTGAAAAATGTAAGGTTGATAGTCAGCAAATGCCCGTCTGTAGCGACCACTTCGTCACTGGTGAGCTAACTCTTTATTGCATTGTATCATTGCGTACAGCATACAGTTACGTTAAAATATGTTGATATAGGGCACATATATCAACAGGTCTGAAAGGTTTGTTTCTTCGAATTAGGTTTTCCAAGTAAGCGTGAAGAGTCCACATCGGTCGACTGGGCCCCGACCGTAAACCTCGGGTACGACAACACGCCCAAGCCCGAATCACTCTCAGCGTCGCACGGGCAGGATTAAGGGCCGCGAAAAGATGCAAGAGGTACTGCAAGGTGGTGGTACTTTTTGCTTAGTGATCTGCTCACTTAATTTACTCAAGTACTTTGGTAACTATTAACTATAGCCTACGTCTTGGAATAGTTTTTAATCACACTGCACTTTTACATATATATTGAGTAATAACATTTGAAGTAGCCTTGACTTGAGTAACTTGGGCTACTTCGTATATAATCGTGAGACTAGTTCAGTTGAAAAATTCCCCTTTCTCATCAAGTAAGGGTCTTCCCCAACATGTTTTGTTATTTTGTGTTGATGTCTATCTTTAGATTCAGGGTCAAGACAGGCGCAATAAGAGCTCTCCTCCATGTTTAACAATGCTGGCAGAGCGCCCCTGCCCTCCATCTGACATTATGACGTCATCAGATTCTACGTAGCGAACGCTACCTATTGAGAGGCCAGGCCAGTGGCCCTACAGTGGAGCCTGATAGGGAATTATAGAATTAATTCGGCCCTCACATAGTTCCCTTATCATATTGTACTGTTAGATCGGGTCATATTGTACTGTTAGATCAGGACATGGTGGCGCCGGCCTTCGGCAATGACATGTGGCCTAGTCAACGTGGCACATCGTCTATGCGTAGACTGTCAGTGCCTACGTGTAACTACGACTATTTAACTCCCTTCATGTGGAAGCATCGCCAGACTGACATAGACGATGTGCCACGTTGACTATCTAACAGTACAATATGTCCTGATCTAACAGTACAATATGACCTGATCTAACAGTACAATATGACCTGATCTAACAGTACAATATGACCTGATCTAACAGTACAATATGACCTGATCTATCCATCCATCCATCCATTTTCTTCCGCTTTATCCGGGGCCGGGTCGCGGGGGCAGCAGGCTCAGCAGAGATGCCCAGACTTCCCGATCCACGCACACCTCCTCCAGCTGTTCTGGGGGGACCCCGAGACGACACCAGGCCAGCTCGGAGACATAGTCCCACCAGCGTGTCCTGGGCCTTCCACGAGGCCTCTTCCCAGTGGGACATGCCTGGAACACCTCCCGAGGGAGGCGACCAGGAGGCATCCGGAACAGATGCCCTAGCCACCTCAGCTGGCTCCTTTCGACGTGGAGGAGTAGCGGCTCGAGTCCGAGCTCCTCCCGGGTAACTGAGCTGACCTGAGATGACCTGATCTAACAGTACAATATGTCCTGATCTAACAGTACAATATGACCTGATCTAACAGTACAATATGACCTGATCTAACAGTACAATATGACCTGATCTAACAGTACAATATGTCCTGATCTAACAGTACAATATGACCTGATCTAACAGTACAATATGACCTGATCTAACAGTACAATATGACCTGATCTAACAGTACAATATGACCTGATCTAACAGTACAATATGATAAGGGAACTATGTGAGGGCCGAATGAATTCTATAATTCCCCATCAGAGCCAGTGGCCCTTCTGTGCTCAGTCCGCCCCTGGTCTGAGCCACTGTCTCCACTCGAGGCCTCTGCTCCCATGACCTATAACCCCCTGCTGGCCAGAGCCGCCAGTCGCACACGCTCCCTCATTGCATCGCTTAATCGAACGATCCTTTTCGTGTTTTTGCTTTGCTCGTCGACCTTCTCTGTCAGCTCCTCGTTGAGGGATTTCAAGGCCTTCCCCTCTCGCATTAAAGCCAGCCACTGGGCTCTCATGACCTCCGCGCTGTACGCTGTGACGACCTGCTCCTCATACTCTTTTTGAAGCCTCGTCTTCTCCATTAGCTGCTCATCTATAAACCTCCCCAATTGAGTGATTCCATCTTTGAGCACCTGCTGCGCCTCCTTTTTCTCTTGTAACAACCCCACTTTCTTTGTCAAGGTACAGTTGCTTTGCTGAAGTGACCTCGCCTCCACGGAAAGGGTCTTTATGTTTGCTTCCAGCCCCTTTATGCTCGCGATCTCCTCTTTCAGTGCATATTTCTCCTCATGTAAGCGAAGGTTCTCCTTTTTCAAACCAGCCGCGTCCTCCTGGGCCGTCTCATGCTTCGTCTCCAGCGTTTTAAGCTTGTTTAGTTTCTGTGTAAGGTTTTCCACTTCTTTGCGTAATTTCTTGTTTTTATTTTCCACGTTCACGCCATCCTTTTCTGTTTGTGCGTGACTAGCTGATATGACTTTGAGCTCCCTTATTTCACCCTTTATAGAATCAATCTGACTCTGCAGGTCGTCATTGTGCTTTCTCTTGGCGTCACTTTCCTGGACCATTTTCTCATAGCGCGACACGTACCACTTCATATCTGGCCATTCAACGTTTTTTTTGAACTGCAGATGTTGCTCCAGTTGCTTCCTTTGACTTTCCAAAACACCTTTTAACGCCGTCATTTCCGTGACTTTCAAATGTCCTTCGGTCTCGAATAACGCGATTTTGCTTGCCATCCTCGACACGTTTTCCTCTAAATATTTGTTTTCTTTACGACTGTGCTCTATTCCATGTTCAAGCTCCGCACACTGCTGTTTCAACGCCGCCTGCCTGTGGAGTTGATCTCGCAGGGTTTTCAGCTCCTCTTGATACGTGTTTCGCTGGATCGTCATAACCGCCATCTCATCTCCAAGCTCCTTTCTCCGATTCATGAGTTCTTCCTCTGATCGCAGAGCCCTCTTCAACTCGGAAATTTGTTCTCGAAGGGCGTCTACTTCCAGACGAATGCCATCTTTTTTAGTTTCAAACTCCAGACAGTTCTGAGCGTGAGACACGGAGCGTCTGCGAGCGATTTCTGTAGCGAGCGCCGTTACTTCCTCCTGTGCCGCCTTTTTCTGCTCCAGCAGGGAGTCTCTCTCGCTTCTGACGTGGAGCTGATCTAAGTCTTTCAGCTGCTGGAGTGTGCGTTGCATGTATTTTTTCTCCTGCTGAATAATGTTAAGTTTGAAATCATCTGCTGTAAGGTGCAGCGCTGAGGCTTGGCCGGTCGACGGCGTCTTCTCTTCAACTTCAACTTCTGACGTAGGATTTTGTACAGGGGACTCCATCTTCTCTCCGTTGTCCCAGCTGCATTCCCACACTTTTTGTAAAGTTCCACGATCGGAGCAGTTCCAATCGTTCTTCACTCTCTTTAAAATGTTCCTTTATCACATTCACTGTCTCCTTCAACAGCTGGTTCACCCTAGACCGCCCGAACCCCGAATCCACGCCGGCCATATTTGAGACTTCACTTTCCGGTAATATACAGATGTCTTTACTGGATTCAACTGTTTCCGGCCACAAACGGTCACGCTGAAGTCCTTTGGAAATGTGATGCGACGTCAAAGACACAAACGGTCACGCTGAAGTCCTTTGGAAATGTAAGGTCAAAGAACCAACGGTCACGCTGAAGACCTTTGGAAATGTGAGGTCAAAGAACCAACGGTCACGCTGAAAGAACCAACGGTCACGCTGAAGACCTTTGGAAATGTAAGGTCAAAGAACCAACGGTCACGCTGAAGACCTTTGGAAATGTGAGGTCAAAGAACCAACGGTCACGCTGAAGACCTTTGGAAATGTGAGGTCAAAGAACCAACGGTCACGCTGAAGACCTTTGGAAATGTGAGGTCAAAGAACCAACGGTCACGCTGAAGACCTTTGGAAATGTGAGGTCAAAGAACCAACGGTCACGCTGAAGACCTTTGGAAATGTGAGGTCAAAGAACCAACGGTCACGCTGAAGACCTTTGGAAATGTGAGGTCAAAGAACCAACGGTCACGCTGAAGACCTTTGGAAATGTGAGGTCAAAGAACCAACGGTCACGCTGAAGACCTTTGGAAATGTGAGGTCAAAGAACCAACGGTCACGCTGAAGACCTTTGGAAATGTGAGGTCAAAGAACCAACGGTCACGCTAAAGACCTTTGGAAATGTGAGGTCAAAGAACCAACGGTCACGCTGAAGACCTTTGGAAATGTGATGTGAGGTCAAAGAACCAACGGTCACGCTGAAGTCCTTTGGAAATGTGATGTGAGGTCAAAGAACCAACGGTCACGCTGAAGTCCTTTGGAAATGTGATGTGACGTCAAAGAACCAACGGTCACGCTGAAGACCTTTGGAAATGTGATGCGACGTCAAAGAATGGGTGGATTTTTTCGACCAATCACAAGATCATTCCAAATAGTTACTAAGCAACAGGCAGAACATGTGATTTCCCCCACAGACATGACCATATAAGAGCGTCTTGGAATTGCCCATATATGGTGAAACGTGAAATGGTCTCACCTTACAGTCAGGTCCGCACAGGGGACCTCATTTCGGCCCGGGAATTTAGAGATTTAGATCGGCCCGAGCTACTATGGAGTTACAGCTCAGTTGTAGTGCCAGAGGAAGCCGGATCAAATCCCACTTTGACAATTTTCTAAACCGTTCTCGTTTCACATGGGCCTCTGCGCACACAGTCTGGGCCTGATACCACCCCACAGTCAGCGCCAAGCTATGTACGTTAGAATATATATGATTTGTCCACTTTCACTGCCTTTTCCCCTCTACACCGCAAACACTTGTCTCCACCGGATTGGACTGCACCAACTTCAACGGACTCAGAGGGGTGTTCTGCTTAAACACCCCTCTGAGTGAGCTCTAATGGTATCTCCCTGCCACAAGAATAAAAAGTTCGATGCAAAATTTCTTCCTGATTTTTATACATCAGTCATTATTTGATTGATTTACGTGACAATTACGCTTGTGTTGCTCACAGGTAAAACTCGGAAAATTAGAATATCGTTAAAACGTGCTTTCTGTCACTCAACTCAAAGGGACTAGATGCGAGTTGGTCATTTCATGCTCACTACTGCCACCTCAGGTCTAACGTGTAACTGCGTTCTCTATATTAAGCTTTTATATAACACCTTTTTCAGGGACAGTGCAGGATTTTAGAGGCGGTTGTGGTGAACAGGTCTGGGCTCATACACATTAGGACATGGCTGGGACATGTAGCGGGAGGAAAATACTTAATTTTGACATTTTTGAACTCCATATAGTCCCTTTAAACTGTGCAACTAATATACGATAGACTCAATACATGCAAGGTGGGATATGTATAGCCTTCATTTGTTATAACTGTGATTATTATGGCTCAGCTTGTAAAAAACCCATATTAAAAATCTCATAAAATTATTATAAAATCAGAACGATAACAAACAAAGGCTTGACATGTCACTTTGCATGCCATGAGTCTATATCAGATATTAGTTTCACAGTTTAAAGGGACTAACAGCAGTCCGGGCTCCGACGGCAGGTAAAGCCTCTAGGACTGGAATAGTGCAAGAAATTACAAAGATCCCGGTTGAGGTTTGCAGAGTAAAAGTGGAGAAAGGGAGGTCTCCCAAATGACCCTTTAGAAGGAGCGAAAGCACCGGGACCTCCCACACAATACGTCTAATGCAACATCTGGTGAACAAACAAACAGGTATTTAACATTAACAGACTGAAACTGCGGATGGAGATGGGAAACATATCTCTTCTCTGCACTCCTTGTTCATAACTACCAGTATTTCCCCTACCATTATATTGGCAGAGCGGGCCGCCCCGCCATCAGCGCGGGCCGCCCTCTCAGGACCATAGTCTTTTATTATGCAGCGTTAATCACCGATCGTTAAAAGGAGCGTCTTTACCAAGTCCGTTCCGTAAATCCATCCATCCATTTTCTTCCACTTGTTGGTGGTGGGTCCACAGAAGGACGGCCTCATGGTTCTACCCGGGCCTGTTGGTCTCTCATAAGGGACTTCTGAACCGCTCTTTATCTGACCCGTCACCTAGGACCTGTTTGCCCTGGGAGACCCTACCAGGGGCACGAAGCCCCCGACAACAGAGCTCCAGGATCATTCAGGCTCAAACCCTCCCCCACGTTAAGGGGGCGGTTCCAGGAGGGGAAATAATAGTATATTACATTCTCAAACTTTCTAAACATAGTATTGTTTCCTACATCATCAAATTGCTTTACAGTTACTTAAACTAAATTAATTATGCATCATATGGAAATTCAAACAAATTGTCACGAATAACAACATTTATTTGTGCCACACCAGTAAACCAGGGGGAAACACTGAACTCTTATAATTAAATAATTACATTTCACCAAACGTCTCATCATAATGAATAGCTTTTGCCCGCGCTGCATTATAACTGTCATCACTGTTATACATGACGGTATCCAAGGCTGTTTGTCATGTTAATGTCGTATGTCTATGTCTCACATTGTTTGTCTGTTCACTTTTATATTTGTCATTAATAAAAAAAAATCATAAAAGTCTTAGATTTACTACAATCATGATCATTATTCCTCGCTCTACATGGGAACATGCTTTTTGAACTACTTTACTCCGTTAGCCCGGATGCTTTTTGTCGTATCATTTAAAGAGGGGGTATTATGCTTTTTTCAATCACATAGCCCCAGTCTATAGCACTACAATGATGACGTAACCTTCTGTTGGTCTGTATATGCAGTAAATTAAAATGACTGCCTTGAATAAAATTGCTCTCTCAAAATGGCCGTACTGAACGTCTTGAAATAGGCCTCTGTCTCTTTAAGAAGCTTTCCGACACGCCCCCTTCAGCACACTACTGTGGCATTGAAACAACAACACTGTGCGGGGAGGGGGCTCTGCTGAGCTGAGGAGCAGTGGTTGGGGGCTCGGCTGGTGACGAAAGGTCCAGAGGCGTCTCCAGGAGGTGGGGGCGTTCCTAGGAGGACTGAGGCATAGCTACACCTAAAATGGCCGCCGTCTAAGTTTTTACTGATTACTCAAAAATATGTGAATGAGCCGAGGCAACACTCCAGGCATGTGTTTAATGAGGTAAGGACATAATAACAGGATATAAAGCTTGAAAAAGTCGATTTTACATAATGCCCCCCCTTTAAGTTTTCACGTAGTCTCCGTCACATGCTCCTCCAGATCCAGTCGTTTGGAGGATGTTTGAGCCTAAAAACAAAGCCATTATTGTCCCACTCATCAAACCGAGGCGCCGGGCTGTGGCGCGGCTTAATGGGAAACAAACACGAAAGATAATTAAAAACAAATAAATTTGGGCGGAAGACGCTGACGATCGGGTCGTGTTTCCGCGAGCGCAGAGGGTTTAGTGACGGGACAGACGGGAACACGCTGACGCCTCCGACACAAACACGGATTCTGCTGCACTCGACACGCGAGCCGCCGCTCTGGAAACACGCACATCCAACACGGATTCCTCTACAACACGGCGGGACGGCGCGTCGCTACAGTATCGTTACATGACATAACGTTCATATTGTGTGTCGCGGACTGACCGGTCCATCTTAACCTCTTAACCCCCACCTGAACCAAGCGAAACTTCAGCCAATCCCAAAGCTTCTGGAAAAAAGTGTCAAAAAACGGACGAAAACACAACATGGGGGCGTAACAATGGCCAAGTTCTCCAGTCGAGCTTTTAGATTTGGATAAAGCTGAACTTGAGGAAATGCGCTTGGTTAAAGTGGGGGTTTATAGGATAAATGTGCCTAATTATGCACACTCCAGAACAGTAGGTGGTGCTGTGGGGATGTTTTGTCAAATTACACTAACTCACGGATAGGAAGGTTTGTCTTCGTCGTGTTGCCGTACAGAGGGGGACAGGCGCAAATGTCATGTTTTTAAAGCTGCAAAGTTATTTTTCCAAACACTTATTGAAACGGAAATGTACTTCCTACTTTGAGTACTTTGAAAACAGTGTTTTCTACAGTAAATACTTACGTACTTTTAGTTAATAGTTTGGTTGAGCAACTTTTAATTTTACTGGTGTAACATCTGACCAATAGTATTCATCATTGTTCACACTAGTAATTAGAAGGTTTCGTACCTGTTTGCCGTCGGCCATGTTGGAAAAGCCGGTGGCTGTGTTTTGTCGGCCATTTTGGTGTTGTTTTGAACCTGTTTGCCTTCGGCCATGTTGGAAAAGCCGGTGTTTGTTATGTCGGCCATGTTGGTGTTGTTTTGTACCCGTTTGCCGTCGGCCATGTTGGAAAAGTCGGTGACTGTGTTTTGTCGGCCATGTTGGTGTTGTTTTGTACCTGTTTGTCGTCGGCCATGTTGGAAAAGCCGGGGTTTGTGTTTTGTCGGCCATGTTGGTGTTGTTTTGTACCTGTTTGCCGTCGGCCATGTTGGAAAAGCCGGTGCCTGTGTTTTGTCGGCCATGTTGGTGTTGTTTCGTACCTGTTTGTCGTCGGCCATGTTGGAAAAGCCAGTGACTGTGTTTTGTCGGCCATCTTGGTGTTGTTTTGTACCTGTTTCTCGTCGGCCATGTTGGAAAAGCCAGTGTTTGTGTTTTGTCGGCCATGTTGGTGTTGTTTTGTACCTGTTTGCCGTCGGCCATGTTGGAAAAGCCGGTGTTTGTGTTTTGTCGGCCATGTTGGTGTTGTTTTGTACCTGTTTGCCTTCGGCCATGTTGGAAAAGCCGGTGCCTGTGTTTTGTCGGCCATGTTGGTGTTGTTTTGTACTTGTTTGTCGTCGGCCATGTTGGAAAAGCCAGTGACTGTGTTTTGTCGGCCATCTTGGTGTTGTTTTGTACCTGTTTCTCGTCGGCCATGTTGGAAAAGCCAGTGTTCGTGTTTTGTCGGCCATGTTGGTGTTGTTTTGTACCTGTTTGCCGTCGGCCATGTTGGAAAAGCCGGTGTTTGTGTTTTGTCGGCCATGTTGGTGTTGTTTTGTACCTGTTTGCCTTCGGCCATGTTGGAAAAGCCGGTGCCTGTGTTTTGTCGGCCATGTTGGTGTTGTTTTGTACCTGTTTGTCGTCGGCCATGTTGGAAAAGCCGGTGTTTGTGTTTTGTCGGCCATGTTGGTGTTGTTTTGTACCTGTTTGCCGTCGGCCATGTTGGAAAAGCCGGTGCCTGTGTTTTGTCGGCCATGTTGGTGTTGTTTTGTACCTGTTTGCCGTCGGCCATGTTGGTGTTGTTTTGTACTTGATTTCCTTCGGCCATGTTGGAAAAGCCGGTTGTTGTGTTTTGTCGGCCATGTTGGTGTTGTTTTGTACCTGTTTGCCGTCGGCCATGTTGGAAAAGCCGGTGCCTGTGTTTTGTCGGCCATGTTGGTGTTGTTTCGTACCTGTTTGCCGTCGGCCATGTTGCAGGGCAGCAGCAGCACCTGTGAGGCGGGGAACATGGTGGACAGGGACAGACAGTGGTGCTGCTGTCGGATCTGCTGCCCCACAGTGTAAACCCACTCCTGCAAACACACAACACAAACACACGTCAAAATATCGGACACAAATAAATGCATTTTCTTACGCAATGTTACTGTAATCAAGCCTCTCAAGGGGAGGTAATCGAAGGATATTTAAAACCGTGTAGTATTTGTTTTACTTTCTTCCCGGTAAACCAATGAAGAAGATTAAGCTCTTCTTATCAGAATCAGATTATGTATTTCAGGACACCACCGTATTAAATGTACATATGTCCCAGTTTGGGCATTCGTTTTACATCATCAACTAAACCAACTCGTCGTAACCAAAATATCAAAATGCCTCAAACGCAGTTGAAGGAGGTGAACAATCACGGTGCAGCAGTTTCACTTTTCTCCCTTAACATCTTAGTTCTAATTCCAAAGTAAAAATAGACCAAACTCTCCCTTTACGTTTTGTCAACATGGGATTTTGTCTGAAATCTGTCCCACACGGCTGCGCTCCGGCTCACGTGACCATTCACAAATACTGACATGTTTGGTATCCACGTTAAGTTATACTTTATTAATCCTATTGTACATGTTATTTAGTGGTACTGGAGGAAACCCACTCCAAAAACTCCACACACGGACAACCCTCTGTAATCCAAATGGTCATTTCCTTCCACTCAACAACATCTCAACAACATGTAATAGGTTGTAATCACGACATTCTAGATCAGGGGTAGGCAACGTCCCTCCAGCACAGAACCTCTGGCCCCCAAAGATGATTTGGGGTCATCAAATGACCAAATACCTATAAAAGTACCCTAAAAATGTGAGAAATAGTGTCGGTATTTAAAAAATATCCTGGCAGAGCGTCCCACTTGGTCATATATAATGTAAAACAGTGGTTCTCAACTGGTGAGTCGGGACCCAAAAGTGGGTCACGGAACAATTTTCAGTGGGTCGCCTATCGGGAACTTTTATTCAATATTTTCCATCTAAAACGGCATGGAATCACTAACGGACTCTGTTTAAAATTAATGTTATTGAGTTGTTTTGATCCTAATTTCAGTCTTAAAGGCAGATCTACTGCTTGTTCAACACAACTTGTGTGAAAAATAAAATATTTTATACGATATATGACAAATTACATTTTAATTTGGGTCGCGGCTGGTCATACAAGGGTAATGTTGGGTGCTGAAGCCAAACCATTTGTAAAACATTGGTATTTGTAGAAAAAAAGTTCTTTTTTTCAAGGCGCATTGAGTTGCCTTGTGTACGAAATGCGCGGTATAAATAAAGTTGCCTTGCCTTTACTTTAGGCTACAATGGTGAGGTTTGGCCCTTGGTGTTCTGGCAATAATGAAAATCGGCCCTCCACGATGCAAACTTGCCTACCCCTGTTCTAGATCGTCATGTGATCATTTCCATCGGAGCAGGGGTCGATACAACTCAACTGGATTCACAAACCTGCCACATTCACACCATGGCTGAAAGTCCTTTATCATTTTGAATATCGTCATGTGACCTTAGTTCATATGAGCTGAGAGAGAAGACGCTGGACTAACGGATTCATCTGGAGCTCGTTTTGATGTGACGTCATTGTCTCCAGTTGGTTTGTGCTCATGTGGTTTTTTTTGTGGGAAAGTCCTCAAATAAAAACGTCTTTATCATTGATTAGCGCTTAGCTAATCATTTAAATGTGTTAGCATCTCAGAAGCTAAACGTTAGATCACTTAAATTTACTTTTTGCTAACGTTGATGTCAGGCATTTCACTCGCCATTTTGTTGCTACGAGGATGACGATAACACTAAACTCAAAATTAAGATGATTTTTTTCTTTCTTCTTTGTGACGATCTAAACACAAAAAATTGTATAATAATAATAAATAATAATAATACATTAAACTTGTATAGCGCTTTTTTGGACCCTCACAGACGCTTCACATGGGGAATAACAAAACATAAAAGGGGTTTAAAGAAAAGCTAGTTTGAACAGGTGGGTTTTGAGTCCTGATTTGAAGGTTGGTAGTGAGTCAGAGTTTCTAATGGGCTGTGGGAGTGAGTTCCAGAGGGCGGGGGCGGCGATGGCAAAGGCTCGATCCCCCAAGGTCCGGCGGTTAGAGCGGGTGATGGGGGTGAGGCGGTTTGTCCCGGCTGAGCGGAGGGTGGGCTGGTGTTGTTGCAGGAGCTCGGTGAGGTAGGGTGGGGCCAGGTTATGGAGGGACTTGTAGGTGAGGAGGAGGAGCTTGTATTGAATGCGATATTGAACGGGGAGCCAGTGGAGCTGTTGGAGGACGGGGGTGATGTGTTCTCTGGACCGGGTGTGGGTGAGGAGGGGGGCAGCAGAGTTCTGGATGTATTGCAGTTTTTGGAGATGAGTGGTGGGACGTCCGTAGAGGAGGCTAGTCTGGAAGGGATGAAAGCGTGGATGAGGATTTCAGCTGTTGACTGTATGCATAAGACATTAGCAGCTTTTACTGTTTGTTGTGTAAATACACTGGGACAGGCCTAATAAGCTTTAGCTTCTGCCTTTTATGTTGTTATCTGGTAAATGTTTAAATGTCTGAATAAAAAAAAATCTGAATCTGAATCTGAGGTGAGGAAGTTGGGAAGCTCGTTTTGACCCGAGTTCCTCAGTCGTTTCCCCCCAGTTGAGCGAGTCGTTCGCCCGAGTTCCCGAGGAGCACCTGAACGCACCACAAGTGACTGTTTCTGTTTCACGAGGGCAGGTCCAGGCGTCGCAGAGATATTAACCATGAACCAGGTCCAAAATTCATCATTTTGACGGTTACCATAGTTACCACAGTAGGACTCTTAGCTGCTGACGTCATGTGACCGCTACATATTTTCACCTGATTTATTACGTTTAGAATCTAAAAACACGAGACCTTTTTCACAGATTATTTCACTTATAAATAACGTAAACTAAAGAAGATCCAAAATCAATCAGTCAGTTTAAACCTGGCTCTGTCCATTTCTTTGCCCTGGATTTTATAGGAAAACAGAAGCGACAGAAAACGTCCAATACACCCCCCCCCCCCCCCCCCCCCCCGCCTCATATTTATGTCAGTGATCAACAGCGAGAGTTTCAAATTGATATCTCTAAATTTAATGGAGCTGTGAATCATTGACGCTCTGCTGTTGTACAAATGCCTCAGTTTGCGCGTGAATATTGATGAGTATTCGCTGCTGATGTGGATTCAGAGTGACTTCCTACGACGCTGACAATTAAACTTTCATGAGCCGCGTGTCGAGGCGAGAGAGATTTTTATCGGGAACAGATTCGCAGAGAAAAACACGAAAAAAGAACGGGGAAAAAACGAGCTCAAAACCAGGACCGGATCTTTCAGTTTGGAGTGTTTACAACGTCCGGAGGAAAAATGGCACCTTTGACGCTCCTTATTTAATTAGTATAGTATATTATTGAGCATGTTTGTGATCATTTAAGAAACAAAAAGTACAGTTTGTGAAGCCAATTCATTCTACATTTCATTTTTTAGACAATTAGACTCATTAAAAAGCATTACATCAATCCCTTTGATTACAGTGACAATTGTAGGCATGTTGTCCTCGACTTTTCTCAAACATTTCACAGTAAAAAATTAAATAAATGATATTCACAGGTGGCGGACATGATGAAGAAAAACAATTCTGTAATACTTTTGCGTCATGTCAAAAGAGATGATTAAAATCCAGTTCCAAACGCAGCATGTATGGCACTTTGGATCAACCTATCAAATTGCCTTTGGCGGCAGATTCCACCTGAATTTACTCTGGATTTCTGCAGTGAAAACGGTTGATATTGAGTTCACAAACAGTGGACATGAAGTAGAACGAGAATCCAGAGAGAGTTTTGTGTCACCGCAAAAGAAACGATTACAATCCTTTTCCAAACATAGCATACGTGGCATTTTGTGTCGATTACAATGACAATCGTAGGCGTTTTGTCCACGATTCTCTCACACGTTTCAGGGTAAATAATTATCAAATCGGGAGCACAGGTGGCGTGAATGACGAGGAAACATAATCCAATGAAAGGGATTATTAAAATCCTTTTCCAAATATAGCATACGTGGCACCGTGGATTGCCTGAGCCGTCACCGTTTGGGACGTATACAACTTGAATATTCTCAGGATTTCCACAGTAAAACGTGTTGATCTGAACTTTTGCGTCACCTCAGAAGAGCTCATTGTCATCAGTTTCAAATTGAGCAAAGATGACACTTTGTATTGAATAGGGGAGAGTGAGGTAAGATGAGCCACTTTTTGCTTTGGTGGTTGTTGTGTAAAAACAGTATACAATAGACAAAGACCGAAAAGACCGAAACACTGATCATTGCTCCAGACCACAAGATCCCCCGGATCAAACAGCACCTTGGCTCTCTGGGCTCCTCTGTCAAACCCAGCCTCAGAAACCTGGGGGTTGTGTTTGACCAGGCCATGTCTTCGGAGACACACTCTAAACAGCTCGTCCGAAATTGTCTTTATCACCTTAGGACCATCTCTAAAATTCGCAAAATATTGTCAAGGAAGGATCTGGAAATGATTATTCATGCTTTCATTTCAACAAGACTGGATTATTGTAACTCTGTTTGAATAAGTCTGTTTTGAACAAACCGCAAATTGTTCAAAATTCTGCTGCTAGCCTTTTAACAGGTCTCTCTCGAAGGTCTTGTCTGCTCTCCATTGGCTCCCTGTAAAATTCAGGATTGATTTTAAGATCCTAGTGCTGACTTTCAGAGCCTTAAACGGTCAGGCCCCACAGTACATCCTGGACCTTCTGTGCCCATATTCCTCTGGCCGCACCCTTCGGTCCTCTGGTCAGAACCTGCTTGTTGTCCCTAAGACTCGTTATAAAACCCGAGGGGACCTGTCTTTTCAGTCTGCTGCTCCCAGACTGTGGAACGCCCTGCCCCTGTCTCTGCGTCTGTCCGGCTCTGTGGACTCTTTTAAAAAGGACCTGAAGACATATTTATTCAAAAAAGCTTTTGGTTGACGGGTTTTCACTAGTGTCACTTTGATTTTACACATGTCCCCACATTTTTATTGTTTTTTGCTCTTACCCTGTACAGCACTTTGTGATTTTACCTGTGAAAAGCGCTTTATAAATAAACTTTACTTACTTACTTACATTTTACTATTTACATATAGTTTGGGATGTTTTCTAGTTGTTTGCATCTTCAGAAATCGTCTGGATTACCATACAGGACTTGGAGTAAGTTGAACCACCAGATTTAACGTCATAAAGTCTTAGTTTCCTATTAGCAATTTCATTCCAAACTAAAAACTATGATACATATTTTTTTCTTTTCATACGCAACATCTGTAGATTATGCAATTTTGGCTCTAAAAAAAAACCCAAATAATTTAATGTAATATTTCATTTTAATTTGCTTGTCTCTGCTAGACCCAGACCGAACAATAGACAATGGAAAAACTAAAGAATTGTACATGAACATTTTCTGTGGGTTGTCATTCATTGTGTCTTATGGAGCAGAGGCGGCTTCTTTGAAAACACCAGGACAGTTGTGTTTTTTAAGAAGAAATCTGTCTAAGCAAATAAACAAAATGACGAACCATCACGAGGAAAACAATGGAGAAAGATGTATTTGTTTTGTTTGTTTTTTCATCAAATATATGTATTTTTAAGTTACCACTGACGACACATTCAACTTGAATTTACTCAGTTTACTATGGTTCATAATAAGTTCACAGGTAGTGGACATAAAGTGGAATAATAATCCAGTGGGAGTTTGGCGTCACCTCAAAAGAAATGACTACAATCCCTTTCCAAAATTAGCGATAATTGTCGGCGTTTTGTCCCTGAATTTTCTCACACGTTTCAGAGTAAAGATTTATGAAATCACGTACACATGTGGTGGACATGACGAGGAGAATACTTCAGTGAGAGTTTTGAGTCATGTCAAATGGGATTATTACAATCCTGTTCCAAATACACCACACTACATGACATATAGCACTGACAGCATATTCAACAGTGAAAATGGGTGATATTAAGTTCACAGGTAGTGGATATAAAGTGGAATGATAATCCAGTCAGAGTTTGGTGTTAAGAAATTAATACAATCCCTTTCCAAAATGTGCATAAATGGCATTTTCGATTACAGCGACAATTGCAAGTATGTTGTCCTTAAAGGGCGGTATTATGTAAAATCGACTTCTCCAAGCTTTACATCCTGTTATTATGTCGTTCCCTCATTAAACACATGCCTGGAGTGTTGCCTCGGCTCATTCACATATTTTTGAGTAATCAGTAAAAACTTAGACGGCGGCCATTTTAGGTGTAGCTATGCCTCAGTCCTCCTAGGAACGCCCCCACCTCCTGGAGACGCCTCTGGACCTTTCGTCACCAGCCAAGCCCCCCAACCACTGCTCCTCAGCTCAGCAGAGCCCCCTCCCCGCACAGTGTTGTTGTTTCAATGCCACAGTAGTGTGCTGAAGGGGGCGTGTCGGAAAGCTTCTTAAAGAGACAGAGGCCTATTTCAAGACGTTCAGTGCAGCCATTTTTAGAGAGCGATTTTATTCAAGGCAGTTATTTTAATTGACTGCATATACAGACCAACAGAAGGTTACGTCATCATTGTAGTGCTATAGACTGGTGCTATGTGATGGAAAAAAGCATAATACCCCCTCTTTAAAGCAGCACTAAGTAACTTGTTTACCTTAATTAATAAATCCCTCTGGGGGTGATACAAGTGTTAATGGGATGATTGGAGGGTCTTTCATCTCCCCCTGGTGTCTATGGCCAGAAAACCATGCTTGCAACTTGACTGCCACCGGGTCGGAGCCACCAATACACACTAATAGAACCACGAAGAAGAAGCTAACAGGCTAACGGGCAAAGCTAACTGCGGCTAGCGCCACTTTAAACAGTATTTACAGCCAAGTTTGAGTGAAAACAATTATTTCCATTGTGTAACTGAATGTACAATATCCCTCTCTCCCGTCGCCTTTTCTGTCAGCGTAGTATTTACTCTCCAAGACATTTAATAAGTTAGAAAATCGTAACTTGCTACGACACCTGCAGTTGCGCTTATGGCCTCTAGGGGCAAGGGTTACTTAGTACTGCTTTAATTATCTAAAACATAAAGCTACCACTTCAACTTGAACTTACTCAGGATTTCTACAGTGAAAACAGTTGATATTCAGTTCACAGGTAGTGGACATAAAGTGGAATAATAATCCAGTCAGAGTTTGGCGTCACCTCAAAAGAAATTAATACAATCCCTTTCCAAAATTAGCATAAATGCCATTTTGAATCGAATACTGTGACAATTGTAGGCGTTTTTGTCTCCATGAATCTCCTCTCATGCTTCGCTGTGAAAATGTATGAAATGAGGTTCACGGATGGTGGGCATGGAAAACATAATCCAGCGAGAGGTTTGTGTCCCCTCAATAGAGATAATTAAATTCCAGATACAGCACAATGGAGTTACAGTAAAAACGCTCGTCCTTTACAAATGGGGAAGACACGCCGTTCTCCCCGTGCCTGCCCCGGTTTGCCCTTCCACCCAAAACATGTACAACCGCCCCGGGTTTTGGACCTGGTCAAGGTCTTTAGCCGTGCGCCGGTCTGAAGGCGACTGTAACGATTAGATTTGTCCCGAAGCGAAAACAGCAGAAGGTCAGAGCGAAGGGAAACACAAGCACCGCTCAGGAGATGTGGAAAACTTTACAAGGTCTATTCCATTTCTCATGTGAGTCAGAAGAGCATTAATCACAACTAGAAGGTTCACACAGAGAGCAGGAAGTCACATGCAATGCCTTTTTTAGGACTCAGACCTGAACCTAAACAGCCACATTAAAGCAATAACATCATCAGCTTTTTACCATCTGAAAAACATTAAGATCAGAGGAATAGTGTCAAAACCAGACTTGGAGACACTCATCCATGCGTTTGTCTCCAGCAGGTTAGACGACTGTAACGGCTGCTCACTGGCCTTTCTAAACGAGCTGTTAGAGCTGCAGAACATCCAGAACGCTGCTGCTCGAGTCCTGACAAGAACCAGGAAATACCACCATATTAGTCCAGTGCTCCGGTCTCTGCACTGGCTTCCTGTCACTCAGAGAATAGAATTTAAAACAGCTCTGCTTGTGTACAAGTCGTTTCATGGTTTAGCACCAAAGTCCATCTCTGACATGTTCGAGCCGTATGAACCATCTCGGGCCCTGAGAACTTCAGGGAGGGGTCCCCTGGTGGTTCCCAGAGTCAGGACTAAACACGGTGAGGCTAAAGCTAAAATCTGGAACAGTCTTCATGAGGATGTGAGACAGGCCTCAACTCTGACAATGTTCAAATCCAGGCTGAAAACAGCTCTTTTTACCCGAGCAGATGAAAACTGAAAGTGTTTTATCTGCACTCTTGCCTTTTACTGTCATTGATTAATTTTTATATTGATGTTTTATTGATTGATTTGATCTGTTCTCTTGTAATTTTATGCAACTGTGAAGCACTTTGAATTGCCCTGTGTATGAATTGTGCTCTACAAATAAACTTGCCTTTTAATCAGAATCAATGCCTTTTAATGCCATTGTTTACAGCGGATACTACATTTCAATCTAAAGCTTGATTTGAATATAATGTGCTTTAATTATATGTAGGGGCTCAGTTTTGTATTTCCTACTCCTACTCGTTCAGCCGGTTGTTATCGTGCGGTTTTATCAGCGAATCTTTGCTCCGATGGATTTATAGACTCGCGTCTCGCACAAACAGGAAAACAGGCTCGTACATCAACTCGGCGGGGGGGGGGGTCTCCGCGGGGACGGGCGAGTCTGAAGCCGCAGATCTCTTCTTCTGAAACACTGAGGAGGCACAAAGAGGCACTACAGGAAACCAAACACCGACGAACGAGGAGGTATCCGGGCAAGAGTCGCAACTAAGCCACACAAATCTACTATTCCCACAATACAGGCATGGGTACAAAGGGCTGTTCACGCTAATATGTCTTATTAGAGGGAACAAACAAGGAGACGTCGGATTATCTGCCGAAGTATAATTACTAGGGCCGGGACTCGATTAAAAAAATTAATCTAATTAATTAGAGGCTTTGTAATTAATTAATCGAAATTAATCGCATATAAATATTTGACCTGAGAACAGTGAGAAGTAAGTTTTTTCATAAGGATTTTTAGTATACCAAAAAAAGCAGCAAACCCAGGCACTCTAAAACACAAGAACTATGGTATATTGGTATATTTTTAGTATACAATTGGATAATGACTGAATACATGAGTTTAAGCAACAAAATATTGTTTATTTTTGTTCAACAGACCAGTGCAATATCGCCATTAATTGTGCGTCTGCAGGAAAAAAGGAAACTGAAGTGTGGAAAGCAAAGTGTGATTAATTTCGATTAATATTTTTAATCGCACTAAACCTCATGTAATTAATTAATCGCAATTAATTGAAAAAGGTCCCGGCCCTGATAATTATAATTATCCATCTGTGTTTAAATCGGTGCTTCTGTTTCGGTCAAAAAGCACAAAGAGCATCTGTGACCTCGGTGTCTTCTTAAAGCGGGTTCTTTAAAGTCTGATGCTTTGTTTTGTATTATCTTGACATGTTTACGTTTGTGATCCACACCACGTATACGGTGCAGAGCAAAATAATAAATGACATAAATGAAAATGAAATGAAAAAAACAATTGTTCTGACTAATGTTCGTTCACTGGGGAATGAGACGGGTTCATCTGCTACGCTCATCCCAGAAGATGGTGAAAGACCTCTGTTTGTCCAGATCCATCCATCCGTCTTCTTCCACTTGTCCGTTGCCGGGTCGTGGGGGCAGCTGTTGGAGCTGCACCAGCCCCTATGGCGCCCCCTGCAGGTGGTGGGTCCACAGAAGGACGGCCTCATGGTTCTAACCGGGCCTGTTGGTCTCTCATAAGGAGCTTCTGAACCGCTCTTTGTCTGACCCGTCACCTAGGACCTGTTTGCCCTGGGAGACCCTACCAGGGGCACCAAGCCCCCGACAACAGAGCTCCAGGATCATTCGGGCTCAAACCCTCCCCCACGTTAAGGTGGCGGCTCCAGGAGGGGTACTTCTGTTTGTATAAGGGAAAAATATCGGCTCGGATTGCAATACTTTTGCTGCAGTACCAAGTGTTGATACTTTATCGAGTATCACGATGCTTGTAATACTTGTGTTTTTATCATGCTCTCCTTTGTTTTCCAGTAACAGCACTTTGTTAAGTTTATTGCTTTTCTTTTACTTTCCAATCTGAACACTTCAATAAATGTCAAATTATTATTTTTGTACCCATTTTAAAGGGACTATACAGAGTTTAAAAATGTTAAAATTGAGTATTTTCCTCCCCCCACATGTTCCAGCCATGTCCTGTTCACCACGGTCCACAGAGAGCTTCATACAGAGACTGCAGTTACATATAAGACCTGAGGTGGCAGTAGTGAGTATAAAAATGACCAACTTGCATCTAGTCCCTTTAAGGTAAACACATGACTTATTATAAAACTTATTATATCACAATATATATCAGATCGGCCCCTGAGATTCTTACTCCTTATATCCAATCGTGAGGCGTCTCCTGAAGGCGATATTCAGAATGATAAAGGACCTTCAGCCATGAGATGAACGTGACAGGTTTGTGAATCCAACAGTGTCTCTCCCTTTGAGTCGCGTCGACACCGCTCGGACTAAAACGATCACATGACCTTCTAGAGCAGGGGGGGCCAACTGGTCAGAGGCCAAGAGCCGAAATGTTCAACCTTGACCCTGTGAAGAGCCACAAAGGCACCGACCATTCGCGAAATCCGAGTGCTGTAGTTTAATATGATTAAATGTAATGAAACTGTTATATTTAATCATAATAAACAATAACTTTATCCCTGGCCTTTTTCTTTTCTTTTCAATAATTGTGGTAGTTTTACTCCTCACCAAGATTGAAATAAATGTATATTAAATAAACATTTTCTGCTATTCTGTTCTGACTGGGACAACATTTGATCTATTTATTAACAATATTATTATTTTGAATAGTTTTTGTTGTTGCTTGTTTTGTTTTTTTCAATGCTGGTGTATATTTGTGTGGGGGGCCCTGCCCACTGAGCCCCCTCCTCTGGTTCGCCCCTGGCCTGTGCGCTCTGTGCCTGCAGGTCCTGACTGGACTGTGCAGAGAGAGAAGTTCATAAACTTTAATCAGGAGCCTCTGGAGGACGTCTGAGAGTCTGTTTATGTTGCATTTGTTACAGTTACAACATGTGACAGAAAAGTCAATGACTTTGTGTATTTCCGCGTTTCGATGTCGAATGTGGTTTAACCACATCCCGCTTTGAGTAAAGCTGCTGCACCGTTTACACGCCGCCTCGAAAAGGAGAGAGACAGACTCTCATTCATGCGTGTAGATGGAAAACAGGGTCTGTGGGACTATGGTGGGATTGTTGGTCAAGATTCTTAAAGACTGTTACAGTTTATGGGAAACATGTACCAATTCTGTTGCAAAGAGCCGCACTCTGATTGGCCAAGGGCCGCGTGCGGCTCTTGAGCCGCGGGTTGGCCCCCCCTGCACTAGAGCGTCGTGAACGCAGCCTATTAAGGAAAATTTGGTTATTTAAATGCAAATCGGACACGACAGGAAACTCACGAGCAAATATTTATGCAAAATTATCCCCAACACTTACTAATACAACACTACCATAATTGAGAAGAAAACGTCGAACAATGTCACACAAATCGTCACTGAAGGCATAATCGTAGTCCTTTTAATGACCGTGTCTGCTGGGATCTGATTTAATGCTTCTCCGTGCTCTCCGAGGCCTTCACCTCCTCACACGTCAGGCCTGGTGTTCACGTCTGTGCTTGTGGGTGAGGTCTGAACACAGAGAGACGCTGTTCTCCTCAGATCCACATCATTTTTACTTGTTTTTTTTTCTCCCTCCCCGGCGCACACAGCAGTTCGCCGCCGTGACTCCAGTCTGCTCCTCACCCACGCTCCTACCCACAATGCACCGCTCTCTGAAGTCTGACAGGAAGGCTCCTCATTAGCGCTGCCTCTCTCGCTGTCACGGCGGAACGTACAGAACTGAAATGCACAATCCGCTTTGGGTCGTTTCTTCTGCTCCTGGAAAATGCAGTATTGATCGTAGTAGTTACACTTCCTGACTCACTCGAAGCTCCACCCCCTTCATTTGCTCCCCTTCGCTGTGCAGCTGTGTGGCTCGTGCATAGACATATTATTAATAGTCTTTCCTACCAGAAGACATGACGTGTTAGCCGTAATGATTAAAGTAAAGACTTAGCGCTGCTTTATGTCTCTGCCTCTGAAAGCAGCTCGGAGCTGAGAGCGACTTCTAAATATTGTCCCGTTCACCAAATGTTTCTTAAACATTACAGTAAAACTGAGCAAAAGCAAATAATAAACTAAAAAAGATTTAGTTTGTATGAATGTGAGAAGAGCCGTGTTGAGGAGCAGATGATTCTCTGAAGTCGTTTTCCTCGGGGACTTTACGCACGAGGTTTAACACATTTCTAATTTTCAATTTCACGTTCCAAGACTCTGTTCAGATCATGTTTAGTTTAGAGACATTTATAAAATCATTTAAATCATTTAAATCATTTAAATCATTTAAATCATTTAAATCATTTAAATCATGCTCATAATGAGATGGTTCACTGTTAACATCGTCAACTGCCAAATAAGGGGAAATCGCCCAACCCTCCCTCAGTCCTCGCCTCCTCCCCTTGTCTCCTCTTCCTCTCCTCGCTTCCTTCCCTCTCTCCTCGCCTCCTCTCCTCGCTTCCTTCCCTCTCTCCTCACTTCCTCTCCTCGCTTCCTTCCCTCTCTCCTCACTTCCTTCCCTCTCTCCTCGCCTCCTCTCCTCGCTTCGTTCCCTCTCTCCTCGCCTCCTTCCCTCTGTCCTCGCCTCCTTCCCTCTCTCCTCGCCTCCTCCTCTCTCTCCTCCCCTCTCTCCTCGCCTCCTCCCCTCTCTCCTCGCTTCCTTCCCTCTCTCCTCGCTTCCTTCCCTCTTTCCTCGCTTCCTTCCCTCTCTCCTCGCTTCCTTCCCTCTCTCCTCACTTCCCCTCCTCACTTCCTTCCCTCTCTCCTCGCTTCCTCCCCTCTCTCCTCGCCTCCTCCCCTCTCTCCTCGCCTCCTCCCCTCTCTCCTTCCCTCTCTCCTCGCTTCCTTCCCTCTCTCCTCACTTCCCCTCCTCACTTCCTTCCCTCTCTTCTCGCTTCCTTCCCTCTCTCCTCACTTCCCCTCCTCACTTCCTTCCCTCTCTCCTCGCCTCCTCGCCTCCTCGTTAGGACGCACACTTGACTCCGGCCTCGGTGAAATCGTTATCTTTCCCTTCGCTGGCCGTGTACAAATTGGCCCCGGTATTGATTTTCCGAGCGAGATGGAAAGTCGCGCTGTCGTCTTTTGTCTCGGATGTTGAAAGCGAAGGGAACATTTCACTAATGGCCCGAGCGATTACGAGGAGGGACGGGCGGAGGAGCACGAAGTATCACATTTATCTTTCAAATGTAGTGGAGTAAAAGTCCAGAAGTACGACTAGAACTGGAACCTGTAGCATCTCATTATTAGCTCATTCTAATGTCATCCCTTTGTTATTTTACAGTCTCTGATTCATCATTAATTGAAAGTTGTTTTTTTAAACCTTCATGACCGGGTTCTTTATTGTCCTGGGAGCCTGATCCGTGTGGAAATGATCTGATGAAGCCCCACTGGGTCACCTTTAATGCCCCGCTGTCAGAGTGAAGGCCTGAAACATTATGAGGCAATCGCATCATTAACTGTGGGACAACGTTTTATTATAACAAACCAAGACAAGACTGAGCCTCGGGCCGAGCGAAATCACGATATGACGATATCACGATATGACGATATCACGATATGACGATATCACGATATGACGGTATCACGATATGACGGTATCACGATATGACGGTATCACAATATGACGATATTAGATCGTCTCACGATCTCCAGAGCTGACGATCTGTCATTTTAGTGGGATCGTTTTATCAGGTTCTAAGCACTTCTGCACAGTTGACTCTTTTCATCGTCAGTGACGTAAACCCAAGCTGTTAACGTTCTGCTACGCTAATGTCGGACGCTAATGTCGGACGCTAATGTCGGACGCTAATGTCAGAGGCTAATGTCGGACGCTAATGTCAGACGCTAATGTCAGAGGCTAATCTCAGACGCTAATGTCAGACGCTAATGTCGAACGCTAATGTCGGACGCTAATGTCGGACACTAATGTCAGAGGCTAATGTCAGACGCTAATGTCAGACGCTAATGTCGGACGCTAATGTCGGACGCTAATGTCGGACGCTAATGTCAAACGCTAATGTCGGACGCTAATGTCGGACGCTAATGTCGGACGCTAATGTCAGACGCTAATGTCAGACGCTAATGTCAAACGCTAATGTCAGACGCTAATGTCGGAACGCTAATGTAGGACGCTAATGTCGGACGCTAATGTCGGACGCTAATGTCGGACGCTAATGTCGGATGCTCATGTTGGACGCTAATGTTGGACGCTAATGTCGAACGCTAATGTCGGACGCTAATGTCGGACGCTAATGTCGGACGTTAATGTCAGACACTAATGTCGGACGCTAATGTCGGACGCTAATGTCGAACGCTAATGTCGGACGCTAATGTCGAACGCTAATGTCGGACGCTAATGTCGGACGCTAATGTCAAACGCTAATGTCAGACGCTAATGTCAGAGGCTAATCTCAGACGCTAATGTCAGACGCTAATGTCGAACGCTAATGTCAGACGCTAATGTCGGACGCTAATGTCGGACGCTAATGTCAGAGGCTAATGTCGGACGCTAATGTCAGACGCTAATGTCAGAGGCTAATCTCAGACGCTAATGTCAGACGCTAATGTCGAACGCTAATGTCAGACGCTAATGTCGGACGCTAATGTCGGACACTAATGTCAGAGGCTAATGTCAGACGCTAATGTCAGACGCTAATGTCGGACGCTAATGTCGGACGCTAATGTCGGACGCTAATGTCAAACGCTAATGTCGGACGCTAATGTCGGACGCTAATGTCGGACGCTAATGTCAGACGCTAATGTCAGACGCTAATGTCAAACGCTAATGTCAGACGCTAATGTCGGAACGCTAATGTCAGACGCTAATGTCGGACGCTAATGTCGGACGCTAATGTCGGACGCTAATGTCGGACGCTAATGTCGGACGCTAATGTCGGATGCTCATGTTGGACGCTAATGTCGAACGCTAATGTCGAATGCTAATGTCGGACGCTAATGTCGGACGCTAATGTCGGACGTTAATGTCAGACACTAATGTCGGACGCTAATGTCGGACGCTAATGTCGAACGCTAATGTCGGACGCTAATGTCGAACGCTAATGTCGGACGCTAATGTCGGACGCTAATGTCGGACGCTAATGTCGGACGCTAATGTCGAACGCTAATGTCGGACGCTAATGTCGGACGCTAATGTCAGACACTAATGTCGAACGCTAATGTCGGACGCTAATGTCGGACGCTAATGTCAGATGCTAATGTCAGATGCTAATGTCAGACACTAATGTCGGACGCTAATGTCGGATGCTAATGTCGAACGCTAATGTCGGACGCTAATGTCAGACGCTAATGTCAGACGCTAATGTCAAACGCTAATGTCAGACGCTAATGTCGGAACGCTAATGTAGGACGCTAATGTCAGACGCTAATGTCGGACGCTAATGTCGGACGCTAATGTCGGACGCTAATGTCGGATGCTCATGTTGGACGCTAATGTCAGACGCTAATGTCAGACGCTAATGTCGGACGCTAATGTCAGATGCTAATGTCAGACGCTAATGTCGGACGCTAATGTCGGACGTTAATGTCAGACACTAATGTCGGACGCTAATGTCAGACGCTAATCTCAGACGCTAATGTCAGACGCTAATGTCGAACGCTAATGTCAGACACTAATGTCGGACGCTAATGTCGGACGCTAATGTCAGATGCTAATGTCAGATGCTAATGTCAGACGCTAATGTCGGACGCTAATGTCGGACGTTAATGTCAGACACTAATGTCGGACGCTAATGTCGAACGCTAATGTCGGACGCTAATGTCGAACGCTAATGTCGGACGCTAATGTCAGACGCTAATGTCGGACGCTAATGTCGGACGCTAATGTCGAACGCTAATGTCGGACGCTAATGTCGGATGCTCATGTTGGACGCTAATGTCGGACGCTAATGTCGAATGCTAATGTCGGACGCTAATGTCGGACGCTAATGTCGGACGTTAATGTCAGACACTAATGTCGGACGCTAATGTCGGACGCTAATGTCGAACGCTAATGTCGGACGCTAATGTCGAACGCTAATGTCGGACGCTAATGTCGGACGCTAATGTCAAACGCTAATGTCAGACGCTAATGTCGGAACGCTAATGTAGGACGCTAATGTCAGACGCTAATGTCGGACGCTAATGTCGGACGCTAATGTCGGACGCTAATGTCGGATGCTCATGTTGGACGCTAATGTCGGACGCTAATGTCGAACGCTAATGTCGGACGCTAATGTCGGACGCTAATGTCGGACGTTAATGTCAGACACTAATGTCGGACGCTAATGTCGGACGCTAATGTCGGACGCTAATGTCGGACGCTAATGTCGAACGCTAATGTCGGACGCTAATGTCGGACGCTAATGTCAGACACTAATGTCGAACGCTAATGTCGGACGCTAATGTCGGACGCTAATGTCAGATGCTAATGTCAGATGCTAATGTCAGACACTAATGTCGGACGCTAATGTCGGACGCTAATGTCGAACGCTAATGTCGGACGCTAATGTCGGACGCTAATGTCGGACGCTAATGTCAGACGCTAATGTCAGACGCTAATGTCAAACGCTAATGTCAGACGCTAATGTCGGAACGCTAATGTAGGACGCTAATGTCAGACGCTAATGTCGGACGCTAATGTCGGACGCTAATGTCGGACGCTAATGTCGGACGCTAATGTCGGACGCTAATGTCGGATGCTCATGTTGGACGCTAATGTCAGACGCTAATGTCAGACGCTAATGTCGGACGCTAATGTCAGATGCTAATGTCAGACGCTAATGTCGGACGCTAATGTCGGACGTTAATGTCAGACACTAATGTCGGACGCTAATGTCAGACGCTAATCTCAGACGCTAATGTCAGACGCTAATGTCGAACGCTAATGTCAGACACTAATGTCGGACGCTAATGTCGGACGCTAATGTCGAACGCTAATGTCGGACGCTAATGTCGGACGCTAATGTCAGATGCTAATGTCAGATGCTAATGTCAGACGCTAATGTCGGACGCTAATGTCGGACGTTAATGTCAGACACTAATGTCGGACGCTAATGTCGAACGCTAATGTCGGACGCTAATGTCGAACGCTAATGTCGGACGCTAATGTCAGACGCTAATGTCGGACGCTAATGTCGGACGCTAATGTCGAACGCTAATGTCGGACGCTAATGTCGGACGCTAATGTCAGACGCTAATGTCGGACGCTAATGTCAGACGCTAATGTTTGAAAATATAAGACTTGTCCAACTTTGGTGAATTACTTGGTCAAGTAATAACTTATGGTAACTTATCTGCTTCCGGTTTGCCTTTTACACAATAAAAGACAAAGTATGTTATCGCTTTAGTAAGACTCTTATTGTGAAAGGGTCAAACAGCAACAGACACGAACAACAAGCCTTTACCAAACTTAGTGTTACTATTTTACTTTTATTGTCTGGAGTTTTATTGTGTTTTTTAATGTATAGAGTTAGTTTGCTGTAGTTCTAAGTTTAGTCTAAGTTCTAAGTCTCTTTTTGCTGTGTTGATTATCACAAAGTTGAATAAATTACTATATTAATTCAGTATTTTTCTTCTTCAGTGTGTAATTTAAGTTCTTTTAGTCACTATAAAAAAATCGTGATCAAAATCGGGAGTTTATAATTCAAAAATCGTGATATTCTATTTTTGTCACATCGCCCCGACCAAAGCGGGGTTAGTTTGCAGTTACCTGGTGGGCGGCGGGCGCCCCCTCTTTGCCCGCGCACGGCCCCAGCGTCAGCACCGGCAGCTCCTGACCCTCCACGCGACGGGACTCCAGGCAGTTCTGTCTCTGCCGGACCGGCCCAGACTCCGAGTCCGAGTCGTCAGGAACTCTGCAAACGACACAGAGACGGTTCAATTAAACGGGTCAATATAGCCCACAATGCATTGCGAGAGTCGGAGAAGAACGCCTGACAGCGACAGGTCTTTGAACTAAACAACACGACGGAATGAAATCAGCCGTTTCAATCGTGTGTTGCGTATTTATCACAAAAACGGTTACGGTGAAAAATGCTAGCGTTAGCTGCTAACCTTTAGCTCGAGCTGTTAAATGACCGATAGCTTCCTCTTAAATAATCCAAGCCATTCATGTAAAATCCAAGTTAAATATATCTGACTCGTATTTATCCATAAATACTCCACTGTTTCATGAGTTTGGTTGATCTTTATCGCAGAAATACATTATTCCCGGAGTTTAGCGACTTTTAGCAGATGTAGTCGCTCATTCTGCTGGCGCTTCGGACACCGGGCTCTGACCTGCTTTCTGCACGTCTTTGAGCGAACGCTGGAGTGTTTTAATTTAAATTTAAATGTCAAATAAAACGCCTGTAAAAGTGACAAAACTGTCGTTCTGTTTCATAAAATAAACGTTTGTAACAATAAATAAATGCAGAAAAAAAAAAGAGGAAAAAAAGTGTGCACGCCGCAGCTCGGAGAAAGTAAGAAGAACCTTTATTTATATAGCGCCTTTCACAGACAAAGCCACAAAGTAGTGGCTTCTGTCCGAATAGCCACAGACTCAGTGACTATATAGTAGACTATATAGTAGACTATATAGTCTACTATAGTGCGGGCCTATGTAGTGAATGAGGGGTTAGGGACTAGGGGGGACATCCGGACACAGCCATAGTCAACGAATCCTCTCGCTGTAAAATGAAAAGAATCGGGTTTATTGCATCTGGTTTATTTTTCTGTTTGCTTCATAGTCAGGACAGTTTCGGTTTACTCCTCGCCTCCCTTTTCATACCGTTATAATTCCCGTGGCCTCGCGCTCATTACCGTCCTGCATAATTTCAGATTTATCAGCCAAACGCCTCCGGATCCTGATTGCCTCAAACTTTTCCCGGAGTTCTGGGAGAAACCCGGCCCGGACTCGGATTAGGGCGGACTCCGCGGCGTTATCGGCGCGGGTTAAAGGTCGCGGAGGTTTCCCCCGGAGGCGAGCGCCGCTAATGCATCGAGGATTAGCTCCAGCCTCGGCCGCAGATAAACCAGGGCGAAGGCGCCGCAGGTGATTAGCGTTTCCCGCAGATAACGTGGGATCAATTAGAGTTCGGTGAAGGCCTTAAAATTGGTCAGCGCCGCCTTCGTCCCAGGCGGCTCTGACTGTTTGGAATCGGCTTTGATCCGCGAGACAATGAGGAAATCAGGATCGATTCTGAATGTCCGACAGTGAACCGATACAAAAGCACTTTCCTCATAGAAACACAGAAATGCCTTTAGCTCTGAGCACTTTCCTGCCGAATCCCAGATCAAATTACATTGAATAGGGAAGCCAGGCCCGATGCTGAAGTATGGCGAGGTACGTCATGTCTGTTTTTATATCTTTATTTATACAGGGAAGGCCCAATGAGAGTACAAGACTCTCTTTTTCATGAGCGCCCTGTTTCATAACAGTGAATAACAATACAATATTTACAATAGACATTTTTTACAAGTATCAATTAAAACAAGCACAATTTTCTTTATGCATATCGAATACTAACCGTTTTAGATGTGAAAGAGGCACTAAAGAGTTCAATTGTAAAAGCGTTTGTAGTTCGTTCCATTTGTGGGCAGCGTAATATGAAAAGCCTCTTTTTCCCGTGTCACTCTTTACGAGTCCATTTTTCAAAACCAAACAGTCATGTGACCTGGTGTTGTAGCTACTTGAGCTGTAGTTGAGTTCACATGCGAGATAATCAGGATGCCATGATATAAATGTTTCATGGCATTTATATCATGTTTCTGTTTCTTTATCATTAATATGACGTTTAGTGGATGTGTATCCGACCCACAAAAAGCAGAAACTTAACTGAATTTGAGTTAGCGTTTAGCTCAGAGACGCTAACCTGTATCTAAAGTAGAACCTCCATTGGCCTGTTCGTTCATTCATGATCTTTAACGAGGCTTTAGCCTTAATGTGGTCGACAACAGCTGAAAACATCTGGATCGTTCAAACGTTGCGATGTTTGAGGCTAATGCTAACGGCTAGCCTTTTTCCTCCAACCAGACTCCGTGGCCGGCGTGCTGTCAGGGGAGAAGGGGGTGGACACGGGCGTAGGGCGGCGCGCTAGCGTAGCGGTTAGCGCTCGTGCTTCACAGAAGAAGAAGAAGATCTTTATTCACAAAGCTTTACATGAGAGCGTTGTACATTCACTCCACACTCAGTGAGCTACTGTAGCTTCAGGTTCCCCTGGGGGAGAAGCACTACATCTGCGCCACCTCCATACATTCACTCACACACATCATTCATCCTGGCCTATTGTACATGTTTTTAGTGGTAGGGGAAACCGGAGTACCCGGAGGAAACCTACGCAGACACGGGGAGAACATGCAAACTCCACACAGAAAGGCCCCGTCCTGGAGGGAATCGAACCCGGGACCTTCTTGCTGTGAAGCGAGAGCACTGGAGTTGGCATGTTCTCCCCGTGGGTTCCCTCCGGGTGCTCCGGTTTCCCCTACCACTAAAAACATGTACAACAGGTGTTTCTAACCACCAGCCTGGCTTCATGGAATCAGGAGAAAAGATGGGAGGGAGTTTGATCCTTTACTTTACTCTCTGGTGCAATCAGGAGGGGAGGAACTTGCTTGTTTACTTTCTCACTCTCTCCTCACTTTGCAATCTTACAGGCTATCACTTTAATAAACACCACTCGCCGCTAACATGAAGACTCTCAAAGACTGGAAAAGGCTGGACTGGTGCGTCATAAACAGAGTAAAGAAAGTAAAAATCCGCAGCTCCTCAACTATTCTCAGGAAGGTTTCCCGTCCGCTGCAGTCCGGTCCGAGCGCACTCGCCGTGACGCCGCCCGACAGCGAGGAAAGTCCATTTAGCAGAAACAGCGCTTGGATCTGAGCAGCTGTAAAACCATTATGTCACAGAGTCGTGTTTCCGTCTGGTTTTTTCAAAGGCGTAAACACAGACTCCACAACAAGAGCCTCTCAATCGGCTTTCACGGCTAACAGGATTAACACCCGCCCCCCCTCTTCCTCTCTCTCTGCAGCCTCCCCCCTCCTCCCCCCCCCCCTCCTCCCCCCTCCTCCTCCCTCGCTGTTTGAAGTGCATTTCAGCACCATGGACAGCGCTGACGGGAATCAGACCCGGACTGAACACAGAAGTCAAATTAAAACTTTACATATGCTTTATCACAGTCACGCCTTTTGCCCAGAGGTGGTCAATGTGCTGGTAACATTACTTAATCTCTAAAGCTTTACCCAAATCTAAAAGCTTCTTGACTGGAGCTTAGCCGATTTTAAGGTTCTTTTAACGGTTTTTAAATGTCCTAATGGTCTTGGTCCTTCTTATCTTCCAGAACTGCTTTTACCTTATGAACCTTCACGGTCCCTTCGCTCCTCCGGCAGGGGTCTCCTGGTTATTCCTAAAGTCAACAGAAAGACTCACGGCGTCTTTCCAATATTATGGCCCTCGCCTCTGGAACGACCTGAGGAGGAGCTCAGGACCACAGAGAACGTTCATGTTTTTAAGAGCAGGCTCAAGACCCGCCTCTTTAGCTTAGCTTTCAACTGATAGTTATTCTTGCGAGGCCTATTTATTTATCTCAGCACCTTATAATTAAGTTAATGGATGTTTAATTGTCCCCTCGTGATGGAGGGTTTGACCTGAATGATCCTGGAGCTCTGGTGTCGGGGGCTTCGTGCCCCTGGTAGGGTCTCCCAGGGCAAACAGGTCCTATAGGTGACGGGTCAGACAGAGAGCGGTTCAGAAGCCCCTTATGAGAGACCAACAGGCCCGGGTAGAACCATGAGGACGTCCTTCTGTGGACCCACCACCTGCAGGGGGCGCTATAGGGGCTGGTGCAGCTCCAACAGCCCCCACGACCCGGCAACGGACAAGTGGAAGAAGATGGATGGATGTCTAATTTTTATTAATATTTATTTTGTATTTATGTATTTTACCTCTCGGTCATATTTCAGTGATCCTATTATTCAATTTTACTTTTTATAAATTTTAACATTTCTATGCTCTCCCAGTTTCCCTCGGGAGCGGGGATTGGCTGTGGCTGCTGGGGTGCTCTCCTGTGGGTGTCTGGATGGAGATCTGGTGTTTCTCCGGGCGCCCTGTGTTGGTAAACTGTGGCTGCTCCCGGGGCAGACGGCTCCTTGGATGGTGTTTCCTTACCTGGTTTATCTGTAACTCAGCTTTAACTCAGCCTTAACCCAGCCTTAACTCAGCCTTAACTCAGCCTTAACTCAGCCATATCTCAGCCATAACTCATTCTTAACTCAGCCTTAACTCAGCCTTAACTCAGCCATATCTCAGCCATATCTCAGCCTTAACTCAGCCTTAACTCAGCCTTAACTCAGCCATATCTCAGCCTTAACTCAGCCATATCTCAGCCTTAACTCAGCCTTAACTCAGCCATATCTCAGCCATATCTCAGCCATAACTCAGCCTTAACTCAGCCATATCTCAGCCATATCTCAGCCTTAACTCAGCCATAACTCAGCCTTAACTCAGCCTTAACTCAGCCATATCTCAGCCTTAACTCAGCCTTAACTCAGCCTTAACTCAGCCATATCTCAGCCTTAACTCAGCCATAACTCAGCCTTAACTCAGCCTTAACTCAGCCTTAACTCAGCCATATCTCAGCCTTAACCCAGCCTTAACCCAGCCTTAACTCAGCCTTAACCCAGCCTTAACTCAGCCTTAACTCAGCCTTAACTCAGCCTTAACTCAGCCTTAACTCAACCTTAACTCAGCCTTAACTCAGCCATATCTCAGCCTTAACTCAGCATTGACTCAGCCTTATCTTTCAAAGATTTTTCCTCACATTGTCGTCACTTTTTCATTGTATTATTTGTGTTTTGTTTTTTTTTGTCATATTTTTGTTGTGATTTGCCACTTTTATAGTTACAAACAGATTTCTGAAAGCATTTGAAGTAGTAGTAATAGTATTCGAGTACTCACTTGAGTTCCGGATACACATTGTCCAAGTACCACTTGAAGGGTTTGCAGTGCAGCTTGTTCCTCAGCTCCACTCGACTGCGCACGCTGGACACAAACAGAAACACAGAGTGACCCAGATGCCCTTCCATCCACAAAACCAGCCCTAATATGAACATGGGCTGTGTTTGGTTCAGAATTGTAACGTAAACGTGTCGAGCGGAACGGGGGGATTTGAAGACGGTTGAAATGTCAGAACGGCCGTGTTTTCGGAAGATAAACTGTGACATTTAAAATAGAAACAAGAGGAACGGAGAGGGAGGAGAGAGAGGAGCTGCTTTTGTTTATTAAAGATTAGAGGGACAGGCTCATTCACAGACTCTGGATGGGGCTGTTTCACTTCGAATGTGAGATTATTTCACTTTGAATACGAGATTATTTCACTTCGAATGTGAGATTATTTCACTTCGAATACGAGATTATTTCACTTCGAATGCGAGATTATTTCACTTCGAATACGAGATTATTTCACTTCGAATACGAGATAATTTCACTTCGAATACGAGGTTATTTCACTTCGAATACGAGGTTATTTCACTTCGAATACGAGATTATTTCACTTCGAATATGAGATTATTTCACTTCGAATACGAGGTTATTTCACTTTTATTGGAGGAAATCAAACGTTCATTAACCGGGTGTATTTTTTCTTGAAGCGTTTAGTTTCTCCGACTTCTCGTGGTGGAGCCAGGGCCGGATTCAAGTCAAACGGGCCCCGGGGCTAACGCTCTTTCAGGGCCCCCCATGTACTCTATGTCTGTCTGTCAGATTTCTCTCTCTCTCTACAATGAAAAGATAAATGAATGAGTTTTTTCATCATAGTTTAAAAAATGTGTGGGGAAAAAAAAAAACATAATGACCCCAATTTGAGCTCTATGGCCCCCGTGGAAGAACCTTTGTTGAAAGCCTTGTGTATGAATTGTACAAATAAACTTGCCTTGCCTTGTTACTACCAGACTGGTGGGGGGACATTTTTAAAAGGGGGGGCTGGGGATCCTCCCACATATTTTTTCCCACTGTCAACTCAAGGAAAACGGCTCAGTCCTGGTTTAGTTGGGCCCCTCGGCTTTACACCCCCATGATGCTTTGCGGCGATTTAGTTATATTAATATTTATTGCATGAATAACACAATGTAAAGTGTCTTTGAGTGTCCAGAAAGCGTGAGATGCATTATTAGTATTATTTTTATTTTTGGCTACTGTGAAAGACCCTTCTGATCCGATGGGAAAGTCTTTATACGCCAACAGGACTTAAACAGAGGGAGGGTTATATCACTGCATCTGCTGTGGTCTTTAAAGGGGAGGGGGGTATTATGTAAAATCGACTTTTTCAAGCTTTATATCATGTTATTATGTCATTCCCTCATTAAACACATGCCTGGAGTGTTGCCTCGGCTCATTCACATATTTTTGAGTAATCAGTAAAAACTTAGACGGCGGCCATTTTAGGTGTAGCTATGCCTCAGTCCTCCTAGGAACGCCCCCACCTCCTGGAGACGCCTCCGGACCTTTCTTCACCAGCCAAGCCCCCAACCACTGCTCCTCAGCTCAGCAGAGCCCCCTCCCCGCACAGTGTTGTTGTTTCAATGCCACAGTAGTGTGCTGAAGGGGGCGTGTCGGAAAGCTTCTTAAAGAGACAGAGGCCTATTTCAAGACGTTCAGTGCAGCCATTTTGAGAGAGCAATTTTATTCAAGGCAGTTATTTTAATTTACTGCATATACAGACCAACAGAAGGTTACGTCATCATTGTAGTGATATAGACTGGTGCTATGTGACTGAAAAAAGCATAATACCCCCTCTTTAAATACTTCCATGTTTATGCCCCAAGTCTCTAACTCTTATTTAACTCAACATCGATGTATTTCAGGAGGCATTTCCCCCGCTGTATGTCACTGAACTCGTATAGAGATGAAGTCCTTACTCTCCGTAGGACTTCCCTCTGGCCGCCGGTCGCGCCGAGTAATAAAAGAGTCTGAAGTCGTCCATCCAAACCTCCGCCGTCCGACGCGTGTTCCTGCGGAAAAGACAAAACACATTCTCATTATACGGCGAGGACAAAGACAGCCACGAGAGCCACATAATGAGAGCGATTACTCCGCCGGCGCGGGGCAGGAAGGGCATCAGCTCTAATGTTAGGTTAAGCGTCCGCGTGAGTGACAGCGCGGGGGGAAAGGAGCGGATCCTTTTCACCGCGCTCGCCATAAACCAAACATTACGCTCGACGCCGCCAAAGCAACAGGCGGCAATTTCTCTGTCGACTCCACTCGACACGACTCTCTAGACCGGGCCTGGTCCTGGTCCTGGTCCTGGTCCTGGTCCTGGTCCTGGGCCTGGTCCCGGGTCAGGGCTGGGTTCTGTCACGCTTTGCTTCATTGGACTGGAGTCAATATTTTTACCTCATTCTCTCCATAATTTACGTCTCTTTTTACCAATAACAGCAACACGAGGCTAAATGCTGATTATTAATAAACAAACGCGTTTACAAGGGCTCGAAATTCCCGGTTATTCGCTATATTCCGGTTATGGCAGTTTTCGGGATATGGTGTTTATATGACACTGAGAAATCGGGAAACTCAAATTCCTCGTTTACGTGATCAAACGAGGAAACCCGGCTTTTCGAATTTAAGCTCTGTCCACCCAGGCGCAAACATGAAATTTTTGAGCAAAATACGGTGGAAAATATTAAACGCATAAATGTGTGGCTTATTCTTTTGAGTCACTTTGGGCTCAATGTTTTGCGCATTGTCCACGTCCTGAGCTACGGCAGTGACGGCAGATTGTGGATTATTCCTTTACCCGTCCTGGGTCTTTATCACCGACGTGGACCCGGGAGCTCTGGGTGAAGGTTAAAGCCGGGGCCGGTGTGAGAGAGTGGAGCGGATGGAGTTCACCCATAGTTAGTGGATGAAAAACGTTATCCGTCTCTGTCGTGGTCGACTCGTCTCTGCGTCTGGAGGAAAACCAGACGCCTTGAAACGGTCGCCGACAGTTTTGCATAAATCCACATTACGATGGTTCTTTCCATCTTAAACATTCACTACTTTTAGTTCTTTAATGGTTAAAATATAAAACTCCATCTCCTCTTGACTCCAGAAACAGGAGCTCTTCGGACTCACCGCCGCCGCCATGTTTGTTTACGATTAACTGGACATGTGCAGTAAATGGGAAATTTCTTAAAACCGGCAAATAGCGTTTACATGAAGTTATATCCCGGTTACTGACGGAAAATCCGGGTTTCTCAAAATCGGGAAACTGCGTTTATATGATCAAAGACAAAACCGGAATATTAAAAACTCCCGGTAATAACCGGGAATCGAGCCCTTGTAAACGCACTCAATGTGTTCTTTTTATGTGAACTTTGGAGGCCACCGAGTCCTCAGACAGATTCAGAGACTTTTATTCACGTGTTTATTTGGCCGGGAATGTAGAAGAAAACACTGACAACTAGGTTAGGCTTTTCCAGACATATAAAAGAATTGAAACACTAGCCATTTTTATCACTTCTACGGAACAATGTGCTGAGAAAACATCCATATGGGCCCGATTTAGACTTGACTTTATTTGTGTGTGATGTTGTTTAAAGCAGAACTAAGTAACTCGTGCCCCTAGAGGTCATAAGCGCCACTGCAGGTGTCGTAGCATGTTGCGTTTCTTTACTCATTAATCGTCCGTGAGAGTAAATACTACGCTGACAGAAAAGACAAAGGGACAGAGGGATATTGTTCATCCATCTACACAATGGAGATCATTTTTTTCACTCAAACCTGGCTGTAAATACTGTTTACGTGGCGCTAGCCCGCAGTTAGCTTTGCCCGTTAGCCTGTTAGCTTCTTCTTCGTGATTCCATTAGTGTGTATTGGTGACTCCGACCCGTGGCAGGGAAAGTTGCAAGTGTGGTTTTCTGGCCAGAGACACCAGGGGGAGACGAAGGACCCTCCACTCATCCCATTAACACTTGTATTACCCCCAGAGGGACCACGGAAAGGATTTATTAAGGTAAACACGTTACTCAGTAGGGTTGGGTCATATCGTATCGCATATCGTTATCGTGATATAATGTTTTGATATCGTTGTAATTTTTTATATCGTTGTGGACACAATATAATTTATGTTACGCTCCATCAGAGCAGCATAAACGGTGACTGTAGAACACGGGGACACGAGCTGAAAAAGTAAAACTGAAATGAAGGATGTAAACTGCTCGAGTAGATCATATTTGTGAGACAATTATGCCGTAAAAAAAATAGTTGTCAAAAAAAACAGAATTTCTCGCTAAATGGAATCTTTTTGCACACAGTGAGCCGCCATGTTGGACGGGCCAAGCAAATCCCAGACTATGGCCTTTGTGAAGAACTGCAAAGTCTGACTGACCAGGCTACACGGTCTAGTCCTGATTGTATTTCCTGATTTCATGAACCCGTCCTCCCCGTTGTTTAAACGAGCCCTGGCCTTCTGTAATCCGCGCAGAGGAAACACGCTCGTCTGTGTAATCAAATTACGCCGTGACATTTTCCATTTAGCGCATTCGTAAACGCCGCGGCGCCCGATAATCAGCGAGTCGAGTGTGACAATGGAGGAAAGACTGAGCAGATACGGAGCGGCGTGAAGGCGGCGGGTTTACCATCAACACGCCGCTCTGTGTTCCTCTGTCAGGGGGGGGGGACGGGGGACGCTGGTCTTTATTTCATGGTCTTTACAGGGATTAGTTTATTTGGATTTGACGAGGACACGACGGGAAACGTTGTCAAACCTTTGGAGCGAAAAGAGTAAAAATAATCCTAGTTTTAAGGCGAGACGCTGCAGGTGAATCGCAGACATATCGATTTGAAACTTTTGCTGTGCGGAATTTTTCCTTGGGGAGGGGAAGGATGACCGGCCATTGACCGGGGGGTCAATGGCCGGTCTGAAGGGGGCTAAAGAAACGTGCTGAGGCAGACGCAGAACGACGGGGGCGTGGTTAGGGAGGGGGTATGTGTGTACGGTTGTTTACAGTCTGAAAGTCAGTGTTATGCAAAATATGACCCAGAGAGCTCCGTCCTGATCAGGTTCAGCTCCGTGGCCTTGAAGGGAAGTGTTGACGGCGTAGGAGCTGCTTCAAACCTCCTCTCAGGAGGACGAGAATTATTCCAGCAATAGTTCATACATTTATAATGAATTAGCTTTTACTTGGTCTCAGCTTTAGTTCAGGTCCTTCACAGTTCATCCCTGAGATAAAGTCCATCTATCGTCCGTCTCCACAGCGAGTGCCAGGTCGTACATAACAGGCCATCGTTGTGCGTTAACAATCATTTATATCCAAATCTCAAAGCATACGCCCGTGTGATACCTCATTTAAAAGCCAAGACCTTCTAGTTTCTAAACATATGTGTGAGTAAAACACTTACATTGCATTTGCTGCTCTTACCCCCAATCATATCCTGATTAGGGGTAACTAACCCTAGAAAACAAACAAAACACCACATCCAGTCTGAATTAGTGTGTCCCTGATCGGGGAGACAGGGGTTAACAGGTTAAGAGCCATTAGGAACATATTTGTATTTATTTAGCAGGTACAGGCGTTTTAAAGAAATGCACTTTATGAATTGTGTAGTTGTTGTCCTTGCCTGGTTTGTCTGTAATGTACTGCTGCTGTTTTGTATTATGTGTTTTATATTTTGTATGTTCTCGTCTTAGTTTTTACCTCATGGGGCCACGGATGGAAATTTGCCTTGAGCTAAATCCGGCATATTTACAGCACTAGTTCATTAATATGCACTGTCCTACTCAAATACATTAATCAATGACGTGAAATGAAATGAATGAAAAAAACTTTTTTTTATAAGGCAAGCTAAGGTTTACTTTATTCATCTCCGTAGGGAAATTCTTTCTCTGCATTTGACCCGCCCTCAACGCCGCTTCCTGTGTTCCACATTGTTCTACAAGAAGAGTTTGTACATCTTTACTGTGTTTCTGTGAGATTCAGCAGATGTTTTCCTTACAGGCCGTGAAGGAAACAGCTGACGATCTAAAGGTCTGTGAGCGGCATTGGAGACCTACAAATCCACAGCTTTCTTCTTCTGAAACACTGAAGAGGCACCAAGAGGCCCCACACCTGCAGTACAGCGGAGGCGTCACAAGAGGCGCTACAGGAAACACAAAAAGGGGCAAACAAGGCGGTATCCGGGCAAGACTCGCAGCTAAGTCACCTATGCGTGGTCTTAGCTTCATCGGGAGTCCATATTTTCCCACCATGTAGCATTTTGAAAGGTGTCCCGCTGTGAGACCGGATTGTAAGTGAACTCGGAGTTTGAATCTTCTCTCTGCGTGGCTTTCCCTCAGGTACCTCCAAAAACGTGCTGGTCAGGTTGGCCCACAGCGGTTCGAGGGCTGAACCCATGACAAAGTTCTTCATTCATTCAGTCAATCAGAACTCATCCCTGTGAAGAACTGGGACGTTAGAAATGCACTGGGAAAAACAAAGAGTTGAATGAGTTAAACTTTCCCTCCATGGGTTTTTGTTTTGCTTTAACGCCCGGCGGAAACACGCTGTGATGTTTGGAGTTCATTTACCTGAAGGTTCGTTAATGCGATCCGCCGTGTCGTGTAAACAAGAGTGTTTTTCTACAGGCTTAAGCTAATGAAAAGACTGTGTGCTGAGGCCAAATCCACTCACAGGGATCACTGGCGATTACAGCCCAGCGTTTCGTACTCAGGGCCGGTAATAGTGTTGGAAACAAGTTTAGGCACTACTGGCATGAGAAAAAATAAATAAGTAATAATAATAATAAATCCAAGTCTAGATGCCTGTATTTTTTTACCCATATTTTAAATCTACATAATATTATTTCTTATTTTTGTCCTAATTTTTTGCCCAATTTATTCATTTATTATTTTTATTATTTCAATTTTTTTGTTCATATTTTCATAGTTTATTCAACATTGTTTGCCCCATTTTTTATTTTTATTTCATATTTTTGCCCCAATTTTTTCCCCTCAATTTTTCCCCCCATTTTACCAACACACTTTTCCCTTATTTTATCCACAATTTCTCCCATAATTCCCCCAAATTATTCCCCATTTTTTCACACATTTCTCGACATTGGAGCTGAAGCTGTAAATTTGCAGATCTTCCTCACACTGTTGTTCTGTTTTCTGGTATCGGAAAAAGCGAATTTTTCAAAACTACGTAACTTTACCTGGTTTATAAAGTGACCTGTAAAATAGTCCATCACTTCACATATTCACATCAGCCCGTGAGATCATTCCCTGTTTGTCTTACAGATGAGATAGAACTACATTTCCCATGAGGCACCAGTGATGTAGCTCAGTTTAGTTTATTGTTTATTAGGACCTGGAGTGATCTGGCCGACGGAGATCACACACGGCGAGGGGATACAAATGTAAGACAGGCATTTGTAAAAAGTGTGGGTTTTTTATTGGGCCGTCGCTCAGAGCGAGAGGAACGAGTATGAATAGATTCAGAACTGATTGGAATATTAACATTCTGAATATTAACATCCACACTGCCGAACGTTCTACCTTCGCCTTTAGCTGTAAATCAGAGACGACTATTTCAGACTTCTGCTCTGGATTAACGACATGAATATGAAGTTTTCTGTCATTCAGTGTTTAAAACATTTTATATAAAAATGGACAAAATTGCCGATATTGTCCATAACACATTCCACATCCGAGATATATCGTATTATATCGCTGTGATTTACAGAATATTTTTCATTTCGACGGATTGAAGAAGAAGAGCTTTATTTATAAAAGCGCTTCACATGAACACACAGAAACTGAAACTTTCCTTAGACCTGAAACATTTCTCTCGTAAAATATAAAAAAAGTCACGTCGGCACTGATCACTGTAAATGTAAATATGACTTTTATTGATGTTTTATGTAGTGATTCTATGTGGACTGATGCTGTAACGGGTAAATGAATGAATGAATATTTGTATTTGAGTGGATAAACATATTTGATATTGTACATTTTGTAACTCGCCTGCTCAGGGACAGCAGATGGAAACGAGCTCGGGCTAAATCTGGTCTTTAATGAATGTGTTTGCACATTGTCCCTGATGAAATAAATTAATAAACTAACCATGAGAGCACTTTACATTCACATCTGCACCATCATACATTCACACACATCATTCATCCTGGTCTATTGTACATGTTTTTAGTGGTAGGGGAAACCAGAGTACCCGGAGGAAACCTACGCAGACACGGGGAGAACATGCAAACTCCACTGGGAATCGAACCCGGGACCCGAGCTCTAACCGCCGTGCCGCCCTGAACGTCAAACTCTCCGTGTCTTCTGCCTGGTTTCACTTTCTATCCCACACGAGCCTTCACGGCCGCCATGTTTCCCACAGCACCTCTGCCTCTGAGGTCCTTCACCCGGACTATCCACGAGAGCGCGAGGGAGGGAAGAGGAGAGTTCAGTTTCAGTTCCTTACCCGTCTACAGAACAAAAAGTGATCTGAGCCTGAGGAAAGAAACCTCACGACCACAGACGCCGTCCGGCCTCGACGCCATTTTATTAAACAGACGTTCAAACATGAGCAAAGGGAGAGTCCGGTCCGGTGTTCACGCTAACGCTAACCACGATGTGAAAGGGGCGTGGACACAGACAGGAAGGGGAGGAGCCTCGTACTTGATGTAGGTGTTGGCGTTGCCCTCGGGGAACACGTACGGGTGCCTCTTCCTGAACACGTGTCCCACTCGGCTGCAGGGCAGGATCTCCAGGCTGCCCCCGCACTGCCACACACGGAACGAGATCTCTGCAACACAAACACACACGGTAACACAACCAGTGCAGCTTTACCTAAATCTAAGCAACACAAACACACACGGTAACACAACCAGTGCAGCTTTACCTAAATCTAAACACGGCTGCACCAGAGCTCACATCCTGAAGGCCGAGGTTCTTTTTTTGCTTTTTCATCTCTTTTTTTTTGGCCTGTTTTTCGTCTCTCATTTTCTTTTTGTCGCGTTTAGGCTTTTAGATTTGGGTAAAGTCAAACTGGATAAACTGTGCTCGGTTCCGGCGGGAGTTCGGAGATTAGAAAGAGAACCTGGACGAACAAAGATATAAAAATAAAAAAAGGAAACGTGTGAATTAGAGATGAATGGACTCTGTTGCTTTTGTAAAGGAGCTTGTGCTGTAGTCGAGTGTTTTTAATGACATAATAAACACAGGTTCGACCGTCCCTTTAAACGGAGGTTTAAACGTTTTAAGCCCCGGAGCCGAACTCCCGTCTCTGAAACTGGAGTCTCTTCAGGAGCTTAAGAGAATCTTCTCCAGGACTTTGACACTTCACAAGGAACTGAGAGACTAAAGCCCGAGTCTGCGGCTGCTCTATATGTTCACAACCTCCCTCTCTCTCTCCCCCCTCTCTCCCCCCTATCTCTCTCTCCCTCTCTCTCTCCCTCCCTCTGCCCCTTCTCTCCCTACCTCTCTCTCTCCATCTCCCCCCTCTCTCTCTCCCTACCTCTCTCCCCCCTCTCTCCCCCTCTCTCTTCCCCCTCCCTCTCTCCCTCTCTCTCTCCCTCCCTCTCCCTCCCTCTCTCTCCCCCTCTCTCCCTACCTCTCTTTCTCTCTCCCCCTCCCTCTCTCCCCCCTCTCTCCCTCCCCCCCCTCTCTCCCCCTCCCTCTCCCCCTCTCTCTTCCCCTCCCTCTCTCCCCCTCCCTCTCCCCCTCCCTCTCTCCCCCTCCCTCTCCCCCCTCTCTCCCCCTCCCTCTCCCCCTCTCTCTCTCCCCCTCCCTCTCCTCCCTCTCTCCCCCTCCCTCTCTCCCCCCTCTCTCCCTCCCCCCCTCTCTCCCCCTCCCTCTCCCCCTCTCTCTTCCCCTCCCTCTCTCCCCCTCCCTCTCCCCCTCCCTCTCTCCCCCTCTCTCTCTCCTTCTCTCTCCCCCTCCCTCTCTCCCCCTCCCTCTCCCCCCTCTCTCCCTCCCTCCCTCTCCCCCCTCTCTTCCCCCTCTCTCTCTCCCTCCCTCTCCCCCCGCTCTCTCTCCCTCCCTCTCCCCTCCCTCTCTCCCTCTCTCTCCCCCTCTCTCTCCCCCCTCTCTCTCTCCCTACCTCTCTCCCCCCTCTCTCCCCCTCTCTCTTCCCCCTCCCTCTCTCCCTCTCTCTCTCCCTCCCTCTCCCTCCCTCTCTCTCCCCCTCTCTCCCTACCTCTCTTTCTCTCTCCCCCTCCCTCTCTCCCCCCTCTCTCCCTCCCCCCCCTCTCTCCCCCTCCCTCTCCCCCTCTCTCTTCCCCTCCCTCTCTCCCCCTCCCTCTCCCCCTCCCTCTCTCCCCCTCCCTCTCCCCCCTCTCTCCCCCTCCCTCTCCCCCTCTCTCTCTCCCCCTCCCTCTCCTCCCTCTCTCCCCCTCCCTCTCTCCCCCCTCTCTCCCTCCCCCCCTCTCTCCCCCTCCCTCTCCCCCTCTCTCTTCCCCTCCCTCTCTCCCCCTCCCTCTCCCCCTCCCTCTCTCCCCCTCTCTCTCTCCTTCTCTCTCCCCCTCCCTCTCTCCCCCTCCCTCTCCCCCCTCTCTCCCTCCCTCCCTCTCCCCCCTCTCTTCCCCCTCTCTCTCTCCCTCCCTCTCCCCCCGCTCTCTCTCCCTCCCTCTCCCCTCCCTCTCTCCCTCTCTCTCCCCCTCTCTCTCCCCCCTCTCTCTCCCCCTCCCTCTCTCCCCCTCCCTCTCTCCCTCTCTCTACCCTTCCCTCTCCCCCTCTCTCTCCCCCTCTCTCCCCCTCCCTCTCCCTCTCTCTCCCCCTCTCTCCCCTCCCTCTCTCCCTTGGGGGAACTCTCCCGGGGTTTCAGGCAGTGGAGGAAAGTCTCTCTTAAGGCTCTCGTACAGTGAACCGAGCCAAAGAACAAAAAGCTCGGAAACTTCAGAGGATTCGGATCAAAACATTGGTTAAATATTCACGGACTTGCCCCAGTTCTTCTGCGAGACGAGTCGGAGCCACAGCAGCTCCGCCAAAACATCACTGTGTAAAGCTATTGTTAAACGCCTGAAGTTCGTAATGACATTTCTGCCGCTCTCCTCGGGCTCCAGATGTGGAGACACAGTTAAACGTGAGAGATGCTCCTCGTTACATCTGGATTAATGATCCGCGTTTGCTTCGGCAGATGGACAATAATAACAGCAACAGAAAAAACACACAATCATTTTCCTCCTAATGTGTTGGAATGAAAGCAGGTCAGACGGAGGGCGCAGTGACAGCTCGAGCCAGCAGGGGGCAATACGCCAATGTTGGATGGAAACACAGAAGCATTTTGTTGCTAAAACAAAAACAGGCGAGAAGAAGTGCGTTGCCACTAGGGGGAGCAGTGGGATCAATTATGTGTATTTGTTTTCCTCTATAATCAAGGAAGAGTGTTAGGGTTGGCAGGTTATGGATCTGTTGAGAGGAATCCTCCCCCTCTCTTGTCCTTTAATGCACCACTCAGCATAGGAACATCATCTACAAAATCAGCTGTTAGGGCAGCTGGATGGGGAGTTACTGCCCTCTTCAACTGGCCCGCTCTCTGGCTTTTTAATGCACCACACTATGCAGGGCTACATCATACTTCACACATAACTCAATTAAATACATATATAATAATGATAATGATAATTAAACCCAAATTAAAAGTATACTGAGGATGGTAATGACAACTGGGAAGTAGCAAGATCTCAGAGTATAATATCTATTAATGTACCTTCATAACATAAAAGTAACTCTCGGTTATCACGGGTAAAAATCTGAAAGAAATATATTAAGGATCACATTTTTTTACTTGCTTTGTTCTAGACATCGTACATGAAACCAGATTGTTGTTGTAGTTGTGCTTTGTTTCAATTAATTATATAAACAGTTAATTTTTTTTTTGTAAGTTGGTCTGTACGAATGTAGCTGCTTGAAATGTTTTGAAATGTTCTTTTTTTATTTATTGCTCTCGGGGCGCTCATAAGCTTTTTGGTTCAGCCCACTCCTTTTGAGCACAATGTGTACTGCTCAAATAAACAAATAAACTAAAACAAGCTCAACAAAATGATCCATCTTTTTAGTCCGACCCTTTTCGTGATGTTTATATTTTCACTTCCTGATTGGACGCTGACAGGAAGTGGCTTAGATACGGTGTGTTCCAGGCGACTGGTAACTTTCCCGTTCCCGGTGATTAAACTCACATGTAACAAAACGGCTAATGCTACAACAGTTAGCTCATACGATGCTAACGTTATATATGTGGACTCTTCACCAAACCAGATATAATTAAAAACAGCTGTGACCAAAACTAACGTCATTACCGTCTTCATCTCGTGTTCGAACTCGCAGCACTTTGGAGGTGTCCAAGTTTATCATTTCTAATTGCGAGGTCGAGCGGCGTTTCGAGGCATTTTTCCAAGTGGGTGGTGGGAAATGCACCATTCGATTGCACTTTCAGAGCGTTCCCATAGCAACCCCCTGTGCTTTCCCCCCAACTGCTGCTTCTGTGTGAGGCTAATGGACTCTTGGGCCGTGCAGATTTTTTTTCCTCTTTTTTTTTTTTCTGCATTTATTTATTGTTACAAACGTTTATTTTATGAAACAGAACGACAGTTTTGGCACTTTTTACAGCCGTTTTATTTGACATTTAAATTAAAATTAAAACTATCATAAAAAAATAAAAAAAATAACTCCAGCGTTAGCTCAAAGACGTGCAGAAAGTAGGTCAGAGCCGGCAGAATGAGTGACTACGTCTGCTAAAAGTCGCTAAACTCCGGGAATAATGTATTTCTGCGATAAAGATCAACCAAACTCATGAGACAGGGGAGTATTTATTGTGGAATTATTTATATACATATTTGTCATGTTGGGTTTTAGTGATTATATATATAATTGTGTTGATCTGTAAACTGTGCTTTGAGATACATTTCTTTTGGTGGACATTGTGGTTGCTTGTATGTATGGTTGATCCACTGGGGGGCAGTGTGCTGTAAGGAGGAGTCAGATCGCGCAAGAGAAGTGATAAGGCATTCCCAAGAGAGCTGATTGGTTGGGGGGAAGACACACCTACTATATATGGTCCTGCTTGAGAAGCGTTCTCCCCTTCTCCTCGCTTCTCCCCCTGGGGTCTGCTCGGTCAACAACGAGGTCAGCTGAACAGATGGACTGTTAGCATGTAATAGGAAATAAAGTAATGAATTTGGATTATAATATACCGAGTCTCCATCCTTTCATCCAGCACTAAAGAATACGCTATTTTCAACAATTGGTGACCCCGACGTGATTTTTGATTTGTGGAAGATTGGATGGATCTCGGGAATAGACAAAGAAAAATATGCTTTTTATTACTCTTTCGCCCAAAAAACAGACGTGCACACCGACTTTAAAATGGGTAAGAATACGATTTGTTTATATTGGCTATGATGAAGGAAGTGTGTGCGTGTGTTTTTGCTGGTGGTTTGAGATATTTGGCGATACTTTTAAAACTTAAAAAAAAAAAAAAAAAAAAAAAACGAAACGAAGCTAAAATGCTATGAAACTTGACTGGATTGTTCCGTGTTTAGACCATACGCCTTGCAGATTTTTAAGGTGCTTTTTAAGGCATGTAAGTAGATGTTTTTATTGAAGTTAGACTAAAGTAATTTTAAAGGCGCGTTTGTGTAGGAAAAAATAACTGTTGTTTGCGAGGGTGCGTACCGATGTTCCCCGGGTCCGATGTTCCCCGGGTCCGATGTTCCCCCACTTCTATTGGCGGGGGAACATCGGACCCGGGGAACATCGGTACCTCGCATATTAAAAAGTCCCGATGTTCCCCGGGTCCGATGTTCCCCCGCCAATAGAAGTGGGGGAACATCGGACCCGGGGAACATCGGGACTTCAACAATGAGACAAGTTCCGCTGTTCCCCGCGTGTGCCCTTTGATGTTCGCATTTCTTCAACCACGAAAGACGGGATATGATCCGTGCCAACTTTTGTGAATACCTATAGAGAGGAAATACCAACTAGCCTCTTTACTTTCCTTTTTCCCTCTCGCTCTCTGTGTGTTCTTATGTCAGCTGAGCGTAGCTTGTGTCTAACTTTGGGCACGTTATCCAGCTCCGCCCTCGCTCTCCCCCAGGCATCTGCTATTTGACATCTGTGACTGAATAAAATGAAGACGATTGAAACTACTGCTGCATAGTTTTTCAGACACGCGATTTTGCTTAGAGCATCATGCTTTTACGTATAATGGAGCCCTGTGGGAGGAGCGCGGGTCCGGTGAGGTGCGCTCGCTTTGCGCAGCTGAAATGAGAAGCTAAACAGACCCCCGCCGGTGAGCCCGACTCTGGTCAGCTCATCACAGGTAAAGCATCCTCTCCAAAATAGTAAACTTCGTTTGTTTAAACGACCTCCGATTTTAAAGTCCATGGATGTTTTGCGTGAGAACTTTCTCCAACATGTTACAAGGTTTACAAGTCTTCGTGGTATTTCCATCGCCTCAGGATTTCATAAAAGAAGCATTTAAATCCACGTTTGAAAGGCGATAAAGCCAATAGGATAAACGATTCGCGCAGTCTCTTGCACGCCTCGTTTAGTGTTTTTGGTTTTTTGCAATGGCTCCATCAGATCACTCAGGTCAAACGCGAATACATAATTTTCCGTTTGCCTGTTTAGTCCCAGTATTTTAAGTCCAGGGCAAAACACACATTAGGTTTGAACCTTTTTATCAGTTGGTTAAGACGCCTTTTTGCAACATCATATTTTGAAGATAATTCATTTTTTTCGTTCCAATTTTCTTTTAATTCGTTTTAGTTAATACTCCATTTGCACTGACTCATTCCAGCAGAGTCCAAAATATTGGACGGACGCATGGACCGGAGAAGGTGCCGTGGTTCGTTCTTTGTTTTATTTATTTATTTGTTTGTCATTTCAAAATAATAATCGAAAATCAATAAAAAAAAACAATTTGTTTTCAATTTGAAAACAAAATTACTAAATTGAAAAAACAGAAGGCCTTTCTATAAATGTGGAGCGCAGCCCTTTAATCGCAGCGTAGGTCACCCTATTGCCAGATAATGCAAATACATCCCCCACTATCTTATACTTGTTTCCGTTACTGTAAAATCGGGAGATTAGCGGGAAAAATTACGTACGACTACATCCGGCTGCTACAGCTAGCGAAAATGCGCCTAAATATTAAAGTTTTTCAGGGTATACTGATTTCATCAAAAGTTGTGAGATGGAGCCAAAGTTAATGCCTGGAGACCGTGGGGGGCAGATCCTAGTACTGAATGGTCATCGCTACCATCGGCACCGGGCAACACGGGAAGCCATTCACTGGCGTTGCTGGCGCAAAACCTGCCGAGCCCGTGTGCGGACTAATGTGTTTAACCCGGAGGATCCTGCCATACAGATCATCTTCTGGGAAGATCATGGACATGGCCCGGTTGATCACATGATTGAAAGGACCACCTTAAGGGAGAAGATGCGCACATCAATCGATGACCAGCCAACAGCTCCTGTCCGGAGAGTGTATGATGCTGCAGTATCAGCGGTCAGCCGACAAGGAGGAGGTGACCGCCCTCCTCGCATCGATGCCTTTTCGTCCTTCAGGACGATTCTCAACAGGGCAAGATCCAAGAGAATGCCAGACATACCCAGAAGTGTGGAAGAGGTGGAGATCCAAGGCGCGTGGGCAGAAACCTGGCAACATAAGCAACATCTGCTCCTCACAGACAACGACTGGGAGGTTGCTATATTTGCAACCAAAGAAAATCTGCGCGTGCTTTCCCAGTGTCGGAAAATATATATGGACGGAACTTTTAAAAGCTGCCCTGGACCTTATTCGCAGATTTTCACCATCCTGGGTCAATACAGGGGCTTGGTGATTCCCTTGATAACTTGCCTGATGGGTCACCGCCAAGTCGGGCACTATAGGGCTGTTTTAAAGGCCATTGCGCTTCACGTGCGCCAAGTCTCACACCGCAGGTGGCGCCCACAGAAAGTTGTGTGCGATTTTGAGATGGCACTTATTACAGCTCTTCAGTCAGAGCTGCCACAGGTGAGCGTCCAGGGGTGCTATTTTCATTTCACCCAAAGTCTTTGGAGAAGGGTCCAAGAACTGGGACTCGTGAGGGCTTACAGGGAAGACCAACGTCTTCGAAAATGCATCCGCAAAGTGATGGCCCTGGGATACCTGCCGCGCCCACTGGTGAGGCTAAACTTCCAGGCTCTCCGAAGAAGCCTATGGGGCGCCAAATGTAACATGCCTTATTTCGTGGACAGAATGACTTTTGTGTCACGAAATACATATATTCATTACGAAATCACGTTACATCGTAACGCCGTTTGTCCACGGAATACACAAATTGGTTTGCATATGTGTCCACGAAACACTGAAGAGAGCACGTCGTTTCGTGGACCGAATTGACTGGTGGGCTTTTGCTTTCGTGGACATAAGGCTGAACACTATTCACTGTCGTACACGAAATAAACTTTCGTCATAAAAGTATTGTGATGTGATACAGAAGGCATTCCGTCCACGGAATAGTAACTTCATAACTTACGAAATGCATTCCGTGACACGTGCTTTCATTCCGTGCACGAAATGCATAATGGTATACATTTCGTGAGTCAGCAGTTTACGAAATGAATTATGTGACACGATAATGTCATTCCGTGGACGAAATGCATTATAGAATCACGAAATCAGTTTTGTGACCTACAACAATACATTTCGTGAGTCAACAGTTTACATAATAAACTTTTGACTCACGAAACAGTGAGTACACAGTTATGTTATGTTTACGAAATGTTTACGAAATGTCACATAATTCATTTCGTAAACTGCTGACTCACGAAATGTATACCATTATGCATTTCGTGCACGGAATGAAAGCACGTGTCACTGAATGCATTTCGTAAGTTATGAAGTTACTATTCCGTGGACGGAATGCCTTCTGTATCACATCACAATACTTTTATGACGAAAGTTTATTTCGTGTACGACAGTGAATAGTGTTCAGCCTTATGTCCACGAAAGCAAAAGCCCACCAGTCAATTTGGTCCACGAAACGACGTGCTCTCTTCAGTGTTTCGTGGACACAATGCAAACCAATGTGTGTATTCCGTGGACAAACGGCGTTACGATGTAACGTGATTTCGTAATGAATATATGTATTTCGTGACACAAAAGTCATTCTGTCCACGAAATAAGGCATGTTACATTTGGCGCCCCATAGAAGCCGAGGGACAGTTCGGATGATTGACCGCCATCCAGTTTTGCTGGATTTTTTGGATTACGTCCAAAACACCTACATCGGTGGGTTCTTCCCCGTTCCTCTGTGGAATGTCTTTGATCGAGAGATGGATACCCGGACGAACAACCACGTAGAAAGTAAGTCGCATGGCACACGACAAAAAAGTGACAAAATGAGACGAAAACATGTCCAAGAAAAAGGAAGGGAAAACAAAAAACAGACAAAAAAAGAGAGGAAAACATGACAATAACTCTTCAAAAATGTCACAAAAACGCTAAACTGGTAAAACGGGTGAAACTGAACCGGAGAAAAAGTGCTCGGTTAAAGCGGGGGTGAAGTGATTAAAAGACCTTAATCCTTACTGAATCCACGGGTCCATGCTCTACGGCGACGGCATATTGTTCGCTGTTCACCTGCTGCCCGTCCCCGGGCGTCTCCAAAGTGCGAGCCCACGTATTCCAGCTGGATCGATTATCTCAGCTTTTGAAGAGTCCGTGATAAAAAAAATAAAAATAAAAATCTGGTAGTTTAAGTCTCAGATATGGCTGTGGTCTGTGCGCTCCTTACGCGCAGCAGACATGCTCTCCGGACCTGCGCGTCGATACCGCTGGATGAGCGCATGGAGAGCTTGGATGTTTTTGGGTGTGACTTTTTTCCTGCGCCAACACGTGCACGTACACGATTAAATAAGGCAACAAACACAAATCAGGGGCATGACAAATTTTTGATCGCAGTTTTGCGCAGACTGTGCTCGCTTGATTATCACATTTGCTGCACAAATAAAACGCACAGTTTCTAATAGTAAATCATGGTGCAACACGCCCACTTGCCAATTGTAGCAACTATTCACAATTCAGCACCTGGTTTCGTAAATGAACACCATGGTGTAATATTCATTCATTTGAGCAGAAAAGTATTTCAAACATGTTTACAGAAGAAAGAAAACAAAACAAGACTATTGTGCTCAAAAGGAAGAAGTGCAAAGAACGTTTATATTGAAATAATAGCCCGACCCCCAAAACCAGAAGCATATTCAGTTGCCTTGTTTATTTTTAATTCCAAATTAGGCTGCAATTTTCGTTACGCTTCTTAAAAATCGTCATTACAAGACAAAACCCCAATCAATTAGGCTACTTCCACTGATAAAAAAAAAAATGCACTGCTGCATAGCATGTGTCCGTCTAACCTTTTAATTGCTGTTGCTGTTGTTAGGTTTTCACAAAACTTTAAATGACGCCATCGGAGTCCGGCACCCGTCTCTCTGGACTTTTATCCGATGTCTGAAGGACCGCCAGACCATCGTGGAGCGAAATATTGACGGAGCAGAACGTGGAGAACTGCCCCCTAGACGACGTCGCAAATGGAGGGTTTTGGAGGAAAGGCTGCGACGACTGAAGCGGCAATATGTTGAGGGTGAACGGGACGTAAAGTCCTATTGGAAGGCAGCAAGTGACTGTATTGGTTTTGATTGAATTTGATTGTTATTTCCATGTTCTGAGTTGCACTTTTTTGTTTCAGTTGATTTGTGTACGAATGACTATTTGTTGTGTATTTGTCCAAAACTATGCACTCTCAGCTCCGATGTGAGAACCATCGCGGCACTAAAAAGCTGTTCAGTTGCCATGTGAAAAGCAAAGCACAGCCAGAAACAAAGCAGTGCTGTGTCTTTATTTTATTCACGGCTTGACTTTAAATGTATCCTCAAAAATGTTGCGTCAAAGCTAAAAATATTCCTTAAATTAGTTTCTTTGACTTTGAGCCAAAATGAAATGGGTGATGTTTAAATAAATAAATAATAAAAGCACTTACTTATGTTTGTTCAGAATAAAAATTGATTTGTCAACAATTTAGAAAACTGTCTTTAAATTTGTATATAATAATACATTTGCTAATACATACATACATACATACATACATACATACATACATACATATATATATATATAATCATTATTATTATAAAATTATTCCCCTTGGCCCCTTTAGTTTAAACTGTATTAAAATTCATGAAATAAATAAGAATAATACAAATAAATAAGGTCAATTGATTTGAAAAAGGGGGTGATAAAAGAGAGGGTGCAAGAAGGGATGACAGGTCGGGACACGAGTTTTAGGAACAGAGCGCACAATTCAACAATCTGCACAGAGACAGGTGTGCGCGTCCTGCGCACGGTGCAGACCGTGCAGATGTCTCTGTCCTGGGACAGGCAGTGAAGTGAATGATAAGGATCGTCGGGTGGGCTAAGGACAAAAGTGGGTGTTCACAGGTCCACCCGCGGTGCCGCGTAATGGCCATGTTAGCAGTTTTCCTTTTCTGCTCTTCCTCATCGTTCTCATTTAATATCTATGGATCGTTTTTTTGTGAACTGCATTAATAAAACAGCAGCGCAAATACTGTTCAACGTCATTCAATCACAGTGGCCTCAGTGGTGCCTCTCGGAGCATCTGATGGCCGAAGCACAGTGCGTAATGAGCGCATGACAGGCGGCGGCACTGGGAGAGGAGTGAGGATGTGTTGCCCCATTCGTAAAAAGATTCCTAATGTAATGTGCATAAGGCTGGAGTGCAGACATCAGATAAAACTTGCTTAGAGTTAGGAGCGGCTATGGCACGAGCCGCTGCACTTGGCTCTCCGCACACCGCGTGATGGAGTATGCTGGGGCTGCACGGACAATCACAAGAGAAAAACATGGATTTAAGCACGACCGAGCTACAACAACGAACCAGTCAAACAAACGGAGGGAAATCTGATAATGTGGTAAGCTATTACAATGCGAGATCTACAAGGCTTATAATAATATAAAGGTATCAGTAGGCGAGTTATGAGCGAAATCAAGCCGCGTGTTGCTCCATTATCCGCGCGTACCGGGCCGTGCTGTGCCAGTCGGTGAAGAGAGAAGAAAGAGCGGTGAGAGGCGAGTGTTTACTGCCTATAGGCCTATCGGTTACAAGAGTTTACAGCAGGACTTTAATTGTCGGGCGCATGAAGACGCGCAGCAATAACATATGAGCGAGACCCGCAGCCGGGGAACATCGGACCCTCCGGTGTTCGGAGGGTCCGATGTTCCCCGGGTCCGATGTTGCCCGATCCGGGGAACATAGGACCCGGGGAACATCGGACCCGGGGAACATCGGGCTGACCCCGTTTGCGATGATTGGTTTCCCATTTTTGCTGTTGGCATGTTCTGTGAATCTTTAACTATATCCCCATTGTCTATGCAAAAGAATTTCCTCAATATTTTGGTCAAATTACAGCTTAATGTTGTGTTGTTAGCTTTCGTTAGCATCGTTAGCTTAGTGCGCTAGCATACCGCATGGTTAGCTTAGTGTGTTAGCATACAGCTTATTGTTGATAAACGTGTAATAAACCCACAAATGTGTTAAACCCAGCTCAGTGTGTGGACACTGAAGGCTGTTCTGTGTAGTAGTATAGGATTTTATTGAAGTGTGGTGCATGGTTTGTTTTCAATATGATCTGTTTGCTTTTGGTATGCGAGGTTGCTAAGTTAGCTCTGAGAACAAAGGATTTGGCCTTAGCATTTAGCTTTTTCCATGTGGTACTGTTATTTGGCTGTTATATTGTAATACCGGAGTTTATGGCCGCCATTGCTATAGTCTCAAAATGTTGATAAACCGCATAAATGTGACGCATAAAACGCGTACATATGGAGCCCGATAAAACAGTTTTTTAAGAGCGGTACATTCAGACCAATGGATGCGGTACATTGAGACCGGGGCATTGAGGCAACGGTACATTCCGACTAACACACCTGTAGTACCACCATATGGCCACTAAATTTTCACTGAAAGGCATCGGACTTTAGACACATTAAGAACTATTTTAACGCATGTTTTCTATTTTTAAACACTTAATATGGCTACATATTCTTACTGAGATAACGCTGGGTTATTTTCAATTAAAGGAATGAGGCTGGTTTTCGAAATAAATTTGTTTTACATCCGCCTTAAACAGTGACTTCGCAGGCATCTTTTATCTGAAAACGGAACAATTAGCAAAGCTAAAGCAACTGAAGTACATTTTTTTATCTGATTTTGTTGACCGGCGGGGAGAGAGGCGGGAGAAGTGTTTGTCAATCTGTTTGTTTGTTGTTTGACTGTTTTGTTTGTTAACTGTTGTTTTGTTTGTTTTTGTTTGTGGGGTAATATAAAAAATATTATAAAAAATATAAAATAATAAAATAACAAAAATAGGGATAGGTGGACGTGATCGCACCGAGTCGCTAATGGAGTTTGGGAGTGTGATGTTATGTCACTGAGCATTGTGGGATTGGCAGCAGTAGGTAGCGTTCACGTGACATCACAACATTCTAAAGAAAATTGAGGTGGAGGGCAACTGAAAATTACACCGGCCCTCCAACTGAAATAATTCTATAACGTGAACGCGGCCTATTGTATTGTTGCCAGCAGTGACTCGGCGGCTGGCGGAAGTGTTCCACGGCTTTTTAGCTAATGTTTGTCAATGGAGAGGTGTAAGCTGTCAACTGCGGAGATGGCGCATCCACATGGCAACTCTGGAATGTCCCCGAACTTTATGACTCTATAAAAGTAGCCGGCGAGCTACTATTTAGGCTTTGGGATTTTGATTGGCTATTTAATCTCGGTAAATTGTGGTGGACGCGTCAAGCCTTGGTCACGTAAGGTACGGACCTAAATTTCCGCCCCGTAGACTGGTGCCGACTCCGACGGGAGAGAGCGTTGTAGCGTTATCCGGTATCCGTTAGGGACGTTGCGGACCTTAGAAACCGGTGAAATAATAAAAATAAAAAAATAGAGAGAGACTGGACAAATTCCAGATAAGAGAATAAAGAAAATGAGAATAAGAGATAATGACTGGCCAGATTATGTTTAGATATTGTGCACAGGGTAATGGGGATATTGTAAAAGTTATATGTGAAATTATTGTGTCTTGTTGTCTTGTCCTTTGTGTAATGTTTTTATTGTCCAGAGTGACGAGAGTGTCCGAGTGACCAGTGTGATGGACGAGTGGAGAAGGACAAACAAAAGTGATATTTTTGCATCGCTGAAAGAGACTGCGAGTGGCGGAGAAGCAAACGGAGAGAAAGACTTGGAAAGTATTGGAGTGAATGCATCTGATCATTTAACGGTGATAGATGGTTCTCTGAGGAGACTGGATGCCGAAATGGCATTGAATGTGAAGCGTGATGGAAAGGTGATTGAAAGTGAGAAGGACGGTTGAAAGAAAGTTTTAAGATAAGATAATTCCTTACTCAGAGATGTGGTGTGTGAATGTTGAGTGGACACTGTTTATATTAGAAAACTAACCGTGTATTTGCTGTGTCTGCATTTGTGTGGACGTAGGAAATGATCGAACAGGAAGTAATGGGTGCATTGGAGGAGTGGCCATCCTCATTTGTACCCAGACATCCGTGTAGGAGGGGAAGTGGAGAAATTGCTCCGCCCCTCATTGAAAAAAAAAGAAGAAGAAAAGAACATTTTTGACCAAAGATATTGTTTTAAAAGTTATTTTTGTTTTGTTTTTATAGAGAAACATTTCTGCTGGTGGTAGTTATGTCTCCACAGCATACATTTGAAGAACAAGTATCCAAAATTAGTGTGAGACAAATGCTATTTTTTAAGCCTGTGATTAACGGAGCATTTAGGGCTCTGAGAGATGTTGCTAAAAAATTAGAACCTCTCTCCACACGGTGGCGCCATGGAATGAAAACTGAAGCAGGGAAGACCTGTCGTGAGTTTGAATACATTGATTGAAAGTACAAACCACTATTAATTTAGAGTTTAAGTTGATCTTTATGCGCCATTTTGGACGCATTACCAAAAGTTATGAAGGAGCAATTATGCAAAATTTGAATTATTGTTAAGAAAACCAAATAAATTAATGAATACATTTTGAGAATATGGAGAACGCCCTTGAACAGAAGCGAGAGCAAAGTTGAACTAAAAGAAATGAGTGCAACTTTTAAAGGTGCAGCTTAAAGGAGCGAGTAATGAAAGTAATAATGAAAGAGTAATAATGAGTTTACTTAAATGTGGAGTGACTTATGGGTGTGGTGTTGGTAATTGTGGCCAAGGATTGTTTCAGACAAAGATGACCAACAACGTTCGAGGAGATCGAGGCGTTTACAACAACGCTGATGGGAACAATGCTACTCTCATCACTGGCTGCTGCTGGGTTCAGAGGCATGGGAGTCCAGAACTCTGTTACCTGTGAAGGTGAACGGACAGACTCTTGACGTGCTGGTGGATAAAGGTGAACGACACTCATCTGTGAACTATGAGACTGTGATCATTAACGGACACCATCTACTGGGTGGATACAGGAAGACCACCCAAAACCTTTCACCAAGCCAGTGCCTAGTCAGCTCACAGGACTGAATCTGACACGCCAACTCAGACTCCTGTTTCTCTCCTCGGATGTGATATGCTGATGACAGTGAGAGCAACAGTTTTGTGCTCTCTGAATGGACTAACAGTGACTTTTCCCTGATTGGACAAACACCTTGCTGTCTGACAGTGGTTGCTGAATGCAGATATATCTACTGGGAAGAGCTGAAGGACTGTACAACTGACGTTTGACCTTGGATCAAACATTCACTTTGCCAAAGCCACCCACCCATTGATCACTGTACTTTAATATGATATAGAAAAGCTTTTAAGGCTAACCTTAGTGGACATGAATGGTCCTTTTAAAATAACAAAATTAATTAGGCAAACGACGTGTGACTGTGAACTGTTTACACCCTATAGAACAGTAATATGATGTGTTTATAACTCGTTTGCTCTCTCTCCTGGACAATAGGCTAAAGAATTTGTTCCATGACCAAAGCGTGAGTGAAACAAAAGATTGGTAAGAAATTGAAGTTCCTAAAATGTCCTGTACCCTCCATCAGTGTCTGATACTTATGTCCGTTTTGGAACATCATTCCACGACACCATGATAGAGAAATATGTGTTTATGAACTGACTGAAAAATATCTTAATGCACCAGATAAAGATGGTCTTTAGGACCTACTGATGCTGGTTTATTTACTAAATTGAATCGATAATCTTTAAGTTACAACTAAATGCATTTGTCTGAATATTTTAATATATAAAACTAAATTGTCTGAAATTATGTCTGAAAGCTGAAGTGAATTGGGTTTTGGCCCTTTCTCTTGCTCTGCTCCTGGGGTCAATCCGTGAGCAGATCGAGAGGAAACTCTTATGAACTTGACACAGGCCATTTTGGCGCCTGAGATCAGACTCCTCTTTGATTCCACAGGAATCCAGTGGACACTGATCTTGCGATTGTATATGATCCCTATTGAAACCATCTACACTCATTAGTTTATGCACTCAGGTTGGAGGTGACTGCTGATCTCACTTTGGGAGCCGCTGAGAGCTCCTTTCCCAGCCTGTCTGACGGTCCCCTGCCGCGATTGGACTGAACCAGTGCTGGTCTGATCCCTTTTGAGGCCACTCCCAGGACCTCACATGCTGTCCAGGTCGCAAACCAGACGAGTGGTGTCCACCTCTCACTCGCCCTGTCGACCCATTTAAACCCGCCTTCAACCTCCCTGGACTGAACCTGACATTTGTTATTTTGCTATTGTTTTCTTTGTGTTATGTAGGTGCCGAAGGTATTAATCTCCAGTGAAATTGGAGTTGGTTTGTTGTGTTTCCTGTACAAGGATAGAGGTCTCACTTGTTTATGCATGTTACATGACTCTTTATTGGACTGAGTTTTCCTCAGTCCAAGAGGGGGTGTTAATTATATGGGAAAATTATTATAATTTGGTTTATTTTGGCATGGGAAAGAACTGATACAAATATATCTAAAAGATAAACAAACGAAAACATAAAGTGACGAATTGACAAATGTTATGGCCAACTAGGATAGGTTTCAGATAGGTAAAGACATTTATAATACTCTGTTTTTTACGTTTGCTGTGATTCTGAAGTGCACACAGAATCTGTGGTAAATGTGGGAAACAGAAGCTAAAAAGAGAGTTTTTCTCTGTAGATTGATGAAACTTGAATTCCTGAATTTTCCAGATAAAATTGACCCTAGCATTCCAACAGATAAATTAAGTTAAATTGGTCTTTGAGTCCAGCCATAATTTGCAAGATTAGCTGGCATGGTCGTTCTCACGGTGAGCGCCCCTGATGAGAATGTTTTTGTAATTTTTGTCTGTTCTTTTGTGTTTCTGTTACAGATCTCTGTTGGTTCCTTGTCTCTGTGGGTGCTTGTGAGTGGTCGTCATTATGAGAGTTTTTGACCCAAATCAATAAAGTTGTATTTTTAAAGCGCCTTACAACATGATGTAGGAAAAAATAAACAATAAAAAACCACCCGTAGTGGTGAGTGTATGTTTTTATAGCGGACGCCGAGGAAGCATGAACTGAGACAACGACCTGACAGAGTAAAGGCAACCAGTTAAAGGACATGCATCTATCACTGATTTCATATGACAAATATTCAATCTGATTTGTGATCTCTTTTGTAGAGATCAAAACGGGGAATGTGGAATTATTTATATACATATTTGTCATGTTGGGTTTTAGTGATTATATATATAATTGTGTTGATCTGTAAACTGTGCTTTGAGATACATTTCTTTTGGTGGACATTGTGGTTGCTTGTATGTATGGTTGATCCACTGGGGGGCAGTGTGCTGTAAGGAGGAGTCAGATCGCGCAAGAGAAGTGATAAGGCATTCCCAAGAGAGCTGATTGGTTGGGGGGAAGACACACCTACTATATATGGTCCTGCTTGAGAAGCGTTCTCCCCTTCTCCTCGCTTCTCCCCCTGGGGTCTGCTCGGTCAACAACGAGGTCAGCTGAACAGATGGACTGTTAGCATGTAATAGGAAATAAAGTAATGAATTTGGATTATAATATACCGAGTCTCCATCCTTTCATCCAGCACTAAAGAATACGCTATTTTCAACATTATGGATAAATACGAGTCAGATATATTTAACATGGATTTTACATGAATGGCCTGGATTATTTGAGAGGAAGCTATCGGTCATTTAACAGCTCGAGCTAAAGGTTAGCAGCTAACGTTAGCATTTTTCACCGTAACCGTTTATATTTAAGTCATTTATTCATGATAAATACGCAGCACACGATTGAAACAGCTGATTTCATTCAGTCGTGTTGTTTAGTTCAAAGACCTGTTGCTGTCAGGCGTTCTTCTCCGACTCTCGCAATGCATTGTGGGCTATATTGACCCGTTTAGTGACCGCTGCTGCTCACTACTTTTCAGAATGCATTGTGGGAAATTTTGAGTGCACTACTTTTTTCTCTCTGGACATTCGGACACCCCTACAACATGTGACCACGATATAGTCACTATAGGGAATAGTGCGGACATTCGGACACAGCCTTAGATATAAAAACGGTGTCACTTTTTGAAACTGTTGTTGCTTTATCATCTTTTTTTGTTTGTTTTTTATTTAGGTCAAGTCGAACTGGAGATAATGTGCTCGAGGTTAATGAAAACAATATTAAACAGTACAGATCTGTAGGAGTAACTGTATATGGCGGTTACTCGTCTAACTGACGATAAGCTGCTAGCTGCTATGCTAACGTCATGAAACATCACGAGAAAGTGTGACAATAATGAGAAAAAAGTGTGCGAGATTTTTTTTTCCTCTTTTTTTTTCTGCATTTATATTATTGTTACAAACGTTTATTTTATGAACGCTAGCATTTTTCACGGTGAAAAATGCTAGCGTTAGCTGCTAACCTTTAGCTCGAGCTGATTAAATGACCGATAGCTTCCTCTCAAATAATCCAAGCCATTCATGTAAAATCCATGTTAAATATATTTGACTCGTATTTATCCATAATGAGTCCCTTGCCTCATGAGTTTGGTTGATCTTTATCGCAGAAATACATTATTCCCGGAGTTTAGCGACTTTTAGCAGATGTAGTCGCTCATTCTGCTGGCGCTTCAGGGCTGACCTACTTTCTGCACGTCTTTGAGCGAACGCTGGAGTGATTTTTTTTTTTATGATAGTTTTAATTTTAATTTAAATGTCAAATAAAACGGCTGTAAAAGTGCCAAAACTGTCGTTCTGTTTCATAAAATAAACGTTTGTAACAATAAATAAATTCAGAAAAAAAATCAGTGGACTATATAGTGCGGGCCTATGTAGTGAATGAGGGGTTAGGGACTAGGGTGGACATTCGGACACAGCCTTTGATTTTATTCGTGTTGAAGAGGGTACAGGTGAGTAAACATGTTTAATCTTCATACATTTAAAGTTGTTTAACACATTTTCAATAACTTTTTTCTCATTATTGTCAAGGCAAGGCAAGGCAACTTTATTTATACCGCGCATTTCGTACACAAGGCAACTCAATGCGCCTATTGTCACACTTTATCGTGATGTTTCATGACGTTAGCATAGCAGCTAGCAGCTTATCGTCAGTTAGACGAGTAACCGCCACATACAGTTACTCCTACAGATCTGTACTGTTTAATATTGTTTTCATTAACCTCGAGCACATTATCTCCAGTTTGACTTGACCTAAATTTAAAAAAACGTGATGATAAAGCAACAAAGCAGTTTCAAAAAGTGACAAAAATGAGATGTGTGGATGAAAAGGCAGCAAAAAAAAAGCATCAAAACTGACAAAAACTGGAAAAAAAAATGTAATGTAAATGCATATAAAAGAACACATACTGGATAGAAGCCTTCTGGCCCAGTCACAATAACCACTAAATGGGCCGCGCTGAATAAACACTATATTATTCAGCCCAATATTTGAATTAATGTCAGAAGTTTCTGCTAAATGTTTTCAACAGCATTTAAAGTTTCATCGTTTCATAGACTTTGGTTTAATTGTGCTCAAATGTCGATTCACGGTAGAAATGTTTATTTTTGGCAAATCTGTTACTGTTGTTGTTGTTGAGTCTCAGATTTAAAGTTTGTGTAGTTATTTTCTGTCGTTACAACACAGTAAGAGAGTGAACTTAATTATGAGTAAATGTATATAAAGGATATTTAACTTTCATTTCATTTGCACGTGTTCTTTACATGTTTCTTCTTCTTCCGTTGTTATTTGTTATAAAGATGAACATTGAAGAGGAAAAAAATCCCTAAATAAAAGTATGAACTGCTAGCGTTTGCTCTTGAATACTAGCACTAAAGCGGGAACTATATTCTCTCTATATAAACAAAGTTCTTCTTCTTCCCTCGGGTCATGGACAGTGTTTAACTCACAGTGGGACAAATAGCACACACAAAAAATCGCTGCATATTTTAATTCTTAAAGGGGGGGTATTATGCTTTTTTCAATCACATAGCACCAGTCTATAGCACTACAATGATGACGTAACCTTCTGTTGGTCTGTATATGCAGTAAATTAAAATAACTGCCTTGATTAAAATTGCTCTCTCAAAATGGCCGTACTGAACGTCTTGAAATAGGCCTCTGTCTCTTTAAGAAGCTTTCCGACACGCCCCCTTCAGCACACTACTGTGGCATTGAAACAACAACACTGTGCGGGGAGGGGGCTCTGCTGAGCTGAGGAGCAGTGGTTGGGGGGCTTGGCTGGTGACGAAAGGTCCAGAGGCGTCTCCAGGAGGTGGGGGCGTTCCTAGGAGGACTGAGGCATAGCTACACCTAAAATGGCCACCGTCTAAGTTTTTACTGATTACTCAAAAATATGTGAATGAGCCGAGGCAACACTCCAGGCATGTGTTTAATGAGGGAATGACATAATAACACGATATAAAGCTTGAAAAAGTCGATTTTACATAATACCCCCCCTTTAAGATTTGCAAGCATTTCATCAAACTTTTGAGGAAAACATTTGGCCAATTCCAGCCCAAACTGCAGCTGAATATGAGTTTTGGTATTTTCGAAGAATTGTAAAAAAAGTTTCAGGCCTTAATTTTGGTTTAATTTGTTTAATTATCGATTGTTTCTCGTGAGCATTACAGACTGGATCTCTCTTCCCGTCTTCTAAAGGTGTTGATATTAATTTTTGAAAGACTACACTCCATCTCCACAATTTGACATATTTATTAATCCCGACGCCTCCGCTCTCATCTCTACGTTTTCCCATTTCCCCGTCACGCGGCGCGACGCCCCACGCGGTGACGCACGGCTCGGGACTTTCAAAAAATAAACATAATCGACACGTTTTAAATTAGCGCCTGAGCGAGACGCCGCCGCGAAGACGGAGAGAGAGACGATTTACCACAACAACAACAACAACAACGCGGCTTCACGGGGAATAACATCAATTTGTGGCGTGGATTTGACATGAAAAGTAGATTAACGCAGATTGCAGCGTATTTTCAATGGAAGCGAATATTGAACCGGAGCGAGAAACAAGGCGAATGAGTTCAACACTTTAATCTTGTCGTTTATAACTTGATGGAACTTTTGTAAAATTACTAAACAACAGAGTTAGAAGGTGTGTAGTGAAAATAGAAGTCCCCAAAAAGGCCAAAACATTGTAAATCCTTTCAATGGAAACTAGAAGCTATTTACAAACTGACGACGAGGGGCAGGAGGGCGAGTCACCTGACCACTCCCAACATGCACCTCTTTGCAAACATTTGTCTAAAATGTATAAAGGTTGTTTGGGTCCTGGAGGGTGTTGCAATAAACTATTTCCTCTGATATTGGAAAATATGACGTGAGGGGCATGAGTGTTATTATACGAGATTACCTTGGAACCATAACTCAAGAACGCCTGCCACCAGAAGGGTATAAAAGGCGTCACATCCCTCTAGTGGAAGAATTGTGTAATTGCATCTATATAATGATAGGGATTCCAATAGCTCTCGGCGCTTATGGTGGGCCGGTGTAATGTATTACGGGGCTTATCTCTCGATCTGACTGGCCCGACCGGCCCAAACGTACGGCGGCCCACCGGGAAAACTCCCGGTGCTCCCGATGGCCAGTCCAGCCCTGGGCCTTTACCATCGTCTTAATGTATTAGTGCATTATTTGATCAACGCTTCAGTCAGTTTCTCTCCTTGTGCTGTATTTGACTCCATACCCAACCATAAAGGCTGTAAGATCTATTAATGCGCCTTCTCATTTCAAGTTCTAAGACTTGGTCGACTTGTTTATCGCTAAGTTCATGCATCGAGTTAAATATAGTAAAATCCCTCCATCGACAGCCAACAGGGTCGTCAGAAGAGAGAAGACAGCGAGATACGCAAAGTAATGGACAAGAAAAATCCATAACGCCAACAGGAATCCATTATCTTAAAGGAACAGGCCACGGCTTTTCCACACTGTGATATGTTCTCACAGGGCTTCCCGCCTTTTTTGCCCTTATAAGGAACAGGCTGCGTAGGAGGAGACCGAGCGGCCATTAAGGTGCACACAGGACTCGGGAACCTTTACAATGAATGGGGCTGAAGGGGGACCCGCTCATCTCTATGATATTATATCTATGGTTGGGACGTACCAAAGTTCTCTCCTCCCCAGATGTCCATGGCCGTGTCGTATTTGCCGAGGTGATTGAACCAGGAGCGGTCGATCACGAACAGCCCGCCGGCGATGATCGGAGTCCTGCAACAAAAGAACGTACCGTTAAATGGCACCGACCAGGTACCGGCTGAAACGCTCCAGTAGGGGACGATCTCGTAAAAGGTTCTTTCGGTGCCTAAGCTCGGTACTTTATTCTCTCCAGATGCAAATATATCCCCAGAAGGTACAGGCCCATCACCTGCCCCACCTGCAGCCCTCAGGTACAGGCCCATCACCTGCCCCACCTGCAGCCCTCAGGTACAGGCCCATCATCTGCCCCACCTGCAGCCCTCAGGTACAGGCCCATCACCTGCCCCACCTGCAGCCCTCAGGTACAGGCCCATCACCTGCTCCGCCTGCAGCCCTCAGGTACAGGCCCATCACCTGCTCCACCTGCAGCCCTCAGGTACAGGCCCATCACCTGCCCCACCTGTAGCTCTCAGGTGCAGGTCCATCACCTGCCCCACCTGCAGCCCTCAGGTACAGGCCCATCACCTGCCCCACCTGTAGCTCTCAGGTGCAGGTCCATCACCTGCTCCACCTGCAGCCCTCAGGTACAGGCCCATCACCTGCCCCACCTGCAGCCCTCAGGTACAGGTCCATCAGCGCCAGTAGATCCTGACTGGCCAGCAGCCTGTCACCCTAATGATGCCTCTTTACCCTCTCTCTACACTGGTACTCCTCAGGGCTGTGTACTTTCCCCCTGGCTCTTCTCCCTGTACACAAACTGCCGCACCTCCAGTCACCAGTCCGTAAAACTCATCTCGGACGGTGACGAGTCCGCCTACAGGAGAGAGGTGGAACGGCTGGCGTCCTGGTGCAGCCACAACAACCTGGAGATGAACGCCCAGAAGACAGTGGAGATGTCCGCTGGGCGACGGTGGCGCAGATGGTAGAGCGGGTCGTCTCATGATCGGAAGGTCGGGGGTTCGAATCCCGCCTCCTATTTTACCTTTTATTTTGTATCTTATTTATATAATATTCTTATGCATGCCCCCACAGCCTTATAGTTTAAAGTGTATAGCTTATTTGTATCTAGATTCTGCGTTATATGGTTTTATGTCGCACGTCGGCACCGAGAACAATTCCTAGTTTGTGAACCTGTTCTCAAACCATGGCAATAAAAACTATTTTGATTCCGATTCTAATTCTCTCCTCCAATGGACAGTCAACTATACCCCACTCTGCAATAACTGTGAAGGGAACTGGACTTTGCTTTACCGCATTAATTACATCTATATCCAGTTAGGACCATAATTCTCTGTTTCTGAGGCCCTTTTGATCTGTTTATGTAAAGTCTCTTCGCTGCTGCCAAGAAGGAATATTACCGTAAACATCTATTGACTCTGGATGTGCACTCTCTAATTATGCACTTTCACAACATACCATGTAATGTTGTAACGCGCCAAAGAAATGTCGTTTTTAAAATGACAACAAAGCGTTAATTGATTGACCTGAATCTTTGGGATGTGCTGGAGAAGGCTTTGCGCAGTGGTCCCACTCTCCCAATGCTCAATAAATACAAGATCTTGGAGAAAAATGAGCGCAAACACTGGATCTTTTGACATCGCAGACGCTTATTGAAACAACGCCACAGAGAATGTGCTGGAATCAAAATGGATTCGACCAGATGTCCAGTGTGAATGTGGACCGACTTGGTCGTTGTTCTTTGCTGTCATACAAATGGACCATTTCATTTCCAGCCAGAAACGCTGCTAACCTTGTAGCTTAGACGTTAGACCTCTGCAGACATGTCGCGGTGAATGCTCCGGGACGCGTCTACGTGTTCTTGGTGGTATATTTGAAGAGAGACTTCAGCACGAGGCGACGCTGCAGTCGGAGGGTTTGACTGGCAGCTGCCCTCATTAGTGCGCACATAGAACCTCTGCAAAAACAGCCCGAACGGAAACGGCACTAAGTAAAGAGTGATGAAACATGAGAAACACGACAGGGCGCAGACTGAGGCAGATTCAACACGCGGCGCTGAGCTGAATCTGTCAGTGTGAAAAACATCGTCTGCAGGAGTACGTTTAAAGGAACTTTCTTAGACCTGATTTAGTCTCAGTTTAGTCCACATTAAGCCCAGGTTCAGTTCGGGTGGTACCCAGAGACAGGACTTTTCACACAAAGGAGAGGTCGACCGATATATCAGATATATTGGCTCGTTCAATATCATGCTGCTAAAGGCCGCTATCCCCTGAACCTAATGTGACTGTCATACCCCCTGGTTTATTTGTGACATTTTATTTTGAAATACTGACCTGTTCACTCCCTGTTTTCTGTGATTTGTTTGCCCCGCCCTAATGTTTTGCACCTGTGTTTGATTACCTCGTACTTTACCTCACCTGTTCCTTTGCTCTTTGTTTCCCTCGTGTTCTGAGCTCTGGAGTCCTACCTAAGTTTGTTATTCTGTTTTTGCCAAATAAAGGCTTGGAAATATCTTCATTCTCCTGGTGTCTCTGCTCCGGGGTTTCGTGACTTAGAGGGCCGTGTTACAGAGACTTCAGTTTCTTTTGCTTTGGAAAGAGCAGCAACGACCTCGACCTCAGGGCTGAGAAACAAGTTTGTTCAACTCAGACTTTTGCTCATGATTTCAGAACCTTGAGAGAAAGAGACATAGGCTTTTTAGTTTTGGAATCTGCCGATGTTTGTCTTTGAACAAGTCCTGAATAAATCAGCCGTATGCCTCTGATAGAAGCTTCACACACGAGACGTTTGGCAAAATCGTCCAAAAACATCGGCTGTGTATATTGGCATCGGCGTTAGAAAAACCCATATAGGTCGACCCACAGTCAAAAAGAGCAAAAACGACATTGAGAAAAATCTTGTTTATAACTATTAACCCCCACCAGGAAACAAAACCCGTCCAAAACGCTTCAAAAATGTTATGATCACTTTTGCAGGTCTTTCAAATGAGGCGTTACACTGTTGCTCTCCAGTCAAGAAGCTTTTAGATTTGGGTAAAGCCGAACTGGAGACAATGTGTTCGGTTCAGGCATGAGTTAAAGCAGAACTAACAGTTTTTTTACTCATTAGACAATTACACAATGGAGATCATTTTTTTCACTCAAACTTGGCTGTAAATACTGTTTAAGTGGAGCTAGCCCGCAGTTAGCGTTGCCCGTTAGCCTGTTAGCTTCTTCTTCGTGATTCCATTAGTGTGTATTGGTGACTCCGACCTGGAGGCAGTCAAGTTGCAATTGTGGTTTTCTGGACAAAGACACCAGGGGGCGATGAAAGACCCCCCAATCATCCCATTAACACTTGTATTGCCCCCAGAGGGACGACGGGAAGGATTTATTAAGGTAAACACGTTACTTAGTGCGGCTTTAAGAGGTTACAGTGAGTAGTATGATCTGTCTTAATGATCCAGTCCTCAGTCCCAGGCAGCGCCAGTGCAGCCTCCAGCCGTTAAAGCTCAGTGGCTGAAGTCTGGAGGTTCCGAGCTTTCAAATGAGGAATGGCCTGTTCACACAAACTCTAGCTTGTGTTCATCCTACAAACTGTCACTTTAAGCTTCAATCAGCTTCAATTACCAAAATAATCGTTAGTTAAAGTCCCAGAGTAAAAACCCAGGTCTGTTTTGGACGAGAACACGGCTAAAGACAAAGGTTTTGTTTTTTTTAATCCGGTCTGAACTCGCCGGCTCAGTTCCTCAGTGAAGTGTGGACGAGCGCGGCGCTTTGAGAAACACTTTTTAGTCCAATTAAAGCCTCTGCTCTCAGTCGGCTGCTTAAACACAGAGAGGCCACACGTCTTTAGCTCTGGACGCTTCAAGGATTCTGCGGCGGAAATGGAAAAGAATCAAGAGCTCCACATTTTCACCCACAGCATGAAGAGGGTTCAGGTTTAGCTTTTGTACATTTCTATGAGAGTTTGCAATGACATTTCCTTTGCTGTAGAATCCGGACATAAATATGAGGCTTTGAATAAGTGAGTCATTAGTGAAAGAAATCCTTGTTTTATTGCAGTTCAATAAATCAGGCTGGGAATTAGATTTCTGTGTGAATTTCCCCCGTCATAAAAACAAATGCAAATGTGTTTTGGACAATGGCGTTCATAATAGAGTTATAAAAATGTGATATTGTCGTACTTGATGGGCTGCGTGGGGTCTGTCCTCTGAGCCTTCTGTTCCTGAGACAGCTGCTCCCATTTGAAGTGCAGACTCCAGTCGAAACCTGCACGGGAAAACATTCATTAGTATTATATTCAAACGTACATTTCCTGTTGGGGTTTCCTATATTTCTGAGCGGGTTTTCTTTGCCTTTCTGTGAAAAACATTGGGCTAATCCTGCACCTAATTAAGGTCCAGGCCAGGGGTGCAGCAAGCGGGGGTCCAGGACTCACATCGGCCCCCGCAGGCAACATAATACACATTCATCTGTATATAAACAAATGACCTAATCTTCACGTTGAAGTGTTTAAATATTACTGCTCGGGCAGAGCAGGGTTCACTACGGACACTTACTGTCGCTGCTTTAAGAACACATTACTGTAGGTCGTAGTAAGTAGTTTAAGTATGACTCACTTACTTAATGAATTATTATCTTTATATGAAATCACAAAATGACAGTAAATTTACAATACTTTTTTCTGTCTCATATTTAGGTTCGTAATCGACAGCAAATGTTTCAAAGTGATATTATCAGTAGCAGTACTTTCACTGGAGCAGTACTTTCACTGGAGCAGTACTCACTGGAGCAGCAGTACTTTCACTGGAGCAGTACTTTCTCTGGAGCAGTACTTTCACTGGAGCAGTACTTTTACTGGAGCAGTACTTTCACTGGAGCAGTACTATCACTGGAGCAGCAGTACTTTCACTGGAGCAGTACTTTCACTGGAGCAGTACTTTCACTGGAGCAGTACTTTCACTGCAGTACTTTCTGACAGTCTCTCGCCGTGTGATTATCCTCCATAAACTCTGCGTATTGTGTTTGGATCAATGCGGTTTATGTCTCAACATCGCGGCCCGATAATTAAAATCTCTCCGCCTCTGCCGCCCGGCTCTGATTGGAGTTTTATTTTCACGTTTAAGTCGAGGACAGGGCTATTACCGCCATCGATCGAGCTGTCGCCGCGTTAGACACACTCAGACTAATGGGGTTTTAAAGAGAGGGAGCGAGGCTGGGCCCAGGCTGGACTGAACACAGAGAATTCACTCAAAGGCTCTTCAGACGAGTCCATTTGCCCTTGATTTGAGCTGGAAGTAAAAGAAATCTAGCGTCAAAATGACCTACACTTTAGGGAATAAAGGACAGAGCCAGGTTTAAAAAGTATGGTTTTATTTTGTCGATATATTAGTTTCAAAGATTGGATCTTGTCTAGTTTTTGAATGAGCTATAAGTGGAACAACCTGTAAGAGTTCAAATTTTCGCCTTGTCTTTTGGAGTTCAAAGCTCAATAAATCAGGGCGGGAATTAGATGATAAAAAAGCTCTTCGAAAAACTCTTGTTAAGTCCAACATTGTAAAGTTTGGAGTTTGTCTGAGCTTCTAAAGTGTAGATGTTGTCGTGAGAGTGGAATGAAAACCTCATTTGAAAAGGTCAATATCAACTTTTTATTTTCCGCACGAAAATAAAAACATAATGCACCTTTAACATGTGTTGTTAGATATATATTTAGCTGTTAAAGTTCAAAGGTGATTTTATGTTCCTCAAATATTGTTGACTAAGCATTAAATAAGCCAAAGAAGCTGAAATTAGGGTTAAAAACAACAGAAAAGTGACAAAAATGTGGCAACAATGTGGGGAAAAGATCCTTCTAGATGAGTTTTGTAGGTCTTAGCGTTCAAATGATGTGTTACCCTGGCCTGCAGGCTGTGTGCTTTTAGATCTGGGTAAAGCTCAACTGGAGGATATGTTAAGAAAATACTTTTTCTGTACATAAATATTAAACCAAATGTTTTCTGGGAAAGGCTCGCACTGACAATGGTTCCATGACCCACTTTTGTGTCCCGACCCACCAGTTGAGAACCACCGCTCTATAGATATATCCATCCATTCACTTCCACTTGTCCGATGTCGGGTTGTGGCCGTCCGAGCTCCAGAAACCCCACTGCACCAGACCCTATGGCGCCCCCTGCAGGTGGTGGGACAGAAGGACCTGTTGGTCTCTCATGAGGGGCTTCTGAACCGCTCTTTGTCTGACCCGTGAACCAGACCCTACCAGGGGCACGAAGGCCCCGATATCAGAGCTCCCAGGACCATTCCGGCTCAGACCCCGCCACCACGTTAAGGAGTCGCTTTTCTACGCCACGCCCAAAGTTTAACTATTGGCTCAGGTGGTTCTTACCTCCTCTGAGATCGGCGGAGGCGGCGACATAAGCGAACGTGTCCATGTTGATGATGTCGATGACGGGGCTCACCACTCGAGTCGAGTCCTACAACAACACGAGAGTCATCGTAAATAACATATTTCAGCAGCTCATACCTCGTAGATTTATTGGTCTGTCTTTACCCAAAAACGTATATCGAGACATCGCTAGTAAGACATCGCTAGTAAGACATCGCTAGTAAGACATCGCTAGTAAGATATCGCTAGTAAGACATCGCTAGTAAGACATCGCTAGTAAGACATCGCTAGTAAGACATCGCTAGTAAGACATCGCTAGTAAGATATCGCTAGTAAGACATCGCTAGTAAGACATCGCTAGTAAGACATCGCTAGTAAGACATCGCTAGTAAGACATCGCTAGTAAGACATCGCTAGTAAGCAACGCCGTCCTCCTCTGGCTAATGGCTGAGTGGATGTTTTCAAAGCTGGTATTCTCTCCCCCTCTCCCCTCTGTCTGTGTCCCCTAAATCACTGCTCGTGTGTGGGTTATTTCACAGCGACGAGGCCCCGGACGCCGCACCAGGTGGTTCCGCTCCGGCCCATTAGCCTCGAGGTCGTCTGCGCGAGGCTAACGGCTGCTAACGCTAACGCACATCTGCCCGAGTCGCATTAGGATTCGTCACGACCTCGCGGTTTGTTGGTGAATGTAATGACGACAACACGACAAAACCGGGAGCTAAACCAGAGCGAGAGAAAGACTAAACCAGGAGCTAAACCAGGGAGAAAGAAAGACTAAACCAGGAGCTAAACCAGAGCGAGAGAAAGACTAAACCAGGAGCTGAACCAGGGCGAGAGAAAGACTAAACCAGGAGCTAAACCAGGAGCTAAACCAGAGCGAGAGAAAGACTAAACCAGGAGCTAAACCAGAGCGAGAGAAAGACTAAACCAGGAGATAAACCAGAGCGAGAGAAAGACTAAACCAGGAGATAAACCAGGGCGAGAGAAAGACTAAACCAGGAGCTAAACCAGAGCGAGAGAAAGACTAAACCAGGAGATAAACCAGGGCGAGAGAAAGACTAAACCAGGAGATAAACCAGAGCGAGAGAAAGACTAAACCAGGAGCTAAACCAGGGCGAGAGAAAGACTAAACCAGGAGCTAAACCAGAGCGAGAGAAAGACTTAACCAGGAGCTAAACCAGAGCGAGAGAAAGACTAAACCAGGAGCTAAACCAGGGCGAGAGAAAGACTAAACCAGGAGATAAACCAGAGCGAGAGAAAGACTAAACCAGGAGCTAAACCAGAGCGAGAGAAAGACTAAACCAGGAGCTAAACCAGGGCGAGAGAAAGACTAAACCAGGAGATAAACCAGGGCGAGAGAAAGACTAAACCAGGAGCTAAACCAGGGAGAAAGAAAGACTAAACCAGGAGCTAAACCAGGGCGAGAGAAAGACTAAACCAGGAGATAAACCAGAGCGAGAGAAAGACTAAACCAGGAGCTAAACCAGAGCGAGAGAAAGACTAAACCAGGAGCTAAACCAGGGCGAGAGAAAGACTAAACCAGGAGCTAAACCAGAGCGAGAGAAAGACTAAACCAGGAGCTAAACCAGGGCGAGAGAAAGACTAAACCAGGAGCTAAACCAGAGCGAGAGAAAGACTAAACCAGGAGCTAAACCAGAGCGAGAGAAAGACTAAACCAGGAGCTAAACCAGAGCGAGAGAAAGACTTAACCAGGAGCTAAACCAGAGCGAGAGAAAGACTAAACCAGGAGCTAAACCAGAGCGAGAGAAAGACTAAACCAGGAGCTAAACCAGAGCGAGAGAAAGACTAAACCAGGAGCTAAACCAGGAGCTAAACCAGAGCGAGAGAAAGACTAAACCAGGAGATAAACCAGAGCGAGAGAAAGACTAAACCAGGAGATAAACCAGAGCGAGAGAAAGACTAAACCAGGAGATAAACCAGAGCGAGAGAAAGACTAAACCAGGAGCTAAACCAGGGCAAGAGAAAGACTAAACCAGGGCGAGAGAAAGACTAAACCAGAGCGAGAGAAAGACTAAACCAGGAGATAAACCAGGGCGAGAGAAAGACTAAACCAGGAGCTAAACCAGGGCGAGAGAAAGACTAAACCAGGGCGAGAGAAAGACTAAACCAGAGCGAGAGAAAGACTAAACCAGGAGATAGACTAGGGCGAAAGAAGAAAGACTAAATGATGACCAAAACTAGGGCTGAGTCTGAATCTGGACGCTCAGGACTGGAGTAAAACTAAATCAGGAATAAAGTAGGACTAGATCAGGACCAAAAGTCGGATGAAACAAGACCAAGGCTGAAGCAGAACTGGAGGCGATCAGGAACAGTAACTCAAGTGAAAGTTCGTGTTCACAATATTCTAGATCGGGGCAGGTTTGCGTCAAGTTTCATCATTGCAAAAACACTAAGGACCGAACCCCACCATTGTAGCCCGAACTAAAGAACCATATTAATGTCCCTGCAAAGTATATGACCTATTTCTCACACTTTTAGAGCACTTTAACAGGTGATCTCTTTCTTGCATGGTTGTGATACCGGTCTGCTGCTCGGCTGCAGTTTACAGGAGACCGAGAGGAGATGTTGGACTTTGGGACAGTTTGTGGATAGGTCCAGCCCAGATATTAACCATAAACCATTTCTATCAGTTACAATAGAACTCTTGTTTTGGAGTCATCCTTGACCGAGTAATGAATGAAGTTCTTCCACCACGGCCGAGCCATAAATCCACAAACTGTAAATGTTATTTCCAAATGGCCGGGCGCCGTGGAGTCTAATTGCTCTCGTCTCTGCAGCAGATTTGTCCCGGTCGTGGCGGCAAATCGACCTCCGGGAGATTGACCTTGGTGTTCGGGGGACGCAGTTAGCGAACATTAGCGGCATTAGCGACATTAGCCTCACACATGGCCGGTCTGTGGGTCCATAAACAGACGCGCGGCCGTTCAGGGGAGATTTACGGCGGCGATAAAGTCAGAGCAGCGCCATCGCAACCGGAGGAAACGGGCCGCGAGTCCACGGGAGGCCCGCCCTCTCTCTGTGGGCTCCATTCAAAATAACTCAGGCATTAGTTAGAAGAGTTTTATCATGTATTTCATATTAACAGCTTAAACAGCAATCTTTCTTCATCCAGGGTTTATACCGTCTGACCTTTTTACTGTCGTTTTATACTGCAGTGTGTACAGTAAGTACCACAGTGCTTCATATTAAGGAAATGTCATGAACTCACGTCAGTTCATGAATAAATACTTGTGAATTAAACGGTTAACGACAAACGATCATGATCATCATGACGGAGACGGGGACACAGACCAGGACCAGGACCAGGACCAGGACCAGGACCAGGTTTAAAACCTGCAAAATCAAACTCATTAGTTCAACATGAGTTCATGATCAATGTGCCTCTTATTAAACTCAAGTGTTGCAGCTTCGATAACTTCACTAAAATAAACAAGTTTAACAATTGAAGTATGGCAAGCAACCGCCCTCTCTCTTGGTACAGCCGCGTTTTCTGCCGTTTTCACTGAATTGCATTTGTAGTGTCTGTGTTCCACATGGTTTTACTGGATACGTTTGTACATCTTTGCTGTGTTTTTGTTTTTACTGCAGAGAGTCAGCTTTTAAAAGTCCTAGGCCTGGATGGGTCTGGAGGGGTCTGGATGGTCCTGGATGGGTCTGGATGGTCCTGGATGGGCCTGGATGGGTCTGGATGGTCCTGGATGGGCCTGGATGGGCCTGTGCCCGCCCACTTTTATCCGACGGTCTGCATCTTTCAGTGTCCTCTGCCTGTACCAGGACACACAACACTGCAGCTAACTCTCTGTTAGGGCATCTGAACTTATATTTGCTGATGGTTGTTTTACGTTTTGACTGATTCATGTTCAGTTCATGTTCAGTTCATGTTCAGTTCATGATCAGTTCATGATCAGTTCAGTCTGCCCTGATCACTGGCCACGTTAGCACATGTTTCTTTTGCTCCTCTTCCTCATCATTCTCATTAACGGCCATATTTTTGTCGACTGCATTATTAAAACGGCGGCTCAAACACTGTCCCCGTGGTTCCGAGGCCTCGGTCTGAGCGTTTGAAGCTCGTGTGTAATGAGCGTAAAGCGTCTGGGAGACGAGTGAGCAGTAAAAGGTAAGTCTCATCCTTTTTTTTTATACTCTGCATTAAACCTAAGATGTTGAGGCAGAAAACTCGCCTCTCCGCTCTTAAGCCCTGGCTCTTCGTCTGAATTTGAAAACAGGGCCTGGTTTTTACTGTACAGTTTTGTCACAGTCACAGGATTAACGCAAAGACAAAGGTTCTGGATTTCAAAGCCTCTTTTCTTCTGCCAGTTCCTCCATCGTCCCTGTTTCCTGGAATCAGCCCGTTCCTCTCCACGGGCAGCTGGGCTCTTCTTTTATCTCCGCTCTCTCTCTGTGACTGATTGTACAACAGCAGATTTCTGATAATGGAACACAGCGGGAACAAATAAACTCGGGTAATTATCAATCACCTGAGAGCGAGGGGGGAGGAGGGGGAGGAGGGGGGGACCGTCGCCGTTTGCTGCGACCTTGTCTCTATTTCCCACAGACTTTATTTCCCCTGAGAGCTTCTCCGATCATCGCCACAAACCATCCTTTCAGTAGCAGCAAAAAACAGACCAAACCATATTCACAAAGCAAACGCTGGCTCAGTAGGCCAGTGGTTCCCAACACCTTTTGTCTCGCGTACCCCTTAAAGGGACTAGACGGAGTTTAGAAGTGTTTAAAATATGTATTTTCCACCCCCTGCATTCTCCAGCAATGTCCTAATGTGTCAAACGAGCCCAGACCTAAAGTTATTCAACACAACCGCCGCTACAACCCTGCACTGTGACTCACAAAGGTGCTTAAAGCGGGGGTATTGTACTTTTTTTCAATCACATAGCACCAGTCTATAGCACTACAATGATGACGTAACCTTCTGTCGGTCTGTATATGCAGTAAATTAAAATAACTGCCTTGAATAAAGTTGCTCTCTCAAAATGGCTGACGTCTTGAAATACGCCTCTGTCTCTTTAAGAAGCTTTCCGACACGCCCCCTTCAGCACACTACTGTGGCATTGAAACAACAACACTGTGCGGGGAGGGGGCTCTGCTGAGCTGAGGAGCAGTGGTTGGGGGCTTGGCTGGTGACGAAAGGTCCAGAGGCGTCTCCAGGAGGTGGGGGCGTTCCTAGGAGGACTGAGGCATAGCTACACCTAAAATGGCCGCCGTCTAAGTTTTTACTGATGACTCAAAAATATGTGAATGAGCCGAGGCAACACTCCAGGCACGTGTTTAATGAGGGAAGGACATAATAACAGGATATAAAGCTTGAAAAAGTCGATTTTACATAATACCCCCCCTTTACTATACAGTCGAAGCTGCAGTTACATGTCAGACCTGAGGTGGCAGTAGCGAGTGTAAAAACTGTCAACTTCCATCTAAGGCAATTAATCGAAATTCAATTACGACTTCGATTATTACACTTGACGATTACAAACAAATGGCATAATCGAGAAAAAAACGATTATTAAGGATGCCCTCCCGCTCGTCCAGCCAAAGCGCAGAAGTGTGAGCGCGACTGATCGGCTGTTGTATTTGTCCGTAAATAATAATATAATAAGAACGTTTTTTTTTATACGTTTATACGTTTCATACTAGCACGCTGGTGATAAGTGCTCACCTTTTGCTGAAAGCAGAACTGAAGTTTCGAAGCCTCTCTATCCTTCGCCCTGGGCTGTTGCAGAAAAGTCTAAAACTCTTCTTCAGGAGCAGATCTCAAAGCAAACTCTATCATCTCACGCTGCTGGGATGATTGCTTCTCTTCCCTTCACATTTCACGTGTTAATAGCACATGCTTTGGTCCGACATAAACAAACAGCGCCGTGTGATGATGTCATCAGGCTGCGCAGCTTGGTTTGCTTGGGCAGGTGTGAGGACTGGCCAGCAGGGGGCGGGTGAGCCAGGGACGTCTCTAACAGAGGATTAGTTTAGAAACTGAGCATGTAATATGATTTTGACTTTTTTTACCAGTCTACAGAAAATATTGATAATTATTTATCTATATTCAAGCAGCCCTTCTTCCATCTAGTTCCTTTAAGTCGTTTATTTATAAGTGCTCCCTCCTGCCAATATTTTTAACAAAGTGTTGTCTTCAAACTGAAAGACTCTCAAATTCAAAGATTTGACTGTAAGGCATCATTAAAATGAACTTTCCTTATATGAATGAGTTTTACCTTTTTTAAATCTATAATACCCCCGTCCCCCTGGTCGGGCTATCGGACCGGGCCGTGCAGAGAGATCCAGAGGGGCAAAGATGTCGTCATATTTATGTCAGTAATCCACAAAAGCTTCACATTAATATATTTCTCCTTCTCCACCCGGCCTTCATATTTATGTTAATGCCCTCACAGCTCCATCCGTCACTGTCCACGTGTTTATTCTAATGTGAATGCATGAGCCATCGATCCATACCAGCGGAGAGGGACAGGTGAGGCTGAACTTACGGTTCGACTACGTTATGAAGTCGATGAAGTCGGTCCAAACGAATCGATCGACGAGAATGAGGAATGTAAATGAGAAAGTTAAAGTGATTGATCGTCTGTCGGAGCTGCAGCCACATCTCGGTGTGAGTGAAGTTTATGTTTAAATAAAGTAGAGTCGCAGCTTTGGAGGCGGCACAATTCAAATGTATGGATTGATTTTAATAAATGCTGCGGCAGAGTCGAGCCTCGAGGTTTGGAAGAAGGAAGTCTGACCTTGGAACGAGCTTTTATTCAGTTAGATTATATATATATATATATATATCTGGCAGCACCTGAGCTCATTTCTAGGTCCTGTTCAAATGGGTAAAACAACACAAACAAACGGCACCGATTACTAGAAAAAGGACACCTCTCTAACGACTGGACCAGGATGGGACTGGATGAGCACAGTTACTTTCAGTAACTCTGGTTCTCTGAATGTGCACAGTCTAAAACTAATTACTGTCAGACTAATTCTCAACGGTAAGATAGAAATAACCGGTCAGGTGCAGGTTTCAGTTAGTTTTAAATCAGCGGTTCCTAAACTGTGGGTCAGGGACCAGAGGAGAAACCCCAGTCTGACAGTGGCTTAGTGGTCAGTGGTTCTCACACCGTGGGGCGTGGCTTGAATTGAGGTCATTATGCTCCACTTCTGCCTAAGATCGGGCCCAAAAAATCAAGCCCATAAAGCATAAAGCCCGGCCCGACCCAAGCCTGAGCCCGAAACAAACCCGGTCAGAGCCTCAGCACGTTCAGCTGCAGCACCGAGAGGAGGTTCGTGCACACAGAGCTGCACATCTGGGGAGGTGGAGAAGTGTGTCTCTCCTCTTTCTGTGTCTCCTCCTCCTCCTCCTCTTCCTCGTTCTTCATAAACCTCGCGCTGCATTTGCAAAAGCCGACTTTTTACGCTCAAACAGGAACCAAACTGCTGATTTATCCCGTGTACGTTCACCGCTGTCCTGGGAGGGAGAGTGGATAGTGATGTTCTCTGTGTGGCGCCGGTCAAAGCCATGACCCCCCCCCACAGCACCACCGCCCCTCCCAGCGCACAGGAACAAGTATAATCATGTTGTGTATCCCAGCCAATCCCAAAGTCCGGAACATCGCGGGCCCCTTGTCGATCCGGGGCCCCCCAATAGAAAATAATTGATCCTATTCATTGGAATTTTCTTATTGTTTTCCAGCTAAAATGACATAAAAAGCAACATCTAGCAACGAGAGGAGTTTAAAACTGGCTTCAAGTAATTCATTTTAGCGAATAAATGTACTTTTATATATTTTTTCAATGTACTTGTTTTCTAGACAAGCTTTTTGGGGCCCCCTTATAGTGTCTCCAAGGCCCCCCAGGGAGTCCCGGGCCCCACTTTGGGAACCACTGGTGTATCCAATAGTCTAAGTCTATATCTTAGATTTGTATTAGAAATCAAATAAAAAATATTGAAGAAAAAAATGATAATAATAATTCTTGAAGCCCGACTTGGGCCTAAAATCCTACCTCTACTTCTGCCCTGCTCGATTTACTGCACATGGAACTGTTTTTGACCGTAAACCGGTTCGCTCTTCGTCGAATAGCCGTGGGACACTGTAAGGGCCCCATGTGGATTATTGCTTAGGGCCCCAGAAGGTCCGGCACCGGCTCTGAACTAAATGTGTCAGGTTTGTGTCTGTCCCGTTGAGCTGTATCGGCCCCGGCTCCAGCTGAGTCCATGGTTCGTGAGCTTCACCTGTTTGATCCTCTGCAGAAGCGGGGGAAGCCAGTCCTTGTTGACCTCACAGTGACTGTCCAGGAACGTCAGGACCCCGGACCGAGCCGCGTCCGCCCCTCGAACCCTGGACCGGATCAGACCTGGGACCAAACCAGCATTTAGGATTTTACAAAAACGAGGATGAAAACAACGCAACAAAAATGTGACAAAAGTGCGACAAAAAAGTGATTTCAGATGAGTCTAATTCCTGCCTGATTTATTGAGCTGATTCGAGAACAAAACAAGATCCCAAATCTCCTCAGAACTTTGTAACTAATATATCAACAAACTAAAACCATTGATTCAAACCAGTGTTCATTTCGTCGACTAAATTATTTAGTCTTAATTTTAGTCAAAGTGATATTTTAGTCGACTAAAATGAGACTAAATAAAAATGGAAAGGAGAGACTAAAATCATCCAAACTTCTATGGACCGTCTGAAAGAGCCTCATATCATGTAAATCCTCTGCCAAAGGAGCAGCTCTGAGCTTTGTTCATGAGGAGCAGCTCCATGAAGCAGGACCTCCATTAAATATGATTATAATGAATATTATTAATACAAAGTCGACTAAATCTCGACTAAAATTGAAGATATTTTTTTGACTAAAACTCGACTAAAATTGAAGATATTTTTTTGACTAAAACTCGACTAAAATTGAAGATATTTTTTTTGACTAAAACTCGACTAAAATTGAATTACATTTTCGTCAAAAGACTAAGACTAAATTAAAATATGTTGTTGTCGCTGAAAATGTCGGCCATTTTGTCCATTTTTATGCGTGAAATGAAAACAGAAAGACAATACTACGTTCCCCTCGTGTTCATGTCGGTCATCTGCACCACCCTGATGTTTCCATTTCCCCCTCGTCTTAAACGGGACAATACCAGGGATAAACGTGTTCTGAAACCACAGCTGGAGAAAACCCCGGTCCAGACGCCTGTGTTTTAACGGCCCGTCCCCCCCCCGCGCGGCGCCGTGACTTTGCAGAGTCCACACGGCAGCGCTCCAGACAATTAAAAATCCCATTTCACCCTCAATAAGGCTTTATTTTCTGGATGAGCGGAGACGCGGGGAGAGCGGGAGGACGAGCGCTCACCCCCTAAAACCCTGCTGCGCGTGTGGGGGGGGGCAGCGGGGTGGGGGGGGCCGGATAACCACCGTGCCACGGGCGGCGTGTGTGCGGCGGCGTTAGTCAGAGCGCAGTCTGTTGGCGACAGGTGTGAACTCTGAATCAGGCTGATTCCTGGAGCCATGACAACACAAATGTCACAGATATTTTTAATGTTCTTGTTTGGACCCGGGATCTGGTTTAGGTCTGGTTTAGGTCTGGTTTAGATCTGGTTTAGATCTGGTTTAGGTCTGGTTTAGATCTGGTTTAGGTCTGGTTTAGATCTGGTTTAGATCTGGTTTAGATCTGGTTTAGATCTGGTTTAGATCTGGTTTAGATCTGGTTTAGATCTGGTTTAGATCTGGTTTAGATCTGGTTTAGATCTGGTTTAGGTCTGGTTTAGATCTGGTTTAGGTCTGGTTTAGGTCTGGTTTAGATCTGGTTTAGATCTGGTTTAGGTCTGGTTTAGATCTGGTTTAGGTCTGGTTTAGATCTGGTTTAGATCTGGTTTAGATCTGGTTTAGATCTGGTTTAGATCTGGTTTAGATCTGGTTTAGATCTGGTTTAGATCTGGTTTAGATCTGGTTTAGGTCTGGTTTAGATCTGGTTTAGATCACTTCCTTCACGATGGCTGGTTTATCAGCGAGTCGCGGTTTTCCAGGAAGTGACGCCGACATGTCTGAGCTCCCTGGTCTTTGCTCCTTCATTCACAAACACTGACTTGTTTGGTATCCACGTGTAGCAGGAAAGGCTGTGATTGAGATGACGCTGTAATCCAAATATGGTTGTTTCCTTTGTGGGGGACAGCAGCGGCTAAAGATCCACAACCCTCAGCCTGAAGTAAAGCTGCCTTAGGTTAAATTGAAGAATAGGTTAGTTTTCTTTCCTTGCCCTGGGATTAGTAGAATATTGTGATGTTAATATTGCTGATTGTTTAGTCACTGGAATAGGACAAAATAACTTCATATCTTCTTGATTATGCAGTAAATGAATGTATCAAATTCTTCAGTACACAAACAAACAAGCTGAAGCTTCTGCCACGCTATTTATTTAATTATTTAGGTATTTACCTACGACTGTACCTCTTTGGCTTCGATTACTGCGCTGAACTTTGTATATAAGTAGAACTGTGTGGAACTCAGGCCCCGTCTACACGTAGCAGGGTATCTCACAAACCGAAGATATTTTCCTACGATCTGGCCTATCCATCCACACAAAACCGGAGTTTTCTGTCGATAAAAACGAAGGTTTCTGAAAACTCCGGCCAAAGTGAAGATTTGGGAATTCTCCGGTTATGCGTTTGAGTGTGGACATAAATAACCGGAGTATTCGGCCGTACGTCACTGCCAGCGCGCTGCTCTGACGTCACACGCGCGACCTGTGTTTACATCAGAAACGGCATGGACGCCTCAAAACTGTGTTGGCTTCAGACGCTTTTTGCTAAAGCTCAAGTTCTGCTTCCCGTTGAAGCGCGCAGACGAAAGAGCTTTTACAGTTAGTTATTTTACGCCAAATAACCGTCCCACATCCGACAGGTTCCTCAAAGACGGTAACAGCGGGTTTGGTTCAGACCGGTGTTGCGCCCAAAACTGCATGACTGCCGAGAAATGCACCCGCTCTTACCGCGCACAGATGAAACAACTATTTTACACCAGACAGGAGGGTTTCTGATGCAGGAGACTTTAGGATGAAGTCGTCCTCCCGGAGGACGCGGTGAAACGAATGTTACTGTCGTCGCTGCTGCCGTTGTGGGAGTCATTACGTGCCAGGTCATGCGATTACTGGTCAGTCTGTTAAAGAAAGTTGTTTTCACGTTGTACTGTTAATCTGACGGAAGAAATGCGTTTGTTTGTCAAGGTATCGCCTATGTGGCCTCGCAATTGTTTGGCTGGTCTGTAAAGCTATAACGGTGCATTTGGGACCACAGTTTATACAGCTGCATAGAAAATAATGAATGTGCTGCAGAAACTTGTGGAGAGATTTGAACAATTAATGTACTTGACAACGCATATGCGCGGTTAAGTGTGGATGCCGGTTTAAAAAAAAACGAGGCTGTGTGGACTCAAGTTTTTTTTTAGGCGGAGCGCGGATTTATAAATACCCTGCTACGTGTGGACTAGGCCTCAGATGCTCAAATAAAAAAGATGAATTGAATTGATCTGATCACACAGAAGTATTACAATTACTCTGGATTATCTCTAGCAATGCCGGATAATCTAATATTTGTTTCCATACACATTGAAGGCTAATGTTAAATATGAAATGGTGAGCTATATTATTCTAATTAGGTGTAATGGGCTTTTATCTGTTGTTATATCAGCAGGAGATTCATATAACGTTGGTCACTGGAACTCTCCATAGTTTGGACCCAGGAGAAGTTTATTATTGTGTGATCTCTCTTAACAAACGTATTGCTTAAAGGTGCCATATTCAACTTTATTTTGGAAAGATAAGTTAACATTAGTGCGTATTTGACCTTCAAGGAGCGCTGTAATGTAAGTCGATGTTTTCCATCACAGTGGCCTCTAGGTTTTTTATCATTTCCTAGTATAGGTTCACCAGAGAAAACCAAAAAACTCCAGAAACAATTGATCAAGGAGCTTAGTGTCCCCTTTAAGAATCTCTTTGTAACTAATACTACATCACCCAAACAAAACCATATATTCAAACCTGTCTCTGTCCATTATTTCGTTTATGTGCTGAAAATATCGGCCATTTTGTTTTGTCTCATATTTAAGTAAGTCGTCTGCGGTAAAAGTTTTAAATCGATATCTCCACATTTAATCCCCCTCTATTTTCTCCCCTCTTCAGTCATCTTTTAATCCCGGTTTCCGCTCTGATCGGACGATTGGTCACAGGAGACCGTTTGACTGACAGACTCCGCTCTTTGATGAAGCAGCTAACGCTAATCGCCATTTAACCCGATTCAAAGCGTGTCCGATTGAAACGCCCTTATCTCGGCTTCTCCCTCGTCTGCTTTCCGTCTCCCCCCCCCCCTTGCTCAGGCGCAGACGGCGGCTCGGGCGGGGGTACCTTCTCTCCTGCTGTTGCGCAGACAGCGGACCTTGGGCAGTTTGGTCAGCAGCTCGCAGTCGCTCTCTGAAACACAGATCACACGCCGTTAGGAGAATGTGCTCAGCAAAACGGGAAATCCAATCCAAGACTTTACAGCTGTTTCATCGCGGGAACACGTCGCTAAACAAGGCCGTGTTCGAATGAGAGGCTGTGGGAGTACAAACGTGAACACAGAAACACAGAGAGAGCAAACGTTTCATTTAAACCACTCAAAACCAGACTCAGAGACACTCATCCATGCGTTTGTCTCCAGCAGGTTAGACGACTGTAACGGCTGCTCACTGGCCTTTCTAAACGAGCTGTTAGAGCTGCAGAACATCCAGAACGCTGCTGCTCGAGTCCTGACAAGAACCAGGAAATACCACCATATTAGTCCAGTGCTCCGGTCTCTGCACTGGCTTCCTGTCGCTCAGAGAATAGAATTTAAAACAGCTCTGCTTGTGTACAAGTCTTTTCATGGTTTAGCACCAAAGTCCATCTCTGACATGTTAGAGCCGTATGAACCATCTCGGGAGGGGTCTCCTGGTGGTTCCCAGAGTCAGGACTAAACACGGTGAGGCTAAAGCTAAAGTCTGGACCAGTCTTCATGAGGATGTGAGACAGGCCTCGACTCTGACAATGTTCAAATCCAGGCTGAAAACAGCTCTTTTTACCCGAGCATATGAAAACTGAAAGTATTTTATCTGCGCTCTTGCCTTTTACTGTCATTGATTAATTTTTATGTTGAATGTTTTAATGAATGAATTGATCTGTTTTCTTGTAATTTTATGCAACTGTGAAGCACTTTGAATTGCCTTGTGTATGAATTGTGCTCTACAAATAAACTTGCCTTGCCTTAAAGTTAAAAGGAATAGGCCACCGTTTTTACACACTGAGATGTTCTTACCTGAGCTTTGACGAGTTCATCTGTACCTGTCTGGTCTCCACGTGGGCCTTCAGTCACGTAAACACAGCACAGACGGCGTTAGCATTTAGCCGTTAGCATTTAGCCGTTAGCATTTAGCCGTTAGCATTTAGCCTCTCTGAACAGATGTGTTTTAGTTTGTAATAGGAAATAAAGCAATGATTTTTGATTATAATATACCGAGTCTCCATCCTTTCGTCCAGCACTAAAGAATATACGCTTTTGACAACGATCCCACAAAAAGGACAGATCGTCCGCTCTGGAGATCGTGAGACGGTCTAAGATCGTCATATCGCCCGGGCCTACTGACAATCATAGGTTTAGGCTTTAACGTTTTATTGCTGATGTGATGAAAATAAAAAGAGGGAACAATAACAGGCTTTTGAGCAGTGCAGACGAGGTCCACAGTAAAGGCAGAAACATCGGGGTTTTTAAAACGAACAAATGGACAAGTTGACGTTGGAGCCTTTAAAGAAATGCAGTGGAGTGAAAGTGAAGTACACATCCTCAGAAACTCCACTTAAGCAGCCCTGTCAGTCAGTGCCGGAGCGGGAGAGGCCGAGGTCACGTCTTTCAAAGCGTTATTAAGGTAGTTCTGCACAAAAACCCGGAGCTGCGGTAAAAGTCAGCCCGTGGTTTTGAGGTCGCCGAAGGCCACGCCGTTCAGAAGGAAAATCAAAAGCGCGGATACGAAGAGTGATGAAAGAAAGGCGTCGTCATGCGAAGAAAAAGAAAAAAAAAAACTCTTTCTCCGACGGCTCTGGGACGACCTTCGCCCCGAGCGCAGATCCGGCGGACGGATGGGGAGAAAGGAGAGGCGCGGCTCCGAGGCCGTCCCGACACAAACGGAGCGGAACAATGAGGCGACCCCGGACTTGAACTCGTGTCAAATACGAGACTCGGACAATGGTGACGGCGGGCTGAGGGAAGGCCGGAGAGTTCTGGAGGAAAGTAGATGGAGGTGAGTGGACGGGACGGGGTCAGAGGGGCTGCAGGTGCATGGGGAGGGGGGAGGGGGGGACTAAATGAGAGATGTCGACTTGAAACTGTGGATTTAAAATGAGTTTAATGTTTTTATCAGGGCCGGGACTTTTTTCGATTAATTGCGATTAATTAATTACATGAGGTTTAGTGCGATTAAAAATATTAATCGAAATTAATCACACTTTGCTTTCCACACTTCAGTTTCCCTTTTTCCTGCAGACGCACAATTAACTATTGCACTGGTCTGTTGGACAAAAATAAACTATATTTTGTTGCTTAAGCTCATGTATTCAGTCATTATTCAATGGTATACTAAAAATCCTTATGAAAAAACTTACTTCTCACTGTTCTCAGGTCAAATATTTATATGCGATTAATTTCGATTAATTAATTACAAAGCCTCTAATTAATTAGATTTATTTTTTTTAATCGAGTCCCGGCCCTAGTTGTTATATAAAAATAAGGCACTTTGTGCATTTCAGTCACAATAACAAGGGATAGAGCCGGGTTTGAATTGATTTTGTTGAAAGACAGATATTTTCAGAGGGGATTATTATTATTATTTTATTTTTTTTAGTATGTGTTAGTTATTTGGAAACAAGAATCTTCAAATACTGCAGTTTTTTTTGGGTCAATGAAGCTCAATAAATCAGGTGGGAATTAGATATAAAAAAAAATAGCACTGAAAAAAAAGTGAAACATTAGACACAATTATATTTTAAGATTTTGCTATTTAGTTTTGTGATGCTGGTAGTTTGACTGGAGAAGGCTCTGACTGGTGGGGGTGGGGGGGCTCGTCGGTGGAGCTCCACTTTTCCAGGACGACGCTTAAACTAATCCAGACTATAACCGTAAACCCCGTGAAGAAGAACGACGTTTAACTGGAGTCATTTCCTGTGGGGGTCTGGAGCTCCACGGATCACGTGACTCTCCGTCGGCTGCAGCCGGATCCTCTCGTTCCACTTCCTCATTGGAGACTGACAGGAAGTGACATCGATGGAGGCAAACCATTCTAAACCGTTGCCGTGCCGACCATGTTATGTCAATGGGAAATGAGTCAAACTGCTGTGAACTTCCCTCAGTAGCTTGTTTGTGAAGAGAGATGTTTTTTTACTCTGACATTAAAACTAAGATGTTAAAGGACAAAACTAGTCGACTATGAGGTAAATAAAGTCGACATTATTTTTATAGAAATTAGGTCAAATTCAGTACTTTTTAATAACATTGAAGGCCTTCATTTTGCCACAGTTCATTATGATTCATTATTATCAGATGATTAAAAGGTGAACGTTCCACCTGAGCACTTTGCTGCTTGTAAATCGCGGCCGAAACTCCATTTTCCCGCAGTGAGCGAAGTGGCCGCGGAGCGAGGAGAAGAAAAACACATCTGTGCTTTTAAATCTTCAAATGCATTTTCCCCCAAACCGGCTTCATTCTTCAGAGAAAATAAACGGCGTGCGTCTCCGCTCGGCGCGATAGCATCTTTTACAACAGCCGCCCGCTGGATTACACTCGCACTCACCGATAAAAACTTCACAGACGCAGAGAACAACTGATTGGTTTAGTGTCTGGAGGAGTTCGAGGGGAAGCAGGACGATGCAGGAAAGAAACAGCCGAAGAAGAAGCAGGGCAGTCAGAGGTGGTCAGTGACTAAATAAATGTACTGCTGCACTTCAGAAGAGTTTTTCCAGATCTGAGGGCCGTACTACGAAGCAGGTTTGTTCCTCTACCCAAACCCAGACACGGAGCTTCTGGATCAGCGCGGCTAAAATGATCTAATGGAAAGATCTGCTGAAGGCCTGGATCCTTCTGTGCTTCTGGAATGTTAGGGGTTGGCAACCATGTGTTTATGTTAAAGTAAAATGTTGGGACCATATTTCTAGCATATGCCTCGTGTATGTGTATGTAGTTTGATCGATCACTTCACAGGAAATCTTGGATTGATAGGTTTAAAAATAAACAAATGATGTGACTTTTTCATGGAAGAGACAAGATGGCTGACATAACTGTCCTGGCTGATACTCAGTTAAATAGTTGTATCTTCAAAATTACATTTTCTGAAATAATTCACACTGTATATAGACTTCATCAACCTGATGCAGCAGTTCATAAAGAAATTACATGAAATTTAATCGGTGAATGTTAACAGAAAAGGCTCCTTTTCAGCTGTCATGAAATATCTTCAAAATAAGATTTTCCCATGAAATTGGCATCGTATGTGTGGTTTGACATAATACTATCAACTCACATGAAATTTGGGCCTGACAGGTTTAAAAATATACAAAATATTCTGTATAAATATTTAATTCATTGAAGAAACAAGATGGCCGCCCTAATTGAACTGACTGATATTCAGTCAAATTTAAAATTGTGCCAGATTTTCTGAAAGAAATCTCACTGCATAAAGACTTAACCTAATGCTGTGTAGAAACTGTAGTGTTTATACATTCATGCAGCCATTCCCAAAGTCCCCCTTGTCGATCCGAAATTCTCTCGGGGGCCCCCAATAGAAAATAATCTATCCTATTCATTGGAATTTTCTTATTGTTTTACAGCAAAAATTACATAAAAAGCTAAATGAGCAATGAGTGGAGTTTAAAACTGGTTTCAAATAAATGTATTTTTCCTTTTAAAATATATTTTTCAATGTACTTGTTTTCTAGACAAGCTTTTTGGGGCCCCCGTATAGTGTCTCCAAGGCCCCCGGACCCCACTTTGGGAACCACTGCATTAATGTTTAAAGAAATTATATGAAATTTAATTTGAGCCTAATGATACTCATGGGCGAGACTCACAGCTAAGCCACACAAGCCTTCTATTCTGGCTAATGGACGCTCACTGGAGAATAAAACAGATTAAGCTCCTCCCAGAAGATGGTGAAGGACTGTTGTGGAGCGGAGGGAGCTGCGCAGGAGGAAGGAGGAGGTGACCAGTGTAGTACACCACGCTCTGAAACAGGGACAAACCCGGGGGTGCTGCACCGTTTCAGAGGAGACTGAAGCAGCCAGGTTTCCTCCGGGTGCTTCAGTTTCCCCGACCTGCAGAAACATGCTGGTCCACAGCGGCTCAGTCACAGCGGCTCAGGACTAAACCTGAACACAATTTCGTTATACGCTTGTTCAGTGACAAATAAAGCACTTACTGACTTATAAAAGGACAGCGCAGCACACAGAGGCTTTGTCCCTCGAAAATACTCACACTCTGGGACCAACATCTCTCTTGGTGGGACATAGATTTACATTAAAATGAAGAAAACGTCCTGGACAGTGTAAGGAGTAGAAGTACAGATGCTTGTGTTTAAAAAGTAAGGAGTAAAAAGAGAATTGCCAAAAATCTGAGCACTAAAGTAAAGTCCAGACATTTCGTATTTAACTTGTGTCGAGATGAAGTCACGGCGCTAAAGTTTTGACAGCGCGAAGGGAAAACATCATCTTTTTCAGCTCTTTCTCTGCTTTAATGACGGCGATTTCGTGTTTCGGTGTGAACGGAGTAAACTGCGTGATGGGCGTCTGAGCTCGGTGTGAAAAGCCCGAGCTGAAAAGATGTTTTGAAAATGAACACTGAGGAGAGCCGGCTGTGTTGTGGCTATTGTCCAAAGCACTCGCTGAGCACTCAGAGCTAACGCTTTCTGATGAGACGTGTTTTAGCGTTTTAATCCATTTCCAAATATAGATATGTGTGTTTTGTTGTTTGTTTATGTCGCCGTTAAAGTTGTGTGGAGCGAGTTGTTGTTTCTGAAGAGTTCCTCTGACTCACCGTCTTCACTGAAGTCGTCCACCAGGATGATCTCGTGGATCAGATGAACAGGCGTCCGGTTCAACACGCTGCAACAGAGACAGAAACACCATGAGGCTTTATAGATCTGGGACCCTTCAAACTGCCCTAAGTCAGTCAGCGAGCACCTGATGGAATTACAACGGAATGTAGCGAAAAGTGAGGAACTCTTTAAAGTCCTTTCTGCTCGGTACGAGGAAGGTATGAGGAAGATGGATTACACCCTGGCTCGGTCTGGAGGAATGTTTCGTGAGGTCGCGGGACAGATCTCCGGGCTGTGCAGAACTGTTGATGGACTAAGGCCGCGGCAAATGTCTGAAGTTGGGAACCAGCGAAAAGCGGAAAGCAAAGTGATTTTTTAAATTTCAAATTAAAGCGGACAATAATTAATAGTTTAAGATTGTTTTCTCCAAGGACTCCAGAGCGCAGCTGTACCGTTATCTCTCCTGTGCAATGTAAACTCCCCCCACAAGGACACGCTACGGCGATTAGACGTACACAACACTGCAAGGCCGAAAGCCTCAGACTAAACACAATACATGACCTGCCCTGACCCCCCCTCCCTCTGTCCGCCTCTCACTATATCTTCCCTCAACGTCCCTCCCTCCCTTACGTACCAGTGAAAAAGTTCCAGCGGGTTGTCCGCCCGTAATGTGTATTATCATAATCTTGTGTATAATTGTCTTATGTATGTGCTTTGCTTTATTGTGATTTCTATTTTCAGCAACAAAAGGGGCGCCTTGTAACGGCTGCCCTGGCGCGTTTAGCGCATCTGCGCAAACGCACCGAGTAAAATTCCTAGTTTTGAACCTGTTCATAACAATGGCAATAAAACCTATTCTGATTCTGATTCTGATTCTGCTCATACTGAACAGTCTACGCTCAAATGCCTTGACTCGCATTCAAACTACAGGTGCTCCGATCGGTGAGTAGCTAAACCCAGACCATTAGCTCTAATGCTAACGGTCTGTCAATCAAAGTCCGGCCCTCATTAGTATACGGACCAGCCTGGTTTCTTTAATTGTAACTAAGCCAGTGTTATCACAGGAGCTGTAGAAAGTTTAAAGAAACCAGACAAATGCGTAAAACGTGTGGAAGGTGCAATGCTATCTAATGGAGCTACCTAGCGTCGCGGTCACAAAGCAGTGCAACCAGCGGCCATTAATCACAGTGCACTTCGCTTTATAATCAACCATGTGCCATAAATATTTTAACAGCCTTCGTATTCACTTGCTGTGGTATCGGAATCAGAGCGGATGAGAAAAACTGGTATTGGAAGATATATAACTAACTCTTAACTCTTTCTTAGTCAGTGGCCCAATGCCCAACCTCTGCAGCTCCAACTCTTCTGTAAAGCCGGTCCACAGGGCTTAGGAGTGTGTTTGGTTTCTGACAGGTTTTCCAGATGCTCATTTCTCTCACAGTGATATGGGAGAAGGCTCTCCGTTTGTGCTCTGAGGCACCGTCTTCCCCTCCGTTCACAGAGAGCGCTTCTGTTCGCTCAGGTGTCGACGCGCCGAGGCAGCTGCTTCCTAAACTCGACACGGAACACGTGCATGTTTCTCGCCTACGGCTCGTGCAGGGAAGAGGATTTCAGCCAAAATATATTCAAAACATAATTAGTTTGAAGGTTTGGAAGTGTGGAGCACCACTACATGCCCTCGAGCTTTTTAAAAAAACATTAGAAGGAACACTGGGTCGCTTTGAGGAGAATTTGAGACTTTCAATTTGACTTTAGTAAAACGTGATACAGTGGAAATATAAACACATATTGGGCCGGGACACAGAAGCACTCTTTGTTACCAACAGGGTCGTAAGAAGTGAGAGTAACTGTCAAAGACTGAAGAAAAGTGAAGCCATCAGGAGTCCGGTATCTACCATCAACTGATCTCAACAGTCCATGAAGCCTTTGAAAACACTGGGCCTCATTCATGAACATCTTCTTAAAATCCGCTCTTACGAAGGCAGAGTCGGGAAACCGCGCCAGATTCACAACACGTCCTTAAAGAGGGGGGGTATTATGCTTTTTTCAATCACATAGCACCAGTCTATAGCACTACAATGATGACGTAACCTTCTGTCGGTCTGTATATGCAGTAAATTAAAATAACTGCCTTGAATAAAATTGCTCTCTCAAAATGGCCGTACTGAACGTCTTGAAATAGGCCTCTGTCTCTTTAAGAAGCTTTCCGACACGCCCCCTTCAGCACACTACTGTGGCATTGAAACAACAACACTGTGCGGGGAGGGGGCTCTGCTGAGCTGAGGAGCAGTGGTTGGGGGCTTGGCTGGTGACGAAAGGTCCAGAGGCGTCTCCAGGAGGTGGGGGCGTTCCTAGGAGGACTGAGGCATAGCTACACCTAAAATGGCTGCCGTCTAAGTTTTTACTGATTACTCAAAAATATGTGAATGAGCCGAGGCAACACTCCAGGCATGTGTTTAATGAGGGAAGGACATAATAACAGGATATAAAGCTTGAAAAAGTCGATTTTACATAATACCGCCCTTTAAGTAGGAAAAATCCTTGTTCCAACTGTTTTCTCAAGTTTGTGAATCTCCACTTGGAAGGGCTAATTAGCATATGTCACCGCCTCTGATTCACCGTATAAGGACAAAAAAGTGAAGGAGGAAATGAATGACCACAAATCCAAAACTAATAATAACCGACAAACCCCCAAAATAATCGACTTTGGGCGAATTAGCTCCTATTACAAAATGTTTACATAGATACAGCCTGTGAATCTCCAAAGGGTTTTCCTTCTTTTCCCGCAGGTCAGTGCCTTAAAGACATAACACTCCGCCCAGTTAGCTCACCAAGCAAAGCAGGCGCCTCGGGAACACGAGGTCGTAGGTTCGAGGCCCACGTTCGTTCATTTAATGCTACATTATTTGCGAACGGCAGCATCCAAAAGTTATAGCAGGAATACATTAATACATTAAGAAAAGTAGAGAATATTTACATTCTGGAATTAATTAATACATGATTTAATATGTACAAATATATACGACTCAGAATGTTGGGTTCCATCAGGAGCAGATCGTGAACAGGACTGGAGATTCTTTACGAGTCCTCCAGGCTGTTCTTAGGATTTGTTCTTACAGAGGAACATTTTCAGCTAAGAACAAGTTTTGTGAAGGCCAAAAATCTTCCTAAGACGGCCTTAAGAACATGCTGTGAACGTTCGTGAATGAGGCCCATTGTTTTTACATCATCCATCCATCCATCTTCTTCCACTTGTCCGTTGCCGGGTCGTGGGGGCAGCTGTTGGAGCTGCACCAGCCCCTATGGCGCCCCCTGCAGGTGGTGGGTCCACAGAAGGACGGCCTCATGGTTCTAACCGGGCCTGTTGGTCTCTCATAAGGGCTTCTGAACCGCTCTTTGTCTGACCCGTCACCTATAGGACCTGTTTGTCCTGGGAGACCCTACCAGGGGCACGAAGCCCCCGACAACAGAGCTCCAGGATCATTCAGGTCAAACCCTCCCCCACGTTAAGGTGGGGGCGCCAGGACGGGTCAGTCCTCCATCTTAGCTTAGCTCTTTCTGTCATCTCACTTCTTACGACCCTGATGTTTGATGTTTCTGTGGCTCCACACCAATATTTATCTTTTCATTTGTGAAGGAAAATAGCTGCATAATAATTCTGCCCACAAGATTCAGAGTGTGGTCCTATTTCAGCCACTCTTCCTCTCATTACAAACATCACCTGGGACGCTTCAGTTTGACACCGTTTGGAGAAAATAACAAATGTTAAAATCTCACTTGAGTAATAATGGCTCAGACCACAGAACGTTCTTCATCTAAACGCGTCTTCAATTATCCAAACCCCGTGTGCGGCACGTTCTCCTCGCGTCTCCACATGAAGTTTTCACTTTCCTGAACTTGTGGCGGAGTCAGCCGGATGATCCTCTCCAGATCCCACACACGGAGCCCTGACAGTTCGCTCAGCGGCGCCCGGCGGAGGAGGCGGCGGCGGACATATTGGAAATGTCAGGTGAAAACGCGCTTATGGAAATGAGGCCGAGGTGAGGCCCTTTCATTAAAACCCGCGCGGACACATCAAAAATGCATAAGTCGCGCTGGAAAATAATAAATGAGAAAATGTGCTTTGTTCTTTCACGCGGCGAGAGGCAATAAAAGCAGCGCCGTGATCCCCCTGGAAATAACCGCGCGAGGAGGTGAAGAGGACTTATAAACTCTTTACGTACAAACCGTCTCCTGGAAACTCATAAAAGAACTCGTGTTTTCCATACGGACTTTACGTTTCTCCATAGATTCATTTGGGAAACTTTAACGGCCGTTATCTCAAGATGCATTTTTTTTTATCACGTTGTTTCGCCAGAGTCTCCACTTTAGTGGCTCCTACAGACTCCACACTTTCCAGGCTCGTACTTGGATTTGAAGGAGAGCAAGAGAAACCCCCGACAAGACGAGGGCCAGGCTTATTTATGTAACATTTATCCACTAATGGATGAAAAAGGAGAAACACAGCAGCTTGATTCAAATAAATTAAAGGGCGTTGTTGGTTTAAAAGTACGGAAATACTGTCTCTACTTTATTTATTTATTTGAACAGGGACAGTGTACAATCTACATTAGCCTCAGAAAGGAGAGATGCATTGTACCAGGTTATAGCACTTGTGCTAATTTCCACCTGCAGTCCCTGGGCCTATTGTACATGTTTTTAGTGGTAGGGGAAACCGGAGTACCCGGAGGAAACCTACGCAGACACGGGGAGAACATGCAAACTCCACACAGAAAGGCCCCGTCCAGGTGGGAATCGAACCCGGGACCTTCTAGCTGTGAAGCACGAGCGCTAACCGCTGTGCTACCGTGCCGCTAACCGCTGTGCTACCGTGCTAACCGCTGTGCTACCGTGCCGCTAACCGCTGTGCTACCGTGCTAACCGCTGTGCTACCGTGCCGCCCCGGCCGCCAACAGCTCTGTTGTTGTTAATTGGTGACAAATGACGGTAAATTGATGTTAAAATATGTCTTTATAGATGGGAGCAACATCTGGGAACTTTTCCCGAGCAACGCCCCCTTTTGGGAGAGTTGAGAGTTCAAAATTGCATTCATGTGTATGTGGGAACAGGATCATTTCTCGTTCTGAAGATAAAATATTCCAAACCACAGATCAGAACGGCCATTCTCGATTACGGACACGTCCACTCACTGTGAGAAGAGGATTGGAAGATTTTTCATTTTTGTGGAAACTTATAAGAGCGGGTTTATCGATTGCTAGCATCTGTCAAACACACATTAACGTTAGCATTCGCAGCTAGTAGGTTAGCACTGCACCAGCCCCTATGGCGCCCCCTGCAGGTGGTGGGTCCACAGAAGGACGGCCTCATGGTTCTACCCGGGCCTGTTGGTCTCTCATGAGGGGCTTCTGAACCGCTCTTTGTCTGACCCGTCACCTAGGACCTGTTTGCCCTGGGAGACCCTACCAGGGGCACGAAGCCCCCGACAACAGAGCTCCAGGACCATTCAGGCTCAAACCCTCCACCACGTTAAGGTGGGGGCTCCAGGGGGGGTGTATGATTTTAATTTAATGAAAATATAAAAGGGACAGACTTAACTGTTAGATCCCTATGCAGTTAGTGAACTAGAGCTTCAGAGCTACTTGCCCAATTCGACCGTCCTTACCCAGGGGAAGGGGAAGTGACATCACCGACAGCTGTTCTTCTTCTTCTTTAAAGTTATTGGTAGAGTGCAGGCCAAACAAACGCGCATACCGCCACCTACTGTACAGTGTGGGATGGCACATAGCTCCTAATCACCAGTGAGTTAGCATCAGAGGTCCCCATGCTAAAGTGGCTATGATAGTTAGCATTGAGGCTCCTTTCTCTAACTCTTTTCTCCCTGACAGCTCAATTCGGACGCTTCTTATCATGGCGGCCGCTGACGCACGTCCGGTTTGGCGTTAGACCTCTTGTATTTTTATGAGTTGTATGGATGGATTGGTTGTGTTGTGTTTACGGTGTTACTGTGAGTTGAAATGTGCTTTATAAATACATTTGCCTTCTCTGTGAATGATCCAAACCCACCCAGCCCTGCGTGAAATACTTCCGTGTTTGATGAGCAGATGATATAACGGTAAACGGCCCCCACGGTTCGTGATATCCTCCTCCTCTACAAACACGTATCCCAGTCTGTCTTCAAACTCCGGCCTCCGTTTCCCATTAACCCTCTGTCCCGACATGGCCGCCCCGTCTCACCTCGTCTCCAGCTCCCGTTTAGCGGCGGAGTCGGAGTCTCGAAATCCCCCCCGGACCGCCTCGCCCGCGCTCCCAACTCCCAATGCTGCTTTGGAACAACACAAGGAGCCGCGCTGAATGCCGCCGGAGCAGAGAAGGTAATGAAAAAGCCGCCAAATGTGCTCCCGAAATAGTTATATTGAATAAGAGCGCGGCTGCCGCATTGTGTGGTCTGATAGGCCGTTTCTGTGAGTGCGAGATAGGGCCGTATTAACATTGAGATGGTTTTAAGAGAGGACGGGGGGGAGAGCGGAGAGGAGCCATTGCAGGGGATTCACTAAAGCGAGAAGGTTTGGAAGGGGGGGCTAGAAAAAATAAATAAAAAAGTACCGCAAATAAAAGCAATATTAAAGGGAATCGCCCAAAATAGACCCCGGTTTGTACTTCCTGCGTTCTGTTGCATCATAGACAGAATCCGAAAGTGCTCTCTGCGTTTTTAAAGGAAACATATCGAGTAAAATTGATATTTTGGAGCTTCTACTACTTCATGTAAACGTCAGCAACTCTTCAGGAGAGACGCTGCAGGTGGAGAAGGAAAAAAATACATTCAGAGATATAAATGTGAAACTTGTGTAGATTACTGACATAAATATGAGGAAAAAATTTATTGCAAGTTTTCTATCATAATAGTTCATGCGTTTTGTTTATTTGTTATTAGGAATCTCTAATTCTTCCTGGGAACAGAGTCATTAAACTTCACAAACATAATATAAAATGACAGTTGCTGTGCATAAGTCACTTCATCATAGTTCACGATCCACCGTCTACAATGACGACAGAATATTTACACTGAAACTCAATCATGGATCCTCCACAGAGATCATCTTTTAAGTTTATTCCAAATGTAGTTTTGCTTCCAGTTTGAGAACGTGAACCCTGAACGTCGCTGTACGTTTTACAGGTTAGGGTTAAGGTAAATGTGTCCTCTGCATTTGACCCGTCCTCCCGTCAGGAGCAGTGGGCAACAGGGACCCATCTCCAGATGTGGAGCCAGGCTGACGGTCAGAAACACCTGGAGGATTCACCTATTGTACATGTTCTTAGTGGTGGAGGAAACCGATGGAAACCTACGCCTAAACTTAGATAAAAAGTGTCTAAACCAGACTTAGAGACACTCATCCATGCGTTTGTCTCCAGCAGGTTAGGAGACCCCTCCCTGAAGTTCTCAGGGCCCGAGATGGTTCATACGGCTCTAACATGTCAGAGATGGACTTTGGTGCTAAACCATGAAGAGACTTGTACACAAGCAGAGCTGTTTTAAATTCTATTCTCTGAGTGACAGGAAGCCAGTGCAGGGACCGGAGCACTGGACTAATATGGTGGTATTTCCTGGTTCTTGTCGGGACTCGAGCAGCAGCGTTCTGGATGTTCTGCAGCTCTAACAGCTCGTTTAGAAAGGCCAGTGAGCAGCCGTTACAGTCGTCTAACCTGCTGGAGACAAACGCATGGATGAGTGTCTCCAAGTCTGGTTTTGACACTATTCCTCTGATCTTAATGTTTTTCAGATGATAAAAAGCTGATGATGTCATTGCTTTGATGTGGCTGTTTAGGTTCAGGTCTGAGTCCATGAAAGGAGCTCCTCTTACCCTCCCCACTGACCGAAATGATGGAGTGCGCGCCGCCCACTTTGTTTTCTGCTCCGCACGGAAGGAAAGGGGAACATGTTTTTCGTGCTGCAGGTTTAGGCTTCACACGGGCGGCAGCAAGTCAACGCTTTATAATCCACAAATACGATTCTCTCGTCATGGGAGCGGGACGTCTCCAGCTCGTCTCCATGGAGATGTCCAACGCGAGGTTTAAAAAAGGTCCAAAAACAGAAACAAAAAATCCGGCCCACGGCCTGTAGGGCAAACATTCCTGAGTATGTCAAAAAAAAAAAGTACGTCTCTAGCCCATTCCTGTGCGGAGTTATGATTGAGGAAATGACCGGAACGCTCACTCCAGCCACTAGGGGGCCGCTTACATACAAATCAAAATAACGAATTCCACACGTGTCCAGCAGGGGGCTCTGATGTAATGACATTGGCTACAGTCCTGTCAGGCTCATTGTTATTCATTTTCCCAATTAAAACAGCATTTTATTTTGGAGCTTTTGTTTATGGGCCCCATTTATGTTTTGGCCCCCAGGGAAATTCACGGATAAAGTTAGATAGATAGATAAATACTTTATTGATCCCGAAGGAATACGTTTGAGCAGAATAAGTTCGAGTTATTGTTTGTCCGACTCAATTCAGGCTCATGTGGCCTCTTATGAAAATGAATTGCCCCCCCCCCGGTCTAAAATGTTACGCAGTGTGGCTTTAAAGTGGCCATATGCATTCACTGCCCCAACAGACCTCACTCACTCACGCTCTCATTCATCCAGGGCTGTTATACATGTTTTTAGTAGTGGGGGAAACCGGAGGAAACCTACACAGACTCCACAGAAAGACCCCGGCCCGGGAATGGAACCCGGGACAGCTGTGCTTTTAGAAAATAGTGTTTTAAAGGAAGTTAAATGTTAATATGTTCTATATTCGTAGTGCCTGCACCTAACCTTGCGCTGCAAGCTGGAGTGTCGCGAGATCTGAATTTTCAGTCTCACAACATATCCATCTTGAAAGACTCCCGCTAATACGTCCGTCTCGTAACAACCAGAGAGTCGGACCAATGACATGCGAGCAGTGTGGTTTGGGGCGGGACATGTAAGAATGACGACAGCCTGAAGCGCCTAGCCGCGGCAAAAACAAACATGGCTACGCCGGAGGACTCACTTGTTAACACCGCAATTGACTCGGTTTTAGCTGAAATAGCGACAACTTTCCGTTTAAAAAAGGAGCAAAGAGAAGCACTTAGTGCATTTGTGGGTGGGAAAGATGTTTGTGCTTTTCTTCCGACTGGATTTGGCAAAAGTTTGATTTACCAGCTTACTCCGCTAGTTGTGAAAAAACTCCAGAAGCTGCAGACGACGCCTATTGTGATCATCGTGTCTCCGTTAGTGGCTCTCATGGACGACCAAGTTGCCGAAGCTGTTAAGCTGGGTATTTCTGCTGTGAAGCTAGGTGACAATGACGAGGAAATCCTGAATGGCAATTACCATCTGGTGTTTGGTAGCCCAGAATCATGGTTGCTAAATTCGAAGTGGAGGAGCATGCTTTCATCGAAGGTTTATCAAGATAACTTGGTTGGAGTAGTCGTGGATGAAGTGCACGCCACATACAAATGGTAAGTACATGTTACTGCAATGGATTGTTTTGCTCATAAGATATAATTTGATAATTACGTTATTCTATCTATACCAGTATGTAGTCACATTAGTACTCAAGTAGCATACTCTAAACATTATACTCAAATCTACCACGTGGCTAATATTGTTCTGTGTTCATTTTTCAGGGGAGAAGGTGTAAAAGGGAAACCAGCCTTTAGAGAGTCATTTGCCAAGATTGGAGAACTGCGATCAATTGTCCCTGAAGGTGCGTTAGCATTTATAATAAACATGAGATCTTTAGTATTATATTTTTGTTTATAAGAAATCTAATGGCAAGTCAAACAATAGTCCCCATTTACATATTGTAACAATTATTTATTTTCATTTTTATATCAGTCATTCATTTGTAAATATGTTGCTGACATGTTTTAATTTTGTTTGATTACAGGAACCCCTGTGTTAGCACTGACTGCTTCTGCTGAGACCAAGCACAGAGACCACGTTACCAAGCTTTTGTACATGGACGCTGCAATACGAGTGACAGTGAGCCCCAACAGGACAAACATCAGACTGGGACTGTGCAATGTTCCTGTTGGCAACCTTAGTTGTTTGGACTGGATTGTGAAGACGATTAAAGAAAAAGGACTGACAATGGCTCCCATTATCATCTACTGCCGATCACTAAAAGTAGTTGGAAGGGTTTTCTGCTATCTTAAAGCAGAACTTGGTGAAGAAGCATGGGTGGACAGAGACAAGAACCAAAGGTCTGAAAACCTCCTCCTCGGAATATTCCACAGTAACACTTTGCAACGGCACAAAGAGAGGGTGTTAAAATCTCTTCAAGGGGAGGGGCACTGTAGGATTGTAGTTGCAACCACAGCTTTGGGGATGGGCTTAAATTTCCCTAACATTTCCCATGTTGTCATGTATGGGTCACCAGAAGATGTTGAGGCAATTGTTCAACAGCTTGGCAGAGCTGGTAGAGATGGGGAACAGTCACATGCCATATTGTATGTCATTAAACAGTCAAAGCATGATGTTACAGTTAAAGAGGTGATTGCCATAGCCAACAAAAGCTGCTTTCGACAAGCGCTTTATACACATTTTGAAGATGATACAACTAGTGTCAACCCAGGTCATTTATGCTGTACATTTTGTCACTCACAATGTACATGTGAGAATAATGGCTGCACAGTGCCCTCTCCTTCATATGAGTCAATGCCTGATCATTCTTCGATACCACTGAAATGCAGAAATGTGACACCAGCTGATAAAGACTTGGTTCAAGATTTGCTAGGAGTATATGTGCTCTTTAGGTGCTAAAGTTGAACATACCTTTACAAGCAAGGCATTTTGTACTGGTTTCAGCACAGAGCTTGTTGTTGCAGTATTGGAGCACTGTGCATATATTTTTGAAATTGATTACATTGTTAAAAATCTGCCGGTCTTTAAATTGGAGCATGCCAGAGAGATTTTACTCATAATAAGTGAAGTATTTGGAGATTTTGAATATGCACATACAGCTGCACATGAGCCTTCCTCCGACCTAGATCTGTACTTTCGAGGTTACTATGATGAAGAGGATGATGACTCTGACATGGAAACACAACACAGCAGTAGAGATTCAGATGTGTGGTATCATTAGTATCAGCGAGTGTAACGCAAATTGTTAACATTAAAATGTAACAACTTCAAATGTACATTCAAAGGCAAGTTTTCAATAAATATATTCATTTATTACAAGTGTTTCTTTTATAACCAGACAAACACACACATGTTAAAAATAAGGTATTTAAACATACAAAAGATTAGAATAAACATAAAATCTGGAGTTGTTCTCATTGTGCTCTTAGATTTACCATTATACACATACTAAATGGGAACACTTCTCCACTCATTTAGTTTTGACCTCATCCATCCACACAGTTCTGTGTGTTTTAACTTTGAAAAAAGATCCCTGTTGAATGTTGGGAATGCGGTGAATTGTCTGCCTGTAAGATCTTGAAAAACCCTCGCCTCTTTGAAAATGTCCACAAGACATGCAATGTCTTCCGTTACATTTGCAGCGTGATGGATACCGCTACTCTTAGACACTTCCAGTTCACCATCTGTTGTGTCCATCATTTCTTTGAGAACACCTAGTGACTTGCTAACACGATCTGCAGCCTGTTCAGTCAAGTTTGGACCACTACGCTTTAAAAAGGATTTGAGAAAGTTGTTGAGGTGCTCGAGATGTAGGTCCAGGGGAATATTTTTGCCCTTACCACCCTTCCCATTCCAGAACCTGTTCCATTTAAGGCTATGTGCGAGAGATGGCGAAAGTGTAGCATTGACCTGTATGTAACCCAGGTGATAAAACCTGTGCCCAGCCAGTTCTACCGTTCCCATTCAGTATTTTGTTCCCACGGCTGTTGGCCAATTGCTGCGCTTGGTTTTGGTGACGTCAGCGAGTCACATGGGGCGGCGTGGGGTGGTGCGCAGTTTTAATATGGCGCTGCGCTTCAGTCTGGAGAGGCAGTGGGGCAAGCCACATCAGAGTCGTGCTACAGGAGTCGTCTACCGTGATCCACACCACGAGGAAAAGCGCAGTTGTGTGGAACTAGATCGCAGAACGGGTGAGTGCTTGGTTGTTGTTTATGCTGCGTTAGCCGCCGCCGTTATTTCTATGGGCGCCGGTTAGCATGGTAATTCGACAAATGTTTATGCCCTGTTTCTAAAAATGTCATGAAATGAACATGCATTGACTGCCACGTGTCCAAACAATTAATCGACCCCAGGGTATCGGTTTAAATCATTTAGTTGATAGGACTGATCTATTTGTGATTTTGGGTTATGAATGTTATACATTGAAGTTGAATATTGATATGTAACTTAATTGTGGTGCTATTAATATGATAATTACCATCACGTGATTGAACTATGTGCACATTGGAATAAGTTAGCAACCGGCTAACTTTTCCTGATGATTCATTAGAACTGTTGGTCCTGTTCTCCAGGCCAGGTTCTAACCAGATGGCGAGCCGATGGAGCAGGCCTAAAGCCTACAGTTTCAACGACCCAAGGATCTAATCGCAGCGTCCCCGCCAGGCCGGTAGGGGGCTCCTTGTAGCCACGAACTCTCCCCCTAAACTCACCTGTCACCGCCACACATATACACAATACTCCCAAATCTCCTCAGACATTTTCCCCGGACTATTCCATTCAACCCAGACGTGGGTTTCTGCGGGACTTGTGGAGGGGTTGGGAGGTGGGGTGAATTGCGGGACATTGGGATATTACCCCAACGTGGGACCGTGGACTTTTAAATCACGAGGTTACGTGAATGTACTGTGTAAATTGTACATGACTGTGATTGTTATTGATTTGAACTGAGCGCTGATTATTGAATGGCCATTCATAGAATTTAACAACTATTGGTTCACTGTATATATTTTGCACGGTTGTTTCGCTTGCTACATTTTTCTAAATATACGGTACCTTGTAAATCAAATCCTGCCTCCTGTCCACTCCCTCCTGTGAGCTGAACCCTAGACCTTCTGATCGCTAGTCTACAGTAACAATCAAACCTTCTGTGTCGCCTACATTGTAGAGTCAAAGCTGGTATTAGTCTGGTACCTTCTTGTAGGCTCCCCCGACACGGGTGCTACATAATTTTTGGCGAGCCAGCCAGGAGGGAGGTATACGGACAGGTTAGAGTGTAGTAGGGTGACAATTGTGGAAAAAAAAAATATAAAAATACAAAAATGGACATTTTAGAGAAACACGGCATAAAGATCCCTAACGCTGTTCTGGTTAAATATGCTACGGGTACAGATACGGATGATGAAGTTGTCGAATTTTTGAGCCGGTATGGTAAACCGTCCAGAGTAGAGACAATAACAGAAAAAGGTGTTTTCAACAATACAATTATTGTTGAATTTACCAACGGTGATACCGTGATGGAGTTGCGAGATATTCTGCCGCATACATTTAAGCTTCATAGTAAAAAAATTACGTATGACCTTGTTGAACTCCGCCTCTTTTGTTCAGAAATGGAAAGAAGCTCGAAAACACACAAATACCTCGGTGAGTTGCGAGATTTGGCTAAACTCACGGGGCAGGACTACGAAGAAGTCCTCCAGGGTGTGATGTCTCTACTGGGCCAGTCTATCCCAGGATCAACTCCAGGAGGCGCCAAGGGAGAAGGGACGGACACTGCTGCCACCAGTCCATCACGCGGTACCAGGGACACAGCACCCAATGCGCAGGGGGAGTTGCCAGGAATCCAGGTCAATCCCAATATTCCATACGCAGCGAGATCTGCACTACCAACCATGGGTCTGCCAGATCTCAACCCTCCAGGGATACATCGCTACGTGGTTGAACACATCGTAAAGAGTGACGACAGTGGGGCGCACATGTCATCGCAGAGACTCCGATCGTTTTCGGGCAGAGTGCCGAGACCGCCACATGAAACAGATTATGAGACCTGGCGCTCATGTGTGGATCTCCTGTTAAAAGACCCAGCAGCCTCCAATCTGCAGCGTTCCAGAAAGTTGTTTGACAGCCTTTTCCCCCCAGCAGCAGATATGGTGAAACATCTGACACCCGAAACACCACCGGGGATCTATCTGCAGATTCTGGACTCAGCATATGGAACTGTCCAAGATGGTGACGAGTTGTACGCAAAGTTTATGGAGCTGTTCCAAGATGCGGGTGAGCAGCCGTCCACGTACTTGCAACGTCTGCAAGTTGCGCTCAACTTGGCTGTGAAGAGGGGAGGAGTAAAAGCTACAGAGCTGGACCGGCATTTGCTGAATCAATTCTGTAGAGGATGCTGGGACAATACTCTAATATCAGAACTCCAGTTAAAGCAGCGCAAGTTCCATCCCCCATCCTTTGCTGAGCTACTGCTGTTGCTACGAACGGAGGAAGACAGAGAGGCTGCTAAAGCTCAGCGTATGAAGCAGCACCTTGGTTCAAAAGCTAGAGCCGGGGCGCACGCTCAGTATGCTGTAGCTGCATCTGAAGAAAGCAAAGTTGATGCATTAACAACCATCACCCAGCAGTTGACTCGGCAGCTAGCTGATATACAAAAGCAGCTGGCGTCTCTCACTGCTGCGCAGTCGGGTCGAGGGCAGTCTACTCCGTTCAAGTCTACTCATGTCAGCAAGAGCAGTGAAGGCATGAGGAACAATCAAGGATTGCAACCAAGCAAAGCAGCTTATCGCTCCTCGCCCAAAGGTCCAAAGCCAGGTTACTGTTACAACTGTGGAGAAGACGGACATATAAAACCAAACTGTGAAGATGAGCCCAACCCCTCTCTTGTTGCTGCAAAGAAGAAACAATTTGCAGAGAGACAGAAAAAATGGCAGAGATTAAACCCTCACGATGCTCCTCCTTTAAACTAGATCAGGTTCCTGTTGAGGGGCAAACGGGAACTGCGGAGGACCAACAAAGTCCCGTAAAGCAGACGCCAGTGAAATGTATCAATGAGTCACATTCCACTCCCGCCGAAAACATTGTACTGCCAAGGGGATTGATCGGGTCAAGATGTACGGGGCAAGTCACAATCGCCGGTAAAAGATTTTCCTGTTTACTGGACACGGGATCACAGGTGACGACCATACCAATGTCGATCTACAATCAACATTTCTCTCGTCATCCCGTTAAACCGTTGTGTGACTTGTTACAAGTGGAGGGGGCCGCAGGACAAGAAGTCCCATATCTGGGCTATATTGAAACAATTATGACATTTCCGAAGGAATTTATTGGTGACGATTTGGACGTGTGTACGTTGGCGCTGGTGGTCCCAGACGTCAGAACAGGATTCCAGTCCCAGGTCCTCATCGGGATGAACACACTTGAGCCACTCTACGAGCAACATCTGGAGAGTGAGTGGGCCAGCTACAAACCATCTCAGCATGGCTATAGAGCAGTTCTCCAGTTGCTCCAGCTGCGACACCGGCAGACCCAAGAGGCCAGCAACGGTGTGGTGCGATTGGCCAGTAAATTACCAGTCAAAATCCCAGCAGGCCACACCATGGTTATCAAGGGTTCTGTCCGAGCAAATCCATCGCCAGCCGGCACGTGTGCTCTCATAGAACCACCAGTTAGTCCACTGCCTGGGGGGTTATGTGTGAAGAACTGTTTAATCACTCTGCCCAGCCACCCACCTCATAAGATTCCCATCCTCGTCACTAATGAGTCGGATCATAGCATTACACTGCCGCCATTAAGTATTATCGCAGAACTGTCCGCATCACCCCAGATTCTGACCCATAGCATCTCCACTCCCAACACACCACAGGGAAGGCCGGAAGATTGCAATCTGGATTTTGATTTTGGAACCTCTGCGATTCCCCCAGATTGGAAAGAACGAGTTATCTCAAAACTTAAGAAGATTTCTGATGTGTTTTCTCACAACGATTTGGACTTCGGATGTACGGATCGAGTAAAGCACAACATCCGTCTTCACGACGAGACTCCGTTCAAACATCGGCCTCGACCCATCCACCCTCGTGACATCGAAGCCGTTCGAGACCATCTGCGGGATTTGTTGGCGACCGGGGTGATTAGAGAGTCTGAGTCACCTTTTTCTTCGCCGATTGTTGTTGTCCGGAAGAAGAATGGAGATGTAAGGCTGTGTATTGACTATCGTAAGCTAAACCTCCAAACGGTTAAAGACGCCTACGCACTCCCAAATTTGGAGGAATCATTCTCAGCTCTTACCGGTTCTCGTTGGTTTAGCGTCCTCGATCTCAAATCAGGGTATTACCAAATAGAGATGGCAGAAGCAGACAAGACCAAGACCGCATTCGTGACTCCACTGGGCTTTTGGGAGTTCAATAGAATGCCACAAGGCGTAACCAATGCACCCAGTACGTTTCAGCGCCTTATGGAAAGGTGCATGGGCGATTTACACCTGAAGGAAGTCTTGGTTTTCCTGGATGATTTGATAATATTCTCCGACACGTTAGAGGAACATGAGAGAAGGCTTCTGAGAGTTCTACAACGACTCAAAGACTATGGCCTCAAGCTTTCACCCGAGAAATGCAAGTTCTTCCAGTCATCGGTGCGCTATCTCGGTCATGTTGTGTCAGAGCATGGTGTGGAGACCGACCCGGAGAAGATCAGCGCTTTAAAATCCTGGCCGGTTCCCCAGACTCTGAAGGAGTTAAGGTCCTTCTTAGGATTTGCGGGATACTACCGCAGGTTCATCAACGGGTATGCTGCCATTGCCAAACCCTTGAACGACCTGACGAGGGGTTATGTTCCAACTCGCCGCAAAGTCCGCAAAGAGGTATCGACTCCAACCTTTGATGCGAAACAGCCTTTCAACGACAGGTGGACTCCGCAATGCCAACTTGCCTTCGAAACGCTCATCGACAAACTGACGACAGCTCCAGTGCTCGGATTCGCCAACCCGAAACAACCTTACATCCTGCACACTGATGCAAGCACCACCGGTCTCGGCGCTGCACTCTATCAGGAGCAGGAGGGGAAGCTGCGGGTCGTAGCATATGCCAGCCGTGGATTGTCAACCAGTGAATCCAGATACCCAGCACACAAATTGGAGTTTCTGGCATTAAAATGGAGTGTGACTGAAAAATTACATGATTATTTGTATGGATCCAGTTTTGTCGTTGTGACTGATAACAACCCACTGACATACATCTTGACGTCTGCCAAGCTGGATGCTGCCAGCCACAGATGGCTAGCTGCGCTCTCGACATATGATTTCAAGCTACAATATCGAGCAGGCAGCCAGAACCAAGATGCGGATGCACTCTCCCGAAGACCCCATCACCAGCCACCTGACGTCCACTGTTCGAGAGAGTGGGACATGGTCCAAAGGTTTGCATATGACCATGTTGAAGATACTGGCAATGCTGTGGACGTTGATCCAGAGGTTGTGGCTGCGATATGCCACAGCTGCTTGGTGAGAACGTCTTGTCTTCCGGAAAACTGCGTAACGCTGGTAGAGTCACTGAGCATGTCTGTCGCTGCCATCCCTGACTCCTACGCCAGTGAGTCTCACCAGGGATTGCCAGTTGTGCCATCACTGTCACCGGATGACCTACGAGAGAAGCAGCGTGCAGATGCCAGTCTCAGAGAAGTGATCTACCAGCTGGAAACTGGTGAGAAAGTCCCTCCTACTGCGAGGAAGGAGCTGCCCGAGCTTGCTCTTCTGCTAAGAGAGTTAAATCGCCTTGAGCTCCAGGATGACGTTCTCTACCGAAGGAGGCAGGACGGAGAGCGTGTATCATTCCAGCTCGTCTTACCTGAAGAGTTGCGCCATGTGGTTCTTACCAGCCTTCATGACGACATGGGCCATATGGGGGTTGAGAGAACGCTGGACCTCGTGCGAGCTCGGTTCTTCTGGCCACGCATGGCCGCAGATGTGGAAACCAAAATAAGGACCTGCAACCGCTGTGTCAGGAGGAAGACTCTCCCAGAGCGAGCTGCGCCGTTGGTAAATATCAGGACCAGTCGGCCATTGGAGCTAGTGTGCATGGACTACTTATCGCTTGAGCCCGATAAAAGTAATACGAAAGACATCTTGGTTCTCACAGATCATTTTACCAAGTACGCGGTGGCCATTCCAACGGCCAATCAGAAGGCGCGGACCGTAGCTAAATGTTTGTGGGAAAATTTCATCGTGCATTATGGCATCCCAGAGCGTTTGCACACAGACCAAGGGCCCGATTTTGAGTCCCATTTGATCAGAGAGCTGTGCGACCTTGCTGGCATTCGGAAGACCCGGACCACGCCCTACCACCCCCGTGGGAACCCGGTAGAGCGGTTCAACCGAACGCTGTTAAGCATGTTGGGTACGTTGGAACCAGAGCAGAAGCAAAGGTGGAAAGAGTACGTGAAGCCTCTGGTCCATGCTTACAATTGTACCAGAAGTGAGGTCACAGGCCATACTCCATATGAGCTCATGTTTGGGCGCTCCCCAAGGCTGCCAGTTGACCTAGCGTTCGGTCTACCAGTTCGTGGCACACCCTCTACATCGCACTCTCAGTACGTACAGAACCTCCGCTCTCGACTTGAAGAAAGTTATCAACTCGCTTCAAGGAATGCAGCAAAGTCGGCGGAAAGGAACAAAACGCGCTTCGATCAACGAGTAAAACCATCTACTCTGGAAGAAGGAGACAGAGTACTTGTCCGCAACGTTAGACTCCGTGGAAAACATAAGCTGGAGGACAAATGGGAGAGGGACATCTACGTTGTCATTAAACGTGCTGGAGACCTTCCCGTTTACACAGTGCGGCCTGAAAATGGCTCATCTGAGCGATGTCGTACTCTGCACAGAGACCTCCTTCTGCCATGTGGATTTCTACCTGAAAGTAGTGAACCCGAAGTGCAACCCAGTATACCGGCAAGACCTCAAACGCGTAGTCTGAGGAAGATTGGTGCAGATACTGAGGAAGTCCCCAGTGAGGAGGAAGAGTGGGGCTGTCCTAAAATCTCAATTCTGCCCACGGTGAAGTTTAACGTTGGTGGGACTCTTCCTGGGGAATTCTCAAGTATTAACCATGCAGTTCCTGAACCATCTCACTTACCTGTGAATAACCTACCTGCTGTCGGGGAGTCCTCTCTGATGTCCGATGCTGTGGATCCGTCCTCCTCCAGCGAAGATCTCAATGTCTCTGAGCCTGAAATAGATCTTGAACAATACTTGTCCGAGCCTGAGGATCTTCCTGTTGCTCTTGAGACCGTTCCAACTGAAGAGTTGCCGGACCTTGGCGGCCCAGTAGAGACATCCCCGCATGCGGCATTACCGACATCACCGTCCGCTGAAACCCCTGTTGCTACTCAAGGTCCTGGGAACGGGGTTGCGTTAGAAGTTGCTGAACCTGACTCCCTCTTGCGTCGTTCTTCGCGACAGCGACAGCCGCCCAAACGCTTGCAATACTCTGCTTTAGGCAATCCGCTAATCTCCGTCGTTCAAACGGTTTTTCGGAGTCTAGCCGACGTTTACGGTGAAGCTTTTAGTGGTCCTGCACCCGATGTTCCTAGTGTTCAGGTAATCTAGCATGCACCGGAGTTGCATGGATTTAAGGGGGGAGGGTGTAACCCAGGTGATAAAACCTGTGCCCAGCCAGTTCTACCGTTCCCATTCAGTATTTTGTTCCCACGGCTGTTGGCCAATTGCTGCGCTTGGTTTTGGTGACGTCAGCGAGTCACATGGGGCGGCGTGGGGTGGTGCGCAGTTTTAATATGGCGCTGCGCTTCAGTCTGGAGAGGCAGTGGGGCAAGCCACATCAGAGTCGTGCTACAGGTTGGTAAAAGCTTAAATTCAGTGTTCTAAACGCTTCGTTACTTGACGCTTAATCGGGTTATGTTAACTCATAGGAGTCGTCTACCGTGATCCACACCACGAGGAAAAGCGCAGTTGTGTGGAACTAGATCGCAGAACGGGTGAGTGCTTGGTTGTTGTTTATGCTGCGTTAGCCGCCGCCGTTATTTCTATGGGCGCCGGTTAGCATGGTAATTCGACAAATGTTTATGCCCTGTTTCTAAAAATGTCATGAAATTGTAGTGAGGTGGGGTAGGTGTCCCTGCATTTGGACAATTAAATGTAGGGGGCGCGCTATAAAAAGGGCCTTTTCCGTATCACCTGCTGCGGGACACAGCGTGGCTAGCGGCTAGTCTGGAGTTGTCTGGTTGTCGTTGTGTCGGGAGCGTCAAGCCGGCAACGTAGGCTTAAGGCCAACAACGTACGAATGCAACTTCCATGCCTCGTTGACAGCGCTGATGCCGGTCCGAGTGGTGCCGTATAGCTGGATGCGGTCCGGGGTCTGCGGGCTCGTAGGGTGTCGCGCTTTCTTTCTTTCGCCAACTGGTAGGATATTTTCTTTGTGCCTGGTTACATGTATTTTAAGTGTGCTCATGTTTACCATGTATTCGCAGGGTCATGGCAGCACCATCATGCCTCCCCTGTCGTCACCTGTCATAAGCTGTTCTGTTGCGCTCAATGCGCGTCTCCACATGTAAATGTGTTCTGGACTTTACTTCTAACGAAAAAGACTCAAGTGAAACATGAAACGTAACTTATATAATAAAAGCAAGACATCTTTTTTTAAATCATTTGCCTTTGCCCGGTCCTTTTTAACGAACCTGTGTGCCTTAAGTTGGAACCTTAAGTTTTCCCAGTTATACTGGGTGGCGTTGTGGCAACCTTATTTATTTTAAGCCAACTATTTCGCATCACCCCCCACTCTGCTACAAAATGAACATGCATTGACTGCCACGTGTCCAAACAATTAATCGACCCCAGGGTATCGGTTTAAATCATTTAGTTGATAGGACTGATCTATTTGTGATTTTGGGTTATGAATGTTATACATTGAAGTTGAATATTGATATGTAACTTAATTGTGGTGCTATTAATATGATAATTACCATCACGTGATTGAACTATGTGCACATTGGAATAAGTTAGCAACCGGCTAACTTTTCCTGATGATTCATTAGAACTGTTGGTCCTGTTCTCCAGGCCAGGTTCTAACCAGATGGCGAGCCGATGGAGCAGGCCTAAAGCCTACAGTTTCAACGACCCAAGGATCTAATCGCAGCGTCCCCGCCAGGCCGGTAGGGGGCTCCTTGTAGCCACGAACTCTCCCCCTAAACTCACCTGTCACCGCCACACATATACACAATACTCCCAAATCTCCTCAGACATTTTCCCCGGACTATTCCATTCAACCCAGACGTGGGTTTCTGCGGGACTTGTGGAGGGGTTGGGAGGTGGGGTGAATTGCGGGACATTGGGATATTACCCCAACGTGGGACCGTGGACTTTTAAATCACGAGGTTACGTGAATGTACTGTGTAAATTGTACATGACTGTGATTGTTATTGATTTGAACTGAGCGCTGATTATTGAATGGCCATTCATAGAATTTAACAACTATTGGTTCACTGTATATATTTTGCACGGTTGTTTCGCTTGCTACATTTTTCTAAATATACGGTACCTTGTAAATCAAATCCTGCCTCCTGTCCACTCCCTCCTGTGAGCTGAACCCTAGACCTTCTGATCGCTAGTCTACAGTAACAATCAAACCTTCTGTGTCGCCTACATTGTAGAGTCAAAGCTGGTATTAGTCTGGTACCTTCTTGTAGGCTCCCCCGACACGGGTGCTACATGTACAGTTAATAAAAAGGTACTATAAGCATACTGGTGATGTCCATAAGCTTTATAGAATAAGAGAGCTACAGTGTACAATCGGAGCAGCCTCTCTCCATCTCCCTCCTTCACTGCATCCTGCATGTCTAAGAGGAACAATCCAAAACTGAGCCTGGCTTCTGTGTGGTGTTTAATGTGGTCTATTAAATGGGTTCTTGGTCTAGCAGGTGTGGTCAGTAAGGTTGAAGGAAGGCCATGCACAACGCGCTCATGGGTGTTTCTGGCCTTTCCATATTTGTAGATGATAGGACATCCTGGCTGACGGCACGGGAATTCCTTCCCCTGTGCAGACTGTTGTATCCAAGCATCTTTGACACCAGATGCAACGTCCGCAATGTCATCAAATGTGACAAATCTGTCCACAACTCCAGCCACTGCATCATGTAGCCAGGTTCGTTTCATATCTGTAGAGCCATTTTGGATATGATCAGGAATGAAGCCCTCTGGAACCTCTTTAAAAACATAGAAAAGATCATTATTTTAAGTACAGCATGCATCATATCTAAATAGTATAGCCCAAATATAAATACACACACATATATATTATATTAATATATATATATATATTATATAAATATATATATATATATATATATATATACATACACACACACACACACTTCAGATGAATGTGCAGATGTGTCATAAAAAGCAAAGCATGACCGCAGCAACAAATAAAGGTAACATGTAAACTTTGGACAAACAAGTTTACAATCATTTAAGCACAATGAACATTCACCTGTAGTGGCAGGTACTTCACTAATTTGATTACCTTCAAGATTTGTCAGCTGAAAATGTTCCAGCGCTGCAGCAAGGAAGAGTGCAGTGGTGTCTTTCTTTACAAAGTCTTTATAGGCATTGAATGCCGCATGTGGACCCTGTTTAGCGTTGCTGCATCTGCATATAGTTTAAGTTAATATGACAGTCTTTGAGAACATATATATACCACATATCCAGGAACTGGGCATTTCCATTTCATAGTTTTAAAATCGTGCATAATATATTTATCCCCTCCTCGAACCGCCACCTTAACGTGGAGAAGGGGTTAGAGCTTTGTGGTCTGGGGCTTAGTGCTCCTGGTAGGGTCTCCCATGGCAAACAGGTCCTAGGTGAGGGGTCAGACAAAGAACGGTTCAGAAGCCCCTTGTGAGAGACCAACAGGCCGGGTTAATCGTGAGGCCGTCCTCCCGTGGACTCACCACCTGCAGGAGGAGCCATAGGGGCTGGTGCAATGTGATTTGGGAAGCTTGGACGGCAGCACCCACGACCCGGCAATGGAAAAGTGGAAGAAGATGGATGGATTATATTTATAAAATCATAGACATAGCCACACTTAACACCATTGAGCATGCAGTGATGGTGAAGTATCCAGTCAGAATACATTGTGCCTGGACTTCTTTTTTTGTGCATTCTGTAAAAACAGTAATAAAAGTTAACAATGCTGTCAAACAATAGCAAACAAATATTTACTAAAAATATTTTTTTTATGATTAAATATTGTACCTCAACTTATTCATATTGGATACCAGCGTTCCATGATCTTTGGCAGCTTCCGATTTGAAAAAAATCCGATGATATATCTAATACAAAATAAAGTATATTAATTTTTAGGAAATATAATAATTGTTTGTTATAGCTCAAATATTACTAACCTCATAGAGGTTTCTTATGGCATGCCAATCCTCATATTTAAAAACAAGTCCTTCTAGTCTCTCCTGAGAGTTTTCTCCTTCAGCAAAGGACCATTGTATGTTTCGGCTGTTACCTTCAGTCAGTCTATCTCCACCAACCAAAATGCTGGACTGTCCCTGGGAGCATTTTGGAACATACCTAGAAATATTATACAATACAATACAATACTTTAGCACATCAAGCTAAATTATTCTACAATATTTGGAAAAATAAGCAAATTCAGTGAGAAGTGTCAAGTCACAACTTACTCGTTCTGCAAGTGAAGTAAAACCTGTGTCAAGTCACTTGAGAGGTTTTCATTTTTGAATAGAAGTCCAAGGGGGTACTAAAGAAAAACATATTAAAGTTTAATGTATTTGTAGTGTGCAACACTTGAATACATTATAAAAGTATATTTCAGTTACCACATACATGAACAGAGGCAGCAGACATTTCCGCAGAATACTGGTGAGGGATGTGACTGACTCCAACATTTGATAACGGCTGAAATGCATGGAGATATTGGGTGAGAATGCGGCTGCCAAGTACAATGTATTCAAGGCGCATGTGGTTTTGTGTGTCAGGACCAGGTAGAGATTTTCCAATGTCATAATCTATGACTGGCTGGACTGGCTTGTCCATGCAGAGTTGGTATATTGGGACTCTGTCCTCAACAGCCATGTGGTGTATCCAATGGAGGGACTTGTTTCCCTGGGCAAGAGACTGGTGGTGTGTATGTATGAAAAAGTCCAGATTGTCAAATATTAGGGAAAATGAAGGCGGTGGAGATGACTCGGAGTTTGTAGCTGTAGGCAAAGATGAGACACCCAGATCCAACATGTCGTCCTCAGTAATGGAGAAGGAGGTTAAATCAAAACTCTCATCCTGCCTCTGTTCAGTCTGCTGTTGTATGGAAGGTTCATGTGTCGCTGCAATGCCATCCGATGATATTTGGCTGTCTTTTAAAATAAATAAAGAATAAAAATAAATGACTGAACTACAACATTGACAATAGCCTGACATATTTTCTATATTTCTTACCTGAAAGACTAAGAAAATGCACACTTTCCCTGGTACCTTCAAGTCCTGTGTCAGATGACTCAGACAAAACACCTTCAGTGGCGCAAGTCTTTTCATTTCGAGTGTTCAAATAAATTTCATTTTCAACTTTTAGCAGATGGAGGCCTGCACCGCAACTTCTGGCTAACTCTTTCTGTTTGCCAATGGCACAAGAATGTGAAGTTGAGATTCCCAGCTTACAGAGTCTTTTAAAAGCTGCTTTTTTGGCTCCTCCATAGAGTAAGACGTTGTCAATATAATAAGCAAAAGCCGAGAGACGCGTTTCTCTTCCTTTCAAAGCAATAGCTGCAGCCGCACAAGTAGAATGTTTTGTCTGGTTTGTGATGGTAGAAAAAAAGGAAAACAGAAGTGGTGACAGCTTCTGTAGGTCAGAAGAAAGATGTTCAAATGAAAATGTTTTCAAATCATCAGCTGAGGTCCTCCACAACATGAAGCCCTTATTGGGGTTACAAAGCAGTTTGGCCTCATCCTCTATAATATGAAGAACCAGGCCCTTCATCTCTGTAAACAACTCTTGGTGTCTTACAATAAGGTTTGCAGCTGTTCTCCATCTTCCTCTGGCGATGTTCTCAATAATACCTGCCGTGTCTGTGGGGCATTTTATCTTGTCAGACCTCCGCTGTGATCTGTAGTGAACACTCACCTGTAAACAAACAAAATGTAAATCAAGGTCAATGGTCAAAGTTAGTGACACAATTACAGTCTGCTGTTTTGACTAGTTTTACTATGTCTGTTTTCAGTGTTGGGGAGTAACTTAACACATGTATTTAGAATACTAATTTCGAGTTACACTTTCATTTGAGTGTATTTAGAACACAGTTACTTTCCAAATATCAAGGGAAAACATCCCAGTGTCAATCATTTATCATTACAATTTAGCTCAATATTGCACAACACTATTAAAGAACTTTTTATGTTGATCTGGTTTTCCTCCTAAAATAAAATAAAGTTTTAAACTCCTTATGCCACAGTTCATACACACACTGCCCCATGTGTCACATGATGCTGTGATCTGCTGCTGCTCCATTTGCCAAGAGAGTTAGAGTTTCTAATTAATGGTAGATTAAGTGAGTTTACAATTGGTGTTCGAACAATCCATGTCTTCATTTTTGTAATTATACGCCATATTTAGGAATAAATAAAATGACAATGTGACAGTATTCAGAAAGTAACAAAATAAGTTACAAAATAAATACATTTTAAGGCAAGTATTCTGTAACTAAATACAATATCAAAGTATTAGCCCCAACACGGTTTTACATTCAGAACATTTGTCCCCTTTTATCTCACAGCCTACTGTTGTAATGCCAGGCAAATACCCATCCCCCTACCCTTTTGATCCTCTTGAAAATAGTTAGGCTACTTGAAAATGTATTTACTTTACTCAAGGTAAAATCGTTTTGTGTCATAGGGTAAAATTTAACTGTAGACAATGACATAGTACCATGCCAAACACTACGGCTAATAATTTAATTTTTTAACTTACCTCTGTCAGAGTTTGCCGTAATGGCATCGCGGTAGATGGTCGGGAGAGACGGCAAGCGGCAGTTTCACTGGCTTCAGGGGCTTGTGTTGGCGTCGGTGGCTTTGGCCGCAGTTTTTTTATAGACCTCGGAGTTTTAGATGGAGTAAACTCTCTCGTCCGTTTAGCAGAAGAAGATGCTTCACCTGTCATCTCGCTTTCGGCCTCTTTCCATGTGGTTAAAATGGCAAAGTCTCCCTCTATCCTCTCCAATTGACGGAAGCATGACCTGCACATTCGCGATGATTTTGAAGTATCCACTAACAAGTTGCATCCCACGTCCATCAATCGTGAATGCAAAGTTTTTTCATCAGAGGATTGACGATGTTCAAAAATCAACTTCGTGTTGCTTAAAACGCCTTTTATTCGCAGGTTTGTCTTGCAAATTCGACAAAAATCGTTGCACGATGACATGATGACTTCTCCGTAAACATCCAACAATGGGCTTAATTATAGTAAACGCGGCCCACCTGTCACTCCTGGCGCACGTCTGAGACGTCACATAGCTCGATGCTACGATTGGCTAAAAGCGTATTATGGAAGGCAGGTACTAGCTGGCACTTCACCCAATCAGGTCGAAGTATTGTACTGCATGTCCCGCCTTTTCACGGACAGCCCAAACGGCAGCCTTCCCAGATTGATAGTAGAACTCAGTTCTACACATATCAATCTGGCTACTGCCAGGTTAGCCTGCACCTGCTTTAGGCACAAAGCGCTTTACACAGGCACTGGAGGCAGGGCGGGTGAAGTGTCTTGCCCAAGGACACAACAACCTGCTGGATTCGAACTGCTGATCCTCCAGTTAAAAGACGACCTGCTCTACTCTCTGCGCCACCGTTCCAATTGGGAAACATTGGTTACAAGAAGGTCCTGGGTTCGATTCCCACCTGGGCCTTTCTGTGGAGTTCGCCTGTTCTCCCCGTGTCTGCGTAGGTTTCCTGCAGGCACTAACAACATGCACAATAGGATCCCCTCTGGAGCCCGGACTGCACCGATAGAGATTCAGTGGGACTCTCCTGGTTCAAAAGGTCCGGAAAACAAAAAAACTATTAGTGGAAACATTTGATAAAAAGACTGAACACAAAGGAGCAAAAAGTGTGTTGAAAATGCAAAACCTGCGGCGGATCAGGGACGTGGACAAATGAATAATCTCTGTGCATCGTTGATCGAACCCGGGACCCTCCCGCCCTGAGGTGCCGCTGAACCCCCCCCCCCCCCCCTCCTCCCTCGTCTCCTCGCTCTCTGCAAAACTAGACGGATAAATATTTAAAATAAAGAACATGTTTTTCTGAAATGATTTTTCTCGGCTCCCATTTGTCCCACAGACCTGTCCCGCTCTGACACCCCTGCACTTTCCCCACACCATTACTCTCCGAGCGACCGCAATCACACTTTCACCCCCCCCCTCCCGCTCTCCCCCTCAGAATCACTGCCCGCCCCTCCATCCCGCTCTCCCCCTCAGAATCACTGCCCGCCCCTCCATCCCGCTCTCCCCCGCTCTCCCCCTCAGAATCACAGCCCGCCCCTCCATCCCGCTCTCCCCCGCTCTCCCCCTCAGAATCACTGCCCGCCCCTCCATCCCGCTCTCCCCCGCTCTCCCCCTCAGAATCACTGCCCGCCCCTCCATCCCGCTCTCCCCCGCTCTCCCCCTCAGAATCACTGCCCGCCCCTCCATCCCGCTCTCCCCCGCTCTCCCCCTCAGAATCACAGCCCGCCCCCCCATCCCGCTCTCCCCCTCAGAATCACTGCCCCCCCCCATCCCGCTCTCCTCCGCTGGCTGGCTGTTAACTCGTTTTTACGGCGCCCGCAATAAGAAAAGAAAACGGCTCGGGTGAGACTCTCTGTCTGTTTATTTATTCATATATTTAGGGGAAGTTCATTGACAAACTTTAAATCAGGACGAGACGCTGCAGGTCCGGCTTCACACTCGACACAAAGACACACAAAAGGACGAACACACAGGTGTGAGGCGACAGTGCTCGTTTCACACGAGCTGCATGTGTGGGCAGTGTGGACGGGCCTTTATATTTGTCCTTGGATACAGAGGAGGTGCATGTTTGGGCAGTGTGGACGGGCCTTTATATTTGTCCTTGGATACAGAGGAGGTGCATGTTTGGGCAGTGTGGACGGGCATAGCCTTTATATTTGTCCTTGGATACAGAGGAGGTGCATGTTTGGGCAGTGTGGCAGAGAGAAAGCCATGGTGACAACATGTCACACATTCACATGGATACAAACACCTTTAGTGAAGCTGCTACGAGTCACACAACGCCTTTCTGTCGGCTCCCGCTCTGACACCTGTTCTCTCCTCGCCTTCACTCTTCCATCTTCTCTCTTTTCTTCTTCTCTCTTTCCTCTTCTCTCTTTCCTCTTTCCTCTTCCTTCTTCCACTCACCATATTGCAAACACTTTGTACAAATGGCCGCAGGCACCTCTGGAGTTTTATATAACGTTGTTTTCGTGCGATTGATGAGAGACATCTGAACATGTGATGGACACGCTAAGCTCGACACATACATGACGTCTGCAAGTGCGACATGTGAAAAACCCAAACCGCCTTCGCTCCGCCCGATCCCGTCAGACCTGGGAAGCTAAGCAGGAAGGGCCTGGGCAGTACTTGGATGGGAGACCTTCGGCAACACCAGGAAGCCTGGGGCGAATGTAGTGAGTGGTTGGTGGTGGTCGGAGGGGCCGATGGCACAGACTGGCTGCCTCAGTCAGTCTACCCCAAGGCAGCTGTGGCTACAACAGTAGCTTACCACCACCGTGTATGGAGTGAATGAATAATAATAATAACTTGGTAGCACAGGCTTGTAAAGTGTAAGGTGTTCAGCTGAAACAAACGTAAACGCCTGTAGAGTTTGTTTGACCTGAAAAAAAAAACCTCTGCGGCTCGAAATGAGTAGTAGTTTACCTCCACAGAGAGCAGAGAAAATGACTCATGTCTCATGTAAAGCACGTTGTGTCTGTCAAAGGTGCAAAGTCTTTTACTTTTAAAGGAGCTGCACCTTTTATCCATTATAACCAAACAACGCAGAGCTAAAGTCAAACATGTCACTAATTATCTTGACTTAAAGAACTGAGTAACTTGTTTACCTTAATAAATCCTTCCCGTCGTCCCACTGGGGGTAGTACAAGTGTTAATGAGATGACTGGGGGGTCTTTCATCTCCCCCTGGTGTCTCTGGCCAGAAAACCACAATTACAACTTTCCTGCTTCCGGGTTGGAGGCGCAATAGACACTAATGGAATAACGAAGAAGAGGCTAACAGGCTAACGGGCAAAGCTAACTGCGAAAAAAATGATCTCCATTGTGTAACTGGATGAACAATATCCGTCTGTCCCTTTGTCTTTCCTGTCAGCGCAGTATTTACTCTCACGGACGATTCATGAGTAAAAACACAACACGCTACGACACCTGCAGTGGCGCTTACGGCCTCTAGGGGCACGAGTTACTTAGTCCTAAAAAGGCAAGAGCCAGAGTGATATCAGTGCTAATAACATAATAAATATGAATCTGGGATCTCTTCAGCTTGAACTGCTCCAGAAGAGGGCGCACTTTTGGGGATCAATGTGTTTTTGTGTAATGTGTAGCAGCACCTCGTGTTTGTTGTTGTTGTTGTTGTTTATTAATATCTATTTGGTCCTAAACACTTTTTGTTTGGTTCTGCTTCAAGACCACGACACTGGGGCCGTTGATCCGCCATTGCTGTAGTACCTCCGTTTAGCCGCTAGTCTCCCATTGGAAAGCATTGCACTTTAGACACGTTAACAGCAACTGTGAAGCCTGGTTTCTACAGCGAGATATTCCTAATTAAATAATAAACTCCTGGACTCACTACTGGTGGCACTGAGTTAGCAGGACAATAAAAAAAGACTTTAATTCTCGACAAAGAACCAAAATATCTGCCGTCTTCGCGATCTTAATTGTGATTTCGACTCAGTCCCCGGCCCCTGCCTCCCCTCGCTCTCCCCACCTCCTAAACCTCCCTTTACCCGGCGTGTCCTCGAACGCACCGCCGCCCCGGCCGCCGCTTATCTCCGAGCGTCCGCGGCAGATTGAGATCAATGCTCGGATCTGGACTTGATGAGTTATCGACATCGGCCGCGAGCTCCGTTCAGAGGCGCCAGGAACCGGCTTTGTCTGATCAAAGATGGCCGCACGCTTGGGCGAGCCCAAAGTACGGCGGAATGATGAGGCGCTGTCACGGCGTCCGAGAGGCCGGAGTCATTACTCCCCCAGACTCGTCGTTCTTCCTCAGACGCGGAACTGGATTTACGGCGGATCGGGGGGTTTTAGCGTCGACAAATATTAGGTTCTGAGCAGGAGATAAAAAGTCGTTCAGTTTCGAGATTACAATTTAAGCCGAGACACTGCAGGTGAATAAGGAGAATAATAATTATCAATGTGAAACTTTTGTAGATTACGGATATAAATATGAGAAGTTTCCTGTCATTGTATGTTTTCATATAAAAGAAGGCACTCTATGGAAGTAAGAAAACCCACACACTGAATCAAGGCAGGTTTCAACTTTCTGATATAGTTAAAAAAAATCTCTCTTGTTTTTTGGGGATCGGAGCTCAATAAATTAGACAGGAATTAGATTTAGAAAAACACAGTTAAAGTGCATATGACACGTAGTTGGGGTGTAAATGCTCAGCTCTCTCACGGTGCCAGTACAATATAAAAAGTCATAAATTGGTTTTGGAAAAAGAAAATAGTTTCAACGTTCCATCCATCCATTTCTTCCGCTTTACTTTCGCGGAGGCAGAAGTCTGAGCAGAGATGCCCAGACTTCCCCTCTAGGCCAGGTCAGCGTGTCCTGGGTCTTCCACGAGGCCTCCAGATGCCCTAGCCACCCCACCTGGCTCCTTTCGACGTGAAGGACTCTACTCCGAGCTCCTCCCGGGTCACTGAGCTCCTCACCCCCAGCCACCCTGTGAAGGAAACTCATTTCAGCCGCTTGTATTCACGATCTTGTCCTTTCGGTCGTTACCCAGATCTCATGACCATAGGTGAGGGTGGGATGACCATAGGTGAGGGTGGGAACGTAGATCGATCGGTAAATCCAGAGCTTTGCCTCAGACTCAGCTCCCTCTTCACCACAACAGTCCGATACAGCGACCGCATCACTGCTGACGCACCGATCCGTCTATCGATCTCACGCTCCATCCGTCCCTCACTGAGAACATGACCCCGAGATACTTGAACTCCTCCACTTGGGGCGAGGACACCCCACCGACCTCGTGTTCGGGCTGTTCATTTAGCTTTGACTTTTTTGGAGACAAAGGTTTTGAGGTGGATTATGACCAGGATGGATCTGAGCTGGATCTATAATTCACCACATCCTGGCCATCAGCAGGAGAAACCTTTTCAAAGACGATTCAGGGCTGGACTGGCAGAAGAAAATCGGCCCGGGACCTTTGGGTCAAGATCGGCCCTTCTAAAAAAACCTGTCGTATTCAAAGCAGTGGCCCAGTCGAGGCCATTAGCAATAGGGCCATCGGCTCGAACCAAAACAACACATCCTGGCACTCAACACTTCCCTCTTGTCGTTTACAACACTGGAACGTTTGTAAAATGACCAAACGATCTTAGAATGTGCGTTTCGTTAATGAGGTTCCTCTGGCGACACAAATAAACTTCACACTATAGACTTGAGAAACGAGATGGTAAAACTCACCACAGAGTTACGGAGCTGTGGAGTGAAAATAGTCCACACAAAAACATTTTCCAAACGGCAGCGCAATGAGGTCACCTGACAACTCCCAACATGCACTTCAAAACAGAGGCCTGAGGTTCTGTGGGTCCTGGAGGGAGCTACAATAAACTCTTTTCACTCACATTGGCAACTATGATGTGAGGGGCATGAGTGTTGTATCCACGAGGCCCAGTGCTCATAGACTACGAGATAATCTGGGAACCATAAGTCAAGAAAGTGCTGAAAGAGGTTTTTAAACGGCGTCAGATACTTCTACTCAATCAGTTCTTTTTACCATACGACACCTGGAAGTATTTTATCTGCACTCTTGCCTTTTACTGCAATTGATAAATGTTTATATTGATGTTTTAATGATTGATTTGATCTGTTTTCTTGTAATTTTATGCAACTGTGAAGCACTTTGAATTGCCTTGTGTGTGAATTGTGCTCAGAACATCCAGAACGCTGCTGCTCGAGTCCTGACAAGAACCAGGAAATACGACCATATTAGTCCAGTGCTCCGGTCCCTGCACTGGCTTCCTGTCACTCAGAGAATAGAATTTAAAACAGCTCTGCTTGTGTACAAGTCTTTTCATGGTTTAGCACCAAAGTCCATCTCTGACATGTTAGAGCCGTATGAACCATCTCGGGCCCTGAGAACTTCAGGGAGGGGTCTCCTGGTGGTTCCCAGAGTCAGGACTAAACACGCTGAGGCTAAAGCTAAAATCTGGAACAGTCTTCATGAGGATGTGAGACAGGCCTCAACTCTGACAATGTTCAAATCCAGGCTGAAAACAGCTCTTTTTACCCGAGCAGATGAAAACTGAAAGTATTTTATCTGCACTCTGGCCTTTTACTGTCATTGATTAACTTTATGTTGATGTTTTAATGATTGATTTTATCTGTTGTCTTGTAATTTTATGCAACTGTGAAGCACTTTGAATTGCCTTGTGTGTGAATTGTGCTACAAATAAACGTGCCTCGCCTGGATCAATTGTGTAATTGCATCTTTGTAAAGAAAGGGGAAGAGCATGCAGCGTGATGTGGGCCGGTGTAGTGTTTATTGGGCCTGAACTCTCGTCTGGTCTGACCGGCCCATCAGTACATGGGCCCATCAGTACATCGGCCCATCGGGGAAACTCCCGGTGCTCCCGATGGCCAGTCCAGCCCTGGAGCGACGTGTTTCTGGAGGATGTTAGTTTATCTGCAGCCTCAGGTTAGCGCTTAGTGACGAGGACGTGCTCTGTTTGGGAGCGGAAGGAAAGGAAGGAGAGCTTACATATTAAGAAATATAGATTAGTTTAGCATTTAGTTTGGTGTCAAAGATAACTGATCCTAAACACAGTTAAGTAAATAAATCATGACTAAAGCCAAACCTTGAACGTTTTAAACCGTGTGTCTTTGTTTCAAGCAGAATGTGACCTGGCAGATTTTGTGGAGTATCGGCGTCTTCGTGTGGACGTCTAAGAATATAATTTATGCTCCTCCAGACGTCTCTGAGTGACTGTAAATAAAGAATGTCCAATCAGCGGCGCGGCGCAGGTGATTACGGCGTTTCTTTACGCGTGTTCGCGGCGGCGGCCGCTTCGAGAGCGTCTGATTGAGGCTCGAGAGGCTGTGGTGTAAATAAACTCGCTCTGAAGAGGCTAAAGAGGCGCCCGCGGCCAAAATATTTAAGTCAAACCAACAGGAAGGCTGCACAAAAGGAGGAAACCTGAATGTGAAACTAACAACAACATCCATCTCATTGGTTACTGCCAGTCACATGACGTTAACTCATAAAGTGTTTACGTGATTCAGGCCCGACGCGTTCAAAATCATTATGCAAACTGTGTATCAGTGCCATAAAGGTAAAAAAAAAAAAAATTGATGGTATTGTGTCTCAGGACTCTTTGAATCTCTGACATCGATCTCAGACGCCTGGGATCATTAGTTCTCAGGTGAGTCCAGTTAAAACTACTGAAACAGGACGTTCCACATTATTAAGCAGACCACCATTTTCAAGCAGTAAGGGGAAGAAAAAGGACCTGCTGATGAAAACGCCTTGGACTAGGTCTGAAAACCTTCGATATTTCATGAAAGATGAAGTGTGATCATCGTACTGTTAAGAGATTTGTGTCTGATTTAGAGACACACGGGTTTGTGCAGATAAAGGCACAATGAGGACGGTTTCTGCCAACACATCAGATCAAGAGAACAGCCTCTGGAGTCTCCTGAACATCATGCTGTAGGACCTCCAGAGGCTGCAGTTGTGCATAAACCTTCTGTCCGGCCTCCACTAAACTGTTCCTTGAAGCTGACGAGCAGAAACGGCTGCAGTGGCTCAGAAATACAGGAAGACTCATTTACAAACAGGCTAGTTCACTGATGAGGCCGTGTGACCCTGGATGGTCCGATGGATGGAGTAGTGGATGGTTGGTGAATGGCCACCATGTCCCAACAAGGCTGTGACGTCAGCAAGGAGGGGGCGGAGTCATGTTTTGGGCCAGAGAGAGCTGGTCGGCCCCTTTAGGCTCCCTGCACTTTCGTCTATGGTACAAAAAGAAGAGCCGTGTTTTCCCTGTCCTGCTGTAAAGAAAACCTCTGCATCATTGGCTGCATAAAAGAAGAGAAACTCATGATGTGGACCCCCTCCGCCCCTGACCTCAACCCTATTGAGAACCTTTGGAGCCTCAAGCAAAACATCTATGAGGGTGGGAGGCAGTTCTCATCCAAACAGCAGCTCTGGGAGGCTATTCTGACATCCTGCAAACAAATCCAAGCGGACACTCTCCAAAAACTCTCAAGTTTAATGGATGTAAGAATTGTGAAGCTGCTCAAATAAGGCTCCTATGTTAAAATATAACTTGATGATGTTTTTGAGTGAAATATCTTTTGATTTCAGTAAATATGACCTCCTAATGCTGCAGATTCAACAGTTCTTTACAACCTTTAAAATGTATTGAAACTCTGAGTTGCATAATCATGTGGAGCAGTAGAGTTTTTTCAATCGCATTCATATTGTCCTTAAAGGCTTGAAACTTGAAGAGTGATTTAACTATATACAATTATCCAATAATAATTCACCCAGCCCACAGTATAAGGTTTTTGAAATGAACAAAACACCTCAGTAATTACCAATTCGTGAACCCTCTCGTAATTAAGCTTCGCATTTCTCAGATCGTGTTCCTTCTAAGAGTCTCTGGATCTCGGCGCGAGGAGAGCACAGAAATATCCCTCCTCGTTCACACTTTTCAGGGACAGCGTTGGTGTTTTCGCTGAGGGCGCCCGGACAGATTGTGTTTTTAATTGGACCTAAACCGCGGCGCTCGGGAACAGCCGGGGGGAGAAGACGTCCTCTGCCCCCCGCTGTCGGACGACCCAGTAACGAGGCGGGAACGAGGGGCAGCGGGCCAAAGAAACAGCCCCGGCCGAGGCTCCACGCTGGGGGGAGAGGGGGCACTGGTGCGGTTTAGGAGTTTGGTAAAAGCACAAGGATAAAGATTTACATTTGACTGAAGGAACGATCCTGGACATTGTGGACGTGTTGCTGTTTGTGCAAAAGCTCAGTCATCCAGGGGTTTTCCACTGTAGCGAGGTTTTCAAAAGTAGTCATCTGTTCCAGGTGGTTTAGAGTTGAGGCTCAGATGGAAATGAACCTGTGACTCAGTGTCATCAGTTCAGGACGGTGGTTAAGTTAAGGGTTTATTCACACAAACCCGACGCTGTTTGTTGGGGGCAGAGCGACTATTTATCTGCTCAGGTTTCCTCTGGTCTCACCTGCTCAGAGCAACATCTACATGGAAGTAGGCCTGCCACGATAAGTGTTTTTTTGAGGACGATATATCGTCTCAGAAAATATCGCGATAAACGATAATATTGAGTATAATGCAAATACTGTAGGCGATAAAAAGAAAACTGTAAGCAACTATTTAATTGAAATGTATTGAACTTCTGACATTCAATATTAACACCTTATACCAAACAAAGAGCAAACTAGACGGGTCGACATGTTCATATTCCATCTGTGCTTCTCAACCTTTAACATAACTTACTCTCTCACCAGGTTCTGTGTTTGAACTAGGCCTGTCACAACATTTACAACAAATAGTCAATATACAGCATCATCTTTAAAAATATCCCAATAACAATAATATTGATATTTCATCTGCATTATTCTGGTTAAATATTTCCTCACAAAAACAATATATTAAATGCATGGATTCAGATCATACTGTATTACTGCTAAAGTAGAGTAGCCATATGTTGTGTTCTTTTTCCTTTTCTTTTCAAATATAACCTCCTGTACACACGGCTGTTGGAGTGACGCAGCTTTATTAGGAAACTTGTTGACTCTTTGTCAAACCGCTGCAGCATTTCTCAGTAACATAGTCCTAAGCCCTGAGTAATGTTCTCAGGACTATCCCGCTTGTATTTGGACAGTAACATAGTCCTAAGCCCTGAGTAATGTTCTCAGGACTATCCCGCTTGTATTTGGACAGTAACATAGTCCTAAGCCCTGAGTAATGTTCTCAGGACTATCCCGCTTGTATTTGGACAGTAACATAGTCCTAAGCCCTGAGTAATGTTCTCAGGACTATCACACTTGTATTTGGACAGTAACATAGTCCTAAGCCCTGAGTAATGTTCTCAGGACTCTCACGCTTGTATTTGGACAGTAACATAGTCCTAAGCCCTGAGTAATGTTCTCAGGACTATCCCGCTTGTATTTGGACAGTAACATAGTCCTAAGCCCTGAGTAATGTTCTCAGGACTATCACACTTGTATTTGGACAGTAACATAGTCCTAAGCCCTGAGTAATGTTCTCAGGGCTATCGCGCTTGTATTTGGACAGTGGCTAAAGCGCTCGGGTTCCTCTCGCTAACAGTAGCGCTGATTAGCTTTGATTCGCTAACAGTAGCGCTGATTAGCTTTGATGCTCTGACTGGGCGGTGGTTTTGTTTCGTTCTCACGTTGGACAAACCTGCAGTCGCATTAATGTTGTTATTCTCTCCGTGATGAGTTCTTCTGGCTGGAACTCCAAATGTTTTCTCACGAGTCGCTCTTGCTCCACGATAAAGTTCACAGAAAGTGTCGGAATCAGCAGCTCCGTAGTAGCGGCACTTTGTTTACCCCCCGCCTCTCTCCAAAAGCAGCTGATCTATAAATGATCTGGATCCATGCGGGACACGGCTGATGTGCTCAATGCCGTCTTTACGCACAGGGAGACGGGTTGGATGGACGCTCCGCTCACTCAGTGTTCATGTTTCTGTATTTATTTTAAGCACACGCAGCACGTGCATTTATCGAGACTAAAAATGTTATCGTCCTTCATTTTACTTATCGAGCGATAACTCGATATAGTAATTATCGCGGCAGGCCTACATGGAAGCGACCTACACCCCGGAACAGGACCCACAGCCCCACAAACGTCCAAAACTGGCTTCACCGAGCCAATCATAGCACAGGAGGCGGGAGTTAACCTCAAACACCTGTGCTCCTCCGGGATGCAACCAAAACAGTGACTCCTGTTTACGCTCCTCTTTCAGCGTTAAAGAGCGGGTATTGTGCTTTTAGCAGGAGTCTGGTTCATTTCCTCATTTTCAACGATCTCCCCAAGAGCCCCCTTTGTGAAGCTAGTGTTTTACTCCACAATGAAAATTAAGCTTAGCAAGAGATCTAGACATAAGGAGAGCATTTCCTGGACCTGTAGCACCTCAGGAGAACCTTTCTCTGAGCTGAAGACTCACTGATGAAGGCTCAAAGATCCCTCAGAGATGCGCGAGTGGCTCCAAACACAGCTCCAGGTCCATTATTGATGAGAGAACGACATTACAAAGCTGATTTTTTACACTACACTCCTCTCTGTAAAGCCTTTTCCTTAATCTGGTGATGTGTGATAGACAAGCTGAAACTGCAGCGCCCCCGTGTGGCCGTGTGACAAAGCGCCGCCTTTACCTCCGGACGGTGCGCAGCAGCGTGGAGCGGGCCTCGTTGTGGAAGGTGATGACGATGGAGGTGGGTGGGAGGTCGTGCTCGTAGTGAAGCTCCAAACATCTGGAACACAGAGACAAAAACAGGTCAGACACGAGTCGGCCATGTTGGATTCACGACTCCCCGTCAAGTTTGTTTATGAAGCCACTCACACGGATCAACCCGACAGGAACAGTGCTTAGTTACGGTTAAGTTTGTTTGTTTGTTTGTGAAATGACGGCCTCGCTGTCGCCGGGGCCGGGTTAATGCAGATCCTGAGTGCATAATTACAATGACGAAAAGTGCCATTCCAGCTTCAGCGCGAGAACAATGCGGACGCTAACGACGGGCTATCGACCGGGCTAAGTACACGCTAACAGCTGCAAACGTGTCATTTTGGTTTTGAGGAATAGAAGACCTTTTGTGGCTCGATTTTCCCGTAAAGTCATAACGGCGTCGAACTGCCAGTAATCGTGACGTTAAACCAAATGATAAACCGATGATGAAGCTTCGTGATCCAAGTGAAGATAGCATCGGACGGTCGAGATTTGGAAAACTACTGATACATATTTATTAAGTACAGAGGAGACGGACTGAGTTTAGATTCACCGCCTGAGGTCAAGAAGAGGTCACTGTGGAAATCAATATGTTTGAACAGATATTCAAATGACTTACAAATACAACAACCCAGCAGCAGATGTGTATTATGTCTCAGTCTGCTCTGAAGTGTAGTCACGTAAAGGTAGAAGAGTAGTAATGATAGTAAAATACCTCAATACTGTACTTTTTACTTGTAGTGTCACTATTTACTTTGTTACTTTCTGGCGCAGCTGTTGTGTAGTGACCGTGATAGAAACCCAAAAATAACCGTTTCCTGATAATAGAAAACTGGATTCTCCAACAGTAACCGGGATCTAACGGCATGTTTCCCGCACTGTAAAAGGTTCATGGTGGATTGTACAGTAACCTACTGGCAACAGAGGACCAGTAAGTTACTGTACTGGTAATTCCACTAGTGCTTTCTCATATGTAGAGCTACTTTTACACAACGAAACCATCAGAGCTACTCAAGCTTCCAAGACACTTGTAACAACAGCCACATTCACATCATAATAATAATGCATGACGTTTATACAGCGCTTTTCTGGACACGCAAAGACGCTTTACATCGCACTATTCATTCACTCCATACTTGGTGGTGGTTAGCTACTATTGTAGCCACAGCTGCCATGGGGTAGACTGACGGACGTTAGGCAACCAGTCTGCGCCATCGGCCCCTCCGACCAACACACTCACGCTCACACGCTGATGTTCCCAAACGGTCTCCCATCCAAGCAGTGGCGCAAAAAGGGCATATGCAATGTATGCCTTGCATATGGGCGCCGAAAGGACGGGGCGAGAGAGAAAAAAATATTTAAATATAGTCGGACTCGGCGCGAAAGGAACAGCGGCGCCCCATAGGCCATTTCCTCATAGCATTTGACATTGGCGCCCCATAGCGTCAACATGCTTATTTTGCGTCACACAAGTCACTGCTGGAGGGGGGCGGAGGGAGGCGTGTAGGATTGACAGACGGACAGTTTGTGAACGCACGACCGCGGGACGTGAGCGCGGCCTGCGGGCAAACTGTTTCAGAGCGCGGCTCTGGGGAAACGCTCCCAGCGCCAGCGCTGTCCCGGGCCATAGGAGGGGAAAAGGCGCGCGGGGTCCGTGAGTGACGAGGCGGCTACAGGAGCCCCGTCACTCACGTCTTCCACCTGTTCGCTCAGCTCCGCTCTTGGCCGCCTCCGGCAGCGACAATCCCCGCACACTACTCCTCCTCAGCCCGCCCCGGTCATCTCCCCCGCTGCTCCACGAGGAGCTCAAAGTGCAAGCAAAACGCCTCTTTCACAAAAACACGCGTTTTTGCGCGTGTTTTTGTCTCCCCTCTTGCGCGCGCGCGCGCGAGAGAGGGGCAGAGCAGAAGTTACGTAACAGAAGCTTAATCGGCCCGTGAACATTTTTTTTTTTTTTGTGTGTGTGATATACTCCATAGACCAGTGTTCGGCAACGTCCGGCCCGGGGGACAATTTTTGCCCGTTGCCAATATTTTTTGGCCCGCCAGAGGATACATATATATATATATATATATATGTGTATATATATATATATATATATATATATATATATATAAAACGCCTAACAGAGACTTAATTGTTCTTTATCCGCAAATGTTTTGCCCCTGATATTTGCTTGTGTTTAGCACAACACCATTCCACTGTCTAACTTCTAGGTTAAATTGTGGTTTGTCCCGATCCTCATACTTTACCTCAGACACGCATTTGAGCGCCTTCACACGCTCTCATATCACACGCTCAGCCAAAAAATATCCCTGACTTTTAAAGACGTTTAAAAAAACGATCTCTTCTGGTTAAATGAGCTATGGTTAGTCAGTCTTACATAAATAAATACACACAAATGGGCTGTAATTGTTAAGAGACAGTCCTAGAAACCTTCCTGCCGTTGTTTCATCTGTGCGCAGTAAGAGGGGGTATTTTAAAAAAAATATTGGCCCGAAGCCAACCCAATTTGGGGGGGGGGGGGGGGGGGGGGGGGCGCCGGCTGTGTGTCTGCATACCCCCCAGAAAGTGGGTAGTTGCGCCCCTGCATCCAAGTACCGACCAGGCCCTTCCTGCTTAGCTTCCAAGGTCTGACAGGATACATGCGCCGCCAGTAGGATTTTCATTCACAAAATCCTGACATTAGCTTGACTTTAGCTGGACTTTAGCTGGACTTTAGCTTGACATTAGCTGGACTTTAGCTGGACTTTAGCTGGACTTTAGCGGGACTTTAGCTGGACTTTAGCCGGACTTTAGCTGGACTTTAGCTTGACTTTAGCAGGACTTTAGCCGGACTTTAGTCTGCTAGGGGCGCACATGTGAATTTGGTCTTGAGACTTGGGAGGGGTACACCCTGGAGAGTTTGCAGCCAAGATATTTCAACAGAATTAAAGAAAATGACAGGACTTTTCTGATCTCACACTGGAGAAATATCTTTGTTCCATCAGCTCTCAAGAAACACTGGGGGTGCGAAACAGAAACAGGAAACGTGCAATCAAGTAGAAACCCTGTCCCCATCCGGTACTTTATTCTGTTCAAAATGTTCAGAACAAAAAGAAGATACATTTAAAGAGTGACTTATCGAGTGTGTGTAGAGATGTAGAAAGCCTATGGCGAGCTACAACAAAGGTCTGGAGAGCAACTGGTTGGAGATCCCTGCACTAGTGATGACACTGTAAAGTCTTTTAACAGTCGTGATACAGTAATGTGACCCACAGTAAGTTACTGTAATATTATACAGTCAACTACAATAACTTACTGTACCACTTAACCACTTCCCAGAATCCTTAGTGAATTACAGTATTTAACTGTATTGCAATCTGTAATCTAATAATATGTAATAATCTATAATACGGCTGTTGAAATTGCAGTAAACCGTTACAGTAAAGTCATACGCGACGAGTCCAAAGAGGTTTTTATCTCAACAGTGAAAGAACTAAAAGAGAATATTCTAGATGGAAAGAAGCATCGTAATTTGGATTTATGTCAAACTGTTGTAGATCCAACAGCTATTTCACGATGGGAAAAACAAAACCAAGAGGCTCTGGGTGAACTCTTCCCCCCATTGCTCCCTGGTCCTCGTTATCGAGTAACGGAACCGGATACTGGAGTAAACACACTCATCGGAACTCCCTTCGTATCTGACGTCACACTTCCCGGACTTCGCATCGAATTCCAAAGTACATTTCCCGCTCGGAGGTCGGAGTTTTCCTTTAAAGCAGCAAAACATCGAGGCTAAAACGGAGCTAATGACGCTCAGAAAACTCATCTCGCCGATAAAAGTGGAATCCGCCGACCCGCCGACCCGAGACGTGCGTTTTTATCCGAAGCGCTTTGTTCGTGATCCGGAGTCTCTTTCTTTTTCCCCCAAAGCGCTGACGAACCCCGATGTCTCGATAACAAAGTCCTGATCGCACAGTCTTTTAATGGAGCTCACTCAGAAAGAGATAAAAAAAACCTCAGCTCAGGGTTTTCTGTGAGAAGATCTAATCACCGTCAAACTGAAGAGGGCAGGAGCGGAAGAGGAACCAGGACTTTAAGAACTCGTGCTTTTTCCAGATTTAGGCTCTATCCACACGAAGACAAAACACTTATATTTTCAGAAACTTTCTTTGTAAGCATGAAGCCAGCACAGTACATGTGAGCGTCCACATGGGTCGACTCAGGTCTGTGAAAACGCCGTGATTCATCTGCCAGGCCTGTGTGTGGCGCTGTGACGCCAACACAGATAACAGAACAAGATGTAGAGGCGCATGTGCAGTAAACCTTTGTGGAATGTAAACAGTGAAAATGAAACGGTTTCAAGGATTTACGATTTACAGAAGAGACGAGGAGGCGAGTTTATTCTTCAGACGTAACGGGACTAAAGCAGAAAAACCCGTCAGTGACTTTGACTCAGTCCAAAAACACAGACCGTTTTTCTACTGTCACCTGCGACTTACGATTACGGTGGAGCAAAGTAACATCATGGATCCATGAGTAAAACTCATTCTAAGGTCAGTAGATTATGGATAACAGACTCTGATGCTGTGATGTCATCGTTTTAGTAAAAGTTGTGGAGACGTAACAACGGCGCCACGTAAACGGCGTTTTGAGATCTTTCCGCTCTGGGACCTAGTTTGGAAAATGTTCGTTTACAGACGCTCAAAACGCCGGACTCGTATGGACGATGCACTGGACTGATCAGATATCTTCGTATGGACAGGGCCTTAGGCTCTTATTGTGCCTGGGTTGGAAGTCCTGGTCATTCCGTGTCACATCAACAAACGTGGCCTGATTGTTGTCGATGAACACAATAGGGCGTGTGTGAAGTTTGGAGTTGTTGTATTGTGTAGTTTGTGAAATAAAACACTTTTTTTTTGGCTACTTAACAATATTAATAATCAGCGTAAAGAAGAAAGCTCTGATTTGGACGATTCCAACCACTGGAACGCTGATGATTGAAAGCGTTTTTGTTGTTGCTGTGGAGCCTGTTACAATATTAGCTGAAAGTCTATTTTTACAGCCAGGGCTTTGTCCGGCGATAGACAGAGACGGAAAGAGGAGAGAAAGATTCTGTCAAAAGTGACGGACTTGTTCACAGTTGGAGGAAAACATTTCTGACCCTTGAAGGCGACCGACGGAAAGTTGGACCGAGTCCAGGGTGTGAAACTGTGGCCGATATTCAGAATATTTAAACAGGGATGATAAATAAAGACAACATAGAATCCTTTTGTCTTTAAGGAGGTGGACAGGAAACTAAATATTGTTTTAATTGTGGCCAGATAGATCCATCTACACACACAGATTTGCCATCTCACTCTTTTCGAGTGATCTGATGGTGCAGCAGCAATTAACCCACATTAACATCAACGCCATTTGGAAACTGTTTTCTGTGATTCCAGGTCGAATCGAAATCATTTAAAATGACAATGTCGGGCTGAACTCTACTTGTTCCTCTGTCCACAGTGGTCCCCTATGGTCCACTATGGTCCTCTATGGTCATCTATGGTCCTCTATGGTCCTCTATGGTCAACTGTGGTCAACATTGGTCAACAATGGTCAACAATGGGCCACTATGGTCCGCTATGCTTCAAGATGTTGACAACATAAATATGTGCAAGAAACGTCACTTGAGACTTAAAGTCTTTAAACCAATAATAAGCCTCATGGTTCAGGTTCACGGTTATGGCTCAATATACTTCAGTGTTCAGGATAGGGGTGTCCATGGTTACCTGATTAACCTATTAACCGTTAAAAATCCCTCCCAAACATGTGTTCACGAGAAGCCGTCGTCGCACATGGCTAGTTTAACTTTTCAATATGTCGCGGGCCATAAACAGCACAACTTTACAACCGAGACGGATCAAAATGTAAGTATTGCAGTGCAGTGCTTGGATAAACTTCAACCTCGTTGTTGTACCATCTCAACCCGGGCACCACTGAGGAGGCAGCTAGGTAAGCTAAAGGCACAAAACTCGCCTTTCTCGTTATTGTTAAAACGTGGTGTAGAGATAAGTGTTGTTGTTATACGCATGAATTACTGTTTCTTTGCACAATGTTTCAAAAAAAGCTAAATGACTGCAGGTAAAATAAATAAAATACTGTAGGACCACGTGAATGCAAGTCAGTGACCTACTTTGACTGCTCTGTCATTACCACTGCGTTTTATTTCTATACATTAATTTAGTTTTAAATGTGTTCCAGCCATTTAATAAAGGCGTTAACAATGAAAAACCCCTTTCGTAATACAATGCAAACTTTTCCACCAATTACTACTTTTATGGGGCAAAAACAATAATGCCCCAGAAAAATAAAAACGCTATAGGGCCTTTAAACGGCTGCGGCTTCATTGCGTCTCATCAGCATCACAGACACACGATGTTTATATTTTAAAAAGTCTAATGTACAAACCTCCGACGCAGAACAAGTCCCGCGTCGGCGTGTGCGAGTGTTCCAGAGGTTAAACTTTGCAGCTTTAGCCTTAGCATTAGCAGGTCAGAGCTAGCCGCGGCGCGCTGGTGTGTGAAATAATACCCTCGTCAGCTCATTACCTCCCGATATCACTCCCCCGCTTCAGACACAGGGGGGGGGGCGCGAGGGGGGAGAAGTGATTAAAGGAGTGAAGGAATCAGCAGAAAAAAGGGAAATGCAAAACGCTCCGGGACTGCAGCTACAATCCGCTCTGTGCCGAGTCATGCTAATCCGTTAGCATGGCTGTGTTTTCATGTCTTTACTCTGTGAAAAGGCTTTGATACGTGACTGCAGTCGTAGTTCCTTATCCGTTTAGGGTCAATGAAGTTGTGCTTTATTGAGTTGCTGCTGTAAATACAATTAAATACAATCCACTTAAACACGGATCAGAGGAGCGTGGGGTTTCAGTGGAGGTGCTGCCAATTGATTACATTTTTTAATCAGATTCACACTGTGGAAATGTGAATATATGAATAACTTTCGCAGCTTCAAAAACACAAAGAGAGAAAAATAAATTCCAAACCTTCTCATTGTCCTGAGAATGGCGGGCTGACAAAGGCTATATTTTGGGTCTTCCAACCTCCGCAGTGATGGTGCAGTGTGAGAGGCTCAACAACCCAAACACCATCCACACCTTTGCATCGGGACAAAGTCAAGACAGTGTGACAACGGGAGAGGCAAGTTTATTTGTAGAGCACAATTCATACACAAGGCAATTCAAAGTGCTTCACCGTTGCATAAAATTACAAGAAAACTGATAAAATCAATCATTAATTCCAGTAAAAGGCAAGAGTGCAGATAAAACACTTTCAGTTTTCATCTGCTCGGGTAAAAAGAGCTGTTTTCAGCCTGGATTTGAACATTGTCAGAGTTGAGGCCTGTCTCACATCCTCATGAAGACTGTTCCAGATTTTACGCAGCCTCAGCGTGTTTAGTCCTGACTCTGGGAACCACCAGGAGACCCCTCCCTGAAGTTCTCAGGGCCCGAGATGGTTCATACGGCTCTAACATGTCAGAGATGGACTTTGGTGCTAAACCATGAAAAGACTTGTACACAAGCAGAGCTGTTTTAAATTCTATTCTCTGGGTGACAGGAAGCCAGTGCAGAGACCGGAGCACTGGACTAATGTGGTGGTATTTCCTGGTTCTTGTCAGGACTCGAGCAGCAGCGTTCTGGATGTTCTGCAGCTCTAACAGCTCGTTTAGAAAGGCCAGTGAGCAGCCGTTACAGGAGTCTAACCTGCTGGAGACAAACGCATGGATGAGTGTCTCCAAGTCTGGTTTTGACTCTATTCATCTGATCTTAATGTTCATTTTCACTAAAACATCCATCCATCCATCCATCCATTTTCTTCCGCTTTATCCGGGGCCGGGTCGCGGGGGCAGCAGTCTCAGCAGAGATGCCCAGACTTCCCGATCCACGCACACCTCTTCCAGCTGTTCTGGGGGGACCCCGAGGCGACACCAGGCCAGCACGGAGACATAGTCCCACCAGCGTGTCCTGGGCCTTCCACGAGGCCTCTTCCCAATAGGACATGCCTGGAACACCTCCCGAGGGAGGCGACCAGGAGGCATCCGATACAGATGCCCTAGCCACCTCAGCTGGCTCCTTTCGACGTGGAGGAGCAGCGACTCGAGTCCGAGCTCCTCCCGGGTAACTGAGCTCCTCACCCGATCTCGAAGGGTGCGCCCAGCCACCCTGCGAAGGAAACTCATTTCGGCCGCTTGTATTCGCGATCTTGTCCTTTCGGACATTACCCAAATCTCATGACCATAGGTGAGGGTGGGAACGTAGTTCGATCGGTAAATCGAGAGCTTTGCCTCAGACTCAGCTCCCTCTTCACCACAACAGTCGATACAGCGACCGCATCACTGCTGACGCCGCACCGATCCGTCTATCGATCTCACGCTCCATCCGTCCCTCACTCGTGAACACGACCCCGAGATACTTGAACTCCTCCACTTGAGGCAAGGACACCCCACCGACCTGAAGCGGGAAAGCCACCTTTTTCCGGTGGAGAACCATGGCCTCAGATTTGGAGGTGCTGATCCTCATCCCGGCCGCTTCACACTCGGCTGCAAACCGCCCCAGTGCGCGCTGGAGGTCCTGATTTGAGGAAGCCAACAGAACAACATCATCTGCAAACAGCAGAGATGAGATTCTGAGGTTCCCAAACCGGACACCCTCCGGCCCCTGGCTGCGCCTAGAAATTCTGTCCATAAAAGTAATGAACAGAACCGGTGACAAAGGGCAGCCCTGGCGGAGCCCAACACGCACCGGGAACAGGTCTGACTTACTGCCGGCAATGCGAACCAAGCTCCTGCTGCGGTCATACAGGGAACGGACAGCCCTTAGTAGAGGGCCCCGGACCCCATACTCCCGGAGCACCCCCCACAGGGCACCACGAGGGACACGGTCGAACGCTTTCTCCAGATCCACAAAACACATGTGGACTGGTTGGGCGAACTCCCACAAACCCTCGAGCACCCGATGAAGGGTATAGAGCTGGTCCAGTGTTCCACGACCAGGACGAAAACCGCATTGTTCCTCCTGAATCCGAGGTTCGACTAGAACATTCACTCAACGTTCACTAAAACATTTACCCAAAAATTAAATGTCAGCAGCACTACATCTGCACAGCGCCACCTACTGTTCATTATTAGGCTTCACTTTGGAGCTCTCATAGGAATGTAGTCGAGCCGGGACAGACCAAATAACTGCAAACTTTCAGCGTGAGGCTCCTCTCCTCTTTCTTCAGGTCTCCCCCCGCGACCCTCCGGCGGCAGGACGTTAAGCTCAAACCTGGGCTTTGACACCGACGGAAAAACATGGGAGAAAATATCAAAAACGCTTCATGAAAGGAGAGCGAGGGTGTAACGCGGGGAGACAGGCTCAGTGGGAGGGTTTGGTATCAGCTAAACATCAGTCACCTGTCAGCCAGGCCCTTATCGCGGCATCAGGGGGGGAGAGAGGGAGAGAGAGGAGAGAGGGAGAGAGAGGGGAGAGAGGAGAGAGAGTGGAGAGGAGAGAGAGAGAGGGGAGAGAGAGAGGGGAGAGAGGAGAGAGAGGGGAGAGAGGAGAGAGAGAGGGGAGAGGAGAGAGAGAGGGGAGAGAGAGGAGAGAGGAGAGAGAGAGGGGAGAGAGAGGAGAGAGGAGAGAGAGAGGGGAGAGAGAGGAGAGAGGAGAGAGAGAGGAGAGAGGAGAGAGAGAGGAGAGAGGAGAGAGAGAGGGGAGAGAGAGGAGAGAGGAGAGAGAGGGGAGAGAGAGAGAGAGGAGAGAGAGGAGAGAGAGGGGAGAGGAGAGAGAGGGGGGAGAGAGGAGAGAGAGGGAGAGAGAGAGGAGAGAGAGGGGAGAGAGAGGAGAGAGAGAGGAGAGAGAGGAGAGAGAGAGGAGAGAGGGAGAGAGAGGGGAGAGAGGAGAGAGAGGGGAGAGAGGAGAGAGAGAGGGGAGAGGAGAGAGAGAGGGGAGAGAGAGGAGAGAGAGGAAAGAGAGGAGAGAGAGAGGAGAGAGAGGAGAGAGAGAGGAGAGAGGGAGAGAGAGGGGAGAGAGGAGAGAGAGGGGAGAGAGGAGAGAGAGAGGAGAGAGGAGAGAGAGAGGGGAGAGAGAGGAGAGAGAGGAGAGAGAGAGGAGAGAGAGAGGGGAGAGGAGAGAGAGAGGGGAGAGGAGAGAGAGAGGGGAGAGAGAGGAGAGAGAGGAAAGAGAGGAGAGAGAGAGGAGAGAGAGGAGAGAGAGAGGAGAGAGGGAGAGAGAGGGGAGAGAGGAGAGAGAGGGGAGAGAGGAGAGAGAGAGGGGAGAGGAGAGAGAGAGGGGAGAGAGAGGAGAGAGAGGAAAGAGAGGAGAGAGAGGGGAGAGGAGAGAGAGAGGGGAGAGAGAGGAGAGAGAGAGGGGAGAGAGAGGAGAGAGAGGAGAGAGAGAGGAGAGAGGAGAGAGAGGGGAGAGAGAGGAGAGAGGAGAGAGAGGGGAGAGAGGGGAGAGGAGAGAGAGAGGGGAGAGAGAGGAGAGAGAGGGAGAGAGAGAGGAGAGAGAGGAGAGAGAGAGGAGAGAGAGAGGGGAGAGAGGAGAGAGAGGAGAGAGGGGAGAGGAAGGGGCGAGAGGGGATAGGGGAGAGGGGAGAGAGAGAGGAGAGAGAGAGAGGGGAGAGGGGAGAGAGAGAGGAGAGAGAGAGAGGGGATAGGGGAGAGAGAGGGAGGCGCTGGTGCATAGTATGATAAATATACAGAGGGGAGTATTCCCAGAGCTTGCTGCAGACAATAGAGCAGAGACTGAGCAAATGTTTCTGTGATAAAGAAAACTGAGCCGAGCTGCAGCTGCATAACGGGTTTAGTTTAGTTTAGTTTAGTTTAGTTTAGTTTAGTTTAGTTTAGTTCAGCTCCAGGTTTGATCAGTCTAGTCCTGGTTTATCTTAAAGGGGGTTTGGTGATTTTTGCAGGTATTTGGTAATAACGTCTTACACTTGTTAGGAAATGCAGTATTGTTCTAAAACAAAATACAAAATAAACGTAGCTTCACTTCCTGGTAATACCGCCCCCTACAGGAGCTTTTCGGTCGGTACCAAGTTCCGCCCCCTACATTGTGCTAGCCCTAAAGAGCCTTTCTCTCCGGCCTGGAGACTAGATGGAGAGTCGCCGCTAGTCACGGAGATGTTTCCAAGACGTCCTCTGGAGATAAAACAGCAGCACTTTAGCTAGAAGGTCCTGGGTTCGATTCCCACCTGGACGGGGCCTTTCTGTGTGGAGTTTGCATGTTCTCCCCGTGTCTGCGTAGAGTTCCCCCAGGTACTCCGGTTTCCCCTACCACCCTACCAAAACATGAACAATAGATTACCCCAGATAGATTCTCCGTGGTCTCAAGCAAACACTGTGACATCCCTGCAATGTCTCCGAGACCTGCAGGAGACCGAGGAGATCACACATGGGCCTCTTTGAGATCTCCAGATATTGCAGAGACAACTGAAGACTGCATAGACCACATGGAGACCTCACGGAGACCTCATGGAGACCTCACGGAGACCACATGGAGACCTCACGGAGACCTCACGGAGACCATGCGGAGACTCCCCTGAAATCAAACCTGTTTGTTTTCACCGAGACTAACCCTAACCCAGCGAGATAGACTCTTTGTGCAATCAGGCCGAGCTGCGGAGACGTTGTGGAGACTGCAAACATCAGCAAAGTAAAGTGAAGATATTACTGCGCGGAGGTCGAAGCGCTCCTGAGGTGTTATTACGCCTCACAATATAGTTCCCCTTTTTATCGGCTGAGAAAATCGACATGTTTAATTTTGTGTAACTAGACTTGGCCCTCCTGGAACCTTCTCCTTAACGTGGGGGAGGGTTTGACCTGATCCTGGAGCTCTGTTGTCGGGGGCTTCGTGCCCCTGGTAGGGTCTCCCATGGCAAACAGGTCCTATAGGTGACGGGTCAGACAAAGAGCGGTTCAGAAGCCCCTTATGAGAGACCAACAGGCCCGGTTAGACCCATGAGGCCGTCCTGTGGACACACCACCTGCAGGGGGCGCCATAGGGGCTGGTGCAGCTCCAACAGCTGCCCCCACGACCCGGCAACGGACAAGTGGAAGAAGATGGATGGACTCGCGTAACCGTACTTAAACAGGGGAAACGTTGAAGAGCTTTGTCGCTTTTAACTTCACCCCCGTTTGGCCCCATAGAGGAGAGGAGGAGAGGCTACATGCTAACAACATCTTTGGTCTTTTTGCGTGACTGAGCGTAAAGACCAGACGGTCCCTTTAAGCAAATCCCCTTTTCCAAACCCTAACCTTAAACTGGAACTCTTTAAACACAGACCTGCAGTCGTATAAAGTATTTCCTGTTGGAAACGGAGAGAAAACGAATCCCGTTCTGATGTTTCTGCAGAATCAGATTCACATTCCTCGTGTGTTGGAGGTTCATGACGAGGTTTCCCTGAAGAGAAGCTCGTCCTCTGAGCAAACGTCTCAGTATTTAAAGCCACACAGCGAAACATTTTGGATCCGACTGTTGCCAAAACAAACATCCTCCTCATGAGCAGGATTGGAGCGCCCCCCGCTGGCAGCAGGGGGAATTAAACCAATAACAACAACGGCTTTAACATTTAAAAAAAAAACATCTTTAATCTCTTAACGCCTGACCTCAACCCAGCGCATTTTCTCCAGCTCAGTTTTACCCAAATCTAAAAGCATCTCGACTGGAGCCCACGGCCTAGAGTCTGTTTACTTTTAAGTTAAAAAAAAAAATCCATCAAAAACACGGCAAGGACGTACAAAAGTATCCGGTGAAACACAGAAACCACAAATGCAAAAAAAAATGCAGCTGCACCAAGAGAGAAGAAGGTTGCCCCCCGTTTACACGTCGCCATGACGATTTACTATCAATCCACCCGGTTTTATGTCTCATGTTGCACGAATTCCTACTTTGTGAACCTGTTCTCTGACAAACGCAATAAATCTGTCCTGATTCTGATGAAACTGCACATATGAACCAATGGCTGCTCTGCTTTGCTCCGCCATTGCTGTAGTACCGCCATATAGCCACTAGTCCCCCATTGGAATCCATTGCACTTTAGACATGTTAAAAATAGCTTTAATGCCCGGTGCTGTGATGACGCCGGGTTAGACACATCGTAGCATAAATGTTAGGAATCTCGTACTGAGGGTCGGACTGTTAGCATTGGAGCTGCGCGAGCTACACGTCACGCAAGGGCCGAGTCTACAGTGAAGATCCCGCCCTCATGCCCTTATTAGGAACATCCTTCATCAGAGCTGGAGAGGAGGAGCCTGTGAATCCCCCTCGAGCGTGGTCACTGTGGCAAACGGGGAGGAGTGAGGAATGACGGTCTATTAATAATATGTCTATGATATGAGAGACGTCTGTGTAAGTTCTCAGTCGTACAGGAGTTGTCCATCTTCAACGAAGGCACTTGATTCATCTTCTGTACTCGGTAGTTCAAGTCCTCGTCCGCCTGCGAGAGTTCTCTGTCAGAGGTGTTTAACCCAATTGGCTGTAGTTTTAGGATCTGTTTCTTCATTCCCGCGCCACTGCCTGCTGTATCGTGCCTGGTTTTGCCCTAAGAGTTTTAGAAACTTACCTTTCTGTCTCTCTTTGGACCTTCTGTGTTGATCCAGGAAGGCCTCTTCGGTCACGCACGACTCTAACGTCTGTTGGAAAGTTAAGGCCTCAGCATTTCGCTTGTAGATTCCTTGATTGAGTCGTCTAATCCTTAAAGTAAGAATCTGCTGTATCTCCTGCTTCCAGAACCTTCTGCTTCAGGCAGCTGGGGATCAATCTGTTCTGTCTACATCTAAGGTTGAACCTGAGGTGGTTCCTCTCGTCTGGTCTTCTCCAGTCTGCGTGCCAAGAGTAGGGTGTCTCTCATCTAGGCGTCCAGAAAACGATGAGCTTGGCGTTGGTCAAATGAATGGACTTCCAGCCGTGAGATGAATGTGGCGAGTTTGTGAATCCAGTCTCTACAAATGTTGAACCTCAGAGTTATTTGAAAGTTTATTGTCGGTGATTTATTTCCTGGAATCACTGTACGTAAAGTCGTGAAACCCATCGTGGAGAAACTTGGAGGAACCTTTTCCAACTCCTCGCTCACTCTCGTTTCATACTCTATTTTAAAACCGTCCTGCACAAACGCTCCTCGCCGCTCGCCTTCGCGCCGCGTTCTCAGCCAACAATTCAGCAGATTGCAAACTCGCATCGCGCCTTTTCCACGACACAAACGGCTCCGTTTTTTAATTTCCTCCGGACTAAAAACAGCTCCGAGTGAGAAGAGGCACATGTCGGAGTTTGAAAATGGAAAGTCGTAGGTGTGCGGCTCGATGTGTGAAGTGTCTCGTTGGGATGTTTCCACAGAGAGACTAAATTTAGAGGAAGACGAGGCGAGGGGGGGGAGGGGGGGGAGAGCCTCGGTCCTGGTCTTTGAGCCGCGTTTAAGTCCAGGTTTCTCTCTGATGTTTGCTCTGGGTTTGGAGCAGGAAGGAGCGGCTCATGTTTTTCAAAGGCGTGAAAATGAGGAAACCGTCACCACAGGGACCGAGCGCCGAGCGGCGAGAAGCGCTCGAGCTCCAGACTCACACACGCCGGCTGCTAATGGGGCTACAGAGTCTGCACCGCGGCCAGGGAGGAAAGAGCTGAACCAAAGCTGCTCCCCAATGGAAACACATGACGGAATATTCCTGTCTAGGGGCGGGCGTTATGGCAAAAATAGAATAACGCGATTTCGATTTTATCACGATTTTTTTATAATGACAAAATTACTTAAATTACACACTGAAGGAGAAAAATACTACACTAATTTATTCAACTTTGATAATCAGCACAGCAATAATAGACTCACTTTATAAATGAAAAACACAATAAAACTCCAGATAATAAAATTAAGTAGAAGTTACAGAGTAAGTTTGTCAAATGCTTGTTGTTCGTGTCTGTTGCTGTTTGGCATTTTTTCTGAGACGTCTCTCTCATGACGTCGACCCTTTCACAATAAGAGTCTTACTAAAGCGATAACATGCAGTGACCTTTATTGTGTAAAACTCAAACAGGAAGACGTGTGTCACTGTTAGGCGATATTACAATAATGAACTCAGACTGACGGTGTTTTTGGGGAAACCTTTATATTTTCAAAGACCTGGATAAACAGCGCATTTGTGAACACGGTCCAGGATTTAAATTAAACAAATGAAGAGGAAGCGGCGCCTACAGAACTGTGAGGACGAAGGACACGCTCGCTTTTTCACACATGTGTCGCAGGTAAATAAATAAACACACGCTGAGCAGAGCAGCGGCGTTACGGAGGAAAGACACATGAACACCTCTGAAATAGAGACAGAACGCTGGGTTTAAAAGCTCCAGATTGAGGAGCCTGGTCCTGTATGTGACTGTAGAGGAGCGGCTCGCTGCCAAACGCTCACATTAGCGTCCGACATTAGCGTCCGACATTAGCGTCCGGCATTAGCGTCCGACATTAGCGTCCGGCATTAGCGTCCGACATTAGCGTCCGACATTAGCATCTGACATTAGCCTCTGACATTAGCGTCTGACATTAACATCTGACATTAGCATCTGACATTAGCGTCCGACATTAGCATCCGACATTAGCGTCTGACATTAGCGTTCGACATTAGCGTCTGACATTAGCCTCTGACATTAGCGTCTGACATTAGCCTCTGACATTAGCGTCTGACATTAGCGTCCGACATTAGCATCCGACATTAGCGTCTGACATTAGCGTCTGACATTAGCGTCTGACATTAGCGTCCGACATTAGCCTCTGACATTAGCGTCCGACATTAGCGTCTGACATTAGCGTCTGACATTAGCGTCCGACATTAGCGCCTGACATTAGCGTCTGACATTAGCCTCTGACATTAGCCTCCGACATTAGCCTCTGACATTAGCGTCCGACATTAGCGTCCGACATTAGCGTCTGACATTAGCGTCCGACATTAGCCTCTGACATTAGCCTCCGACATTAGCCTCCGACATTAGCCTCCGACATTAGCCTCTGACATTAGCCTCCGACATTAGCCTCTGACATTAGCGTCCGACATTAGCGTCCGACATTAGTGTCTGACATTAGCGTCTGACATTAGCGTCCGACATTAGCCTCTGACATTAGCGTCCGACATTAGCGTCCGACATTAGCGTCTGACATTAGCGTTCGACATTAGCGTAGCAGAAAGTTAGCTGCTTGGGTTTACGTCACTGACGGTGAAAAGAGTCAACTGTGCAGAAGTGCTTAGAACCTGATAAAACGATCCCACAAAAACAACAGATCGTCAGCTCTGGAGATCTTAGACGGTCTAATATCGTCATATCGCCCAGGCCTGTTCCTATCGCACGACTCTACATTATATCCCAAAAACACAGAAACGCCACTCGCCTACAGATGCAGACTTGGGTTCGGCTTCCTGGACCTGTTTGAACTGAGTGATACAAATGAACGGAGCATGTCTGTGGTTTCTCCGTCATTAACAGGTGATAAGGTGAGGTTTAGTGGCTGTTGGATCTGAATGTAAGTGAATAATAGGACTGGGCTCCGTTACACCGGTGTAAATGTTCAAACCGCTGTAGATGGAAGATCATTTGCCACACCCACGCCCGCCGGGTTTGGGTCGGGCTTCAAGGTCATAATTTGATGATTATCTTTTTCCTATTAACAGCATTACACTTTCACAAGTCGTAGCTCAAAAGAAAATGTGTGAATTACAAAGATGATCATTAATATCAGCCACTGGGTCCATGATCTCTCTGCACAAGACCAAACATTTCCTCCATATAATAGTATTGGCCTTTGGAACGCTGTGATGTCGCCTGCAGCTCAGCTATAGGCTTAGTCTATTGGATACAAAACGTGATTATACTTATGAAATAGAGGAGTCGTCCCGTAGTTCCGCCTTTTTCCTGCAGGGGGCGGGTGCGCGTGCTGACCATAGACATTATATTAACAGACTCCGTCTCCCGTTTACCATAAAAACCAAGTTCGAGGGGGAATTCATGATGGATTTACAGACTCCTCCTCCCCTGCTGTGACGGGGCATGTTCCTAAAAAGGGCATAAGGGCGGGATCTTCACTGACGTGTAGCTCGGTCGTAGCCGCGCCATTAGCTCTAATGCTAACGGTCTGTCAATCAAAGGCCCTCATTAGCATACGAGATTTCTAAAAATGTTCTTACAAAGACCAGCCTGGTTTCCTTAATTGAAACTAGCTGTGGAAAGTTTCAAAAAATTAGAAACCAGGCTTTACAGTTGCTTAAAACGTGTGTAAAGTGCAATGCTCCGACAGTTAATGGTGAACAATTGTGGAATAAACTGGAGATGGAGATGAAACGAGGTTCAAACATCAACCTGTTCAAATATAAATTAAAGCAAAAGATTTTTGCACAGTATAGAGAAGAAGAAATGAGTTGCCACTAGGGGGCGCAATAGGATCAAATGTTTTTTTATTAATTAAGGAAGAATGTTGTTGCTCTCCCTTCCGTGGACCCACCACCTGCAGGAGGAGCCATAGGGGCTGGTGCTATGTGACTTGGGCAGCTCCAACGGCTGCCCCCGCGACCCGGCAACGGACAAGTGGGAGAAAATGGATGGATGTTGTTGCTCTCAGCGGTTGTCATTCTATTGCTCAAAATTACAAATAGAGAATTAGGGTAGGCGAGCTATGGATCTGTTGAGAGGGACCCTCCCAACAGGCTCGTAATCCTCGTCTTTTAACGCACCACACAGCATAGGAACATCATCTACAAAATCAGCTAGTTAGGGCAGTTGCGTAGGGGTTTGTTGATGAGGAACTACTGCCCTCTACTCCTGGCTTTTTAACACACTACACTGTGCAGGACTTACATAATAAATGCACATAATAATATTCACGGAGTATAATATGTTTATTAATGTGTCGTTTTACCATAAAACTAGTGACTTTTGGTATATGTTACCATATGTTGGCATGGTAACCGTCTGAAAGAAATGCAATGATCTCCTTTTGTTACTTGCTTTGTTCTAGACTTCGTACTTGAAACTAGACCGTTGTTGTAATTGTGCTTCTTTCTGTTGATGTACGAACACTTCCAACAGTGTTTTGTAATTATAGTTCTTTGTAAATAGTTTGTAAGTATGAAGCTTTATCATAGTTGTTTTGTAATTAGTTGTTTTGTAATCAGTATTGCTCCGTTTTGGGGAATGGTCGGATGCTGTGGGTGTGTAGGGTCTATTTTGTTCCTTTGTTGTTCCACTATGTTCTTGTGAAATGATTTTTATTGTATTGATTTTGGGGGCGGGGCTTATAAGCTCTTGCTTCGGCCCACTCCTTTTGAGCAGAGGGTTTGCTGCTCAAATAAACAAATAAACTAAACTAAAAAGTCGGCTATTGTAAATGCAGCGCGAGGGAAGAGGGACACTGAGCTGCTGCTGGAGCGCACACCCCCCGGCCTGCCCAGGTGTGCGTGTGGGCAGTGTGGGCAGTGCGGGCAGTGTGGGTAATCTCTCCTCTCGCTGCTGCTGCCGCTGAATGCATTGCACTCTGACACGGCCTTAAATAAATCATTATTTACGCCGGGTTTGTTTCAGGCTCAGGTCAGGCTCTCGTGCTCTTTCTTCTGGCTGCTTCATGGCACCAACGGGAGATGAGATAATAATAAGTGTGAGGCATGTGGCTGCAAACACATTATAACCCACAGCTCTATCCCCAGTCTCCTCACAATAAAAACGCATGTAAACTGCACAGGGGCGTTTCACTGTGATGGAGGTGAAGGTGCAGCTGTTATTGCAATAATATTTCATCCTATCTTTCTAAGTTTAGGTGGATTTAGATGAACTCGCCCCATCGGCTAAAGCGTGCCATTTTTATTTCTGTCCCAAACCCACTGAAGTCACACGTTCCCCTTCCTGAAGCCCCAGTTTCCAAAGCCTCATTGTCCCGTGTTTATAATCACGCCGGCGTACAAACAAACCCCCAAAGCTAATTCGATCAGACGCGGAGAATCCCCCCGAGGTCTTGGTGGTTCAGGATGCGCCGCGATGTTGTTCTCTCACAACGGAGCGAGCGCTTCTGGGAGCAGCTCTCGTCAAAGAAACCTGCCGAGTCCGCAGAAGCGCTCGAGCGACGGCTTTCATTCACCGCGGCCGCTCGAACGTGAACTTCCCAAATGGATTTTCATAATAAAAGTGTGTGAGCGAGGCCTTATTTACCGTTTCCCCCCGACAGATGTGAGACCGGCCTCGACTCTGACAATGCTCAGGTCCAGGTCTATTTATCTGTGACTACAGCACAGCGAGGAACTTATCTGCACTCTTCGGCCACATGACCTCAAGGCAAAACGTCCACTAGAACTGCACACTTAATAGAAGAACCTACAGCTGCTGGGAGCACTTAGGGGGACAGGAGAAGGGTTTGGTCCAGGAGAAGGGTCAGGTCCCGGACTGGAGAAGGGTTAGGTCACTGACAGGAAAAGGGTTTGGCCCCCGAGAGGAGAAAGGTTAGGACAGGAGAAGGGTTAGGTCTTGGACAGGAGAAGGGTTTGGTCTTGGACAGCAGAAGGGTTTGGTCCCCGACAGGAGAAGGGTTAGGTCTTGGACAAGAGAAGGGTTAGGTCTTGGACAGGAGAAGGGTTAGGTCAGGAGAAGGGTTTGGTCTTGGACAGGAGAAGGGTTAGGTCAGGAGAAGGATTAGGTCTTGGACAGGAGAAGGGTTTGGTCCCGACAGGAGAAGGGTTAGGTCTTGGACAGGAGAAGGGTTAGGTCAGGAGAAGGGTTTGGTCTTGGACAGGAGAAGGGTTAGGTCAGGAGAAGGATTAGGTCTTGGACAGGAGAAGGGTTTGGTCCCCGACAGGAGAAGGGTTTGGTCTCAGACAGGAGAAGGGTTAGGTCTTGGACAGGAGAAGGGTTTGGTCCCTGACAGGAGAAGGGTTTGGTCTTGGACAGGAGAAGGGTTAGGTCTTGGACAGGAGAAGGGTTTGGTCCCTGACAGGAGAAGGGTTTGGTCTTGGACAGGAGAAGGGTTTGGTCCCTGACAGGAGAAGGGTTAGGTCTTGTACAGGAGAAGGGTTTGGTCTCAGACAGGAGAAGGGTTAGGTCTTGGACAGGAGAAGGGTTTGGTCCCTGACAGGAGAAGGGTTAGGTCTTGGACAGGAGAAGGGTTTGGTCTTGGACAGGAGAAGGGTTTGGTCTCGGACAGGAGAAGGGTTTGGTCTTGGACAGGAGAAGGGTTAGGTCTTGGACAGGAGAAGGGTTTGGTCTTGGACAGGAGAAGGGTTTGGTCTCGGACAGGAGAAGGGTTTGGTCTTGGACAGGAGAAGGGTTTGGTCTCGGACAGGAGAAGGGTTTGGTCTTGGACAGGAGAAGGGTTTGGTCTTGGACAGGAGAAGGTTTAGGTCTCAGACAGGAGAAGGTTTAGGTCTCAGACAGGAGAAGGGTTTGTAACTGCAAGTCGAGTATATTTTCTATTCATTTGGATCTGGCGTTTGGGTTGACGTAAATGACGAGTATTTCCATGTAATGTTTTCATCCGCCTTTGTAGCCGGTTGTTTATTCACACGCGTTTCGTGAGTACGACCAGGTTGTTACAGAAGGCCCCGACTGAAACCAGACGCCACTTCCCAATAATGATCAGGGAAAACACAGAGTTTCTGTTTGGACATTTCTTTCCAAAACTCCCATTGAGTTGCACAAACCGATGCAGTAAAAACAGTCAAGCAATGTTATCGTTTCCCAAGAAACTTTGGTTTAATGTAAGTCGGAATCGATTTCAGCTTCTTAAAGACCTGCAGAAACTCTTACTTGATTCATTCAGGTCACTACGTTAAGTTCTACTCGATATTGAATGAAAGTATGTGTGCCACAGAAGGAAAACTCCTGCTGGTGTGACTCCACTTCTGAGGTTGAACTAGGCCACCGCTGCCCTGGGTTTTGACCTGCAGGCTCAGCGCTCTCTGCTCCTGTTCCAAAACTCGGCGGCGTGGAGGATCTGTTTGGACTCGCTGCTATTTTTACACAAATCTCCTCAAAACTGGATCCGAGCTGCAGACTGCACTGGGGAAAGTGTTCACCCGCACACACTCCTCCGCGAGTCCTGCTTTCGTCCTGGTTCAGTGATGTTCTCAAGGCGAGACGCTGCAGATGAATAAGGAACACGATGACATTAATATAGACGCACATTTGAAACTTCTGTTGTAGGTTACTCACATAAATAGGAGAAAATAAAGCATTGTGAGTTTTCTGTCATTTTATGTTGTCAGATAAAAATACACAAAAATGGCCCAAATTACCTAAACATTAGACAAAATCTTTTTATTTTTTTATTTTGCCTGGTTGTCTGGGGTGCAAAGCTCAATAAATCAGGCAGGAACTAGGCATAAAAAGAAAAATCCTTCTTGAAAAAACTCAAAAATCTTGTCAAGTCCAAGCCTGTAAAGCGTGGAGTCTGCAGGAGCGATTAAAGTGGAGATTTTGTTGCAAGACCTCATTTGGAGAAAACGGTGCACTGTCGAATCACACGGCTGGTCGAGTTTCACTGAATGAACTATCGGCACATTCTCCAACTTTTTTCATTTAAAGCTGTTTATAATCGAAGTGCCTTGAGGTTAGGATTAGGGTTAGTCTTAAATCCTGTGACATTATGTTATCCAAAGTAGGGCCGCACAATATATCGCCAAAAATATCGTATCGCAATATTAGGTGATGCGATATCCGTATCGCAAGAAGCCACAACATATCGTAACATCGGTAAAGTCTTCGTCTGACTGAAACAATGCAGTTTTAGTTAAACATAAACTAACTTGGTAATATTACTTTTACCCGTGTTGTGATTCTGACGTAGTGTTTGTGTTTAATTAGAATGCGACATATCAGGTTGAAATGGTTTGGTAAAATATCGCAATAATATCGATTGCACGATATTGCACCACCTTACCGCATATCGCAAGTTATTTCAATATCTTGCAGCCCTAATCCAAAGTAGGAGTGTGACAATATATCGATTTTCCGATATATCGCGATATTTTGCGGGACGATACCGATACTTTTTATTCCGATACCGATACTTTTGATGACGTCATGCATATTAATGAGCAACGTCATGCATATTAATGAGGCAGCAGTGCTCCACTGTTTTCAATAGAAGCCAATAATGATCAAGAATTCAGTCAGACCAGCAGGGGGCAGCACTACAGTTTGAAGCACTTGGACCAAACACTGTCACACAAATACATTACTTTCAATGATAGTTTTTATAATTGTAAAGAAGATAATTTGTTTTACTTTTTAAATAAGGCTGTGTTTTCTTGTTTATTTAAATGTAAATGAAGTCACTGACAGATCTATGACCCGTTTCCAGTGAGTAAGTCAGGGATCATTTATAAAAGTGGCACAAACACATGAAAATAAATGTAAATGATGAATTTAGTTTAGTTTAGTTTATTTGTTTATTTGAGCAGTACGAAATGTGCTCAAAAGGAGTGGGCTGAAGCAAAAAGCTTATGAGCCCCCACCCCCAAGTGCAATAAAATAAAAAAGAACATTTCAAAACATTACAAGCAGCTACATTCGTACAGACCAACTTACAAACTTACAACAACAAAAATATATAAACTGTTTATATAATTAATTGGAACAACGCACAGCTACAACAACGATCTAGTTTCATGTACGAGGTCTAATACAAAGCAAGTCAAAAAATGTGTTCCTTAATATATTTCTTGCAGATTTTTACCCTTGATTACCGAGTTACTTTTATGTTATAAAGGTACATTAATAGATATTATAATCTGAGATCTTGATACTTCCCAGTTGTCATTACCATCCTCAGTATAATTTTAATTTGGGTTTAATTATCATCATCATTATTATATATTTATTTAATTGAGTTATGTGTGAAGTATGATGTTCCTGCATAGTGTGGTGTATTAAAAAGCCAGAGAGTGGCTTTTTAATGAATAATATGTTAAAATAAAGGTTAAAAGTAGCATGTTTTTTTTTTAAATAGTGATGTATCGTATCTTATTTTTGTGCAATATATGTCGATTATCGCAGTATCGGCGTATCGTGAGATGATCGTTATCGTGAGCCACGTATCGTATCGTGAGATGATCGTTATCGTGAGCCACGTATCGAATCGTGAGAGGATCGTTATCGTGAGCCACGTATCGAATCGTGAGAGGATCGTTATCGTGAGCCACGTATCGAATCGTGAGAGGATCGTTATCGTGAGCCACGTATCGAATCGTGAGAGGATCGTTATCGTGAGCCACGTATCGAATCGTGAGATGATCGTTATCGTGAGCCACGTATCGAATCGTGAGAGGATCGTTATCGTGAGCCACGTATCGAATCGTGAGATGATCGTTATCGTGAGCCACGTATCGAATCGTGAGAGGATCGTTATCGTGAGCCACGTATCGAATCGTGAGATGATCGTTATCGTGAGCCACGTATCGAATCGTGAGATGATCGTTATCGTGAGCCACGTATCGAATCGTGAGATGATCGTTATCGTGAGCCACGTATCGAATCGTGAGAGGATCGTTATCGTGAGCCACGTATCGAATCGTGAGATGATCGTTATCGTGAGCCACGTATCGAATCGTGAGATGATCGTTATCGTGAGCCACGTATCGAATCGTGAGAGGATCGTTATCGTGAGCCACGTATCGAATCGTGAGAGGATCGTTATCGTGAGCCACGTATCGAATCGTGAGATGATCGTTATCGTGAGCCACGTCTCGCGTATCGAATCGTGGGCTACCCAGAGGTTCCCGCCCCTAATCCAAAGTTTAACCACATTTCACACACGACGCTTCACAGGGAAAAGTCCGGGTTACGTCCCTTAAGTTTCTTTGTCTTATTGTGCCTTATTCCTGGGTTATCCCTATAATCCTGGTTCAGTGGTGTTTAAGTAAATTACCTCCTTTTACCCGACAATGGCTTCATCTCAGAGTCTAAAGCAGGTCTCCGTTCGTGTGAAGAGCTTTTTCTGAGACGTATTAGAGGAAATGAACGATTTCTGCTGCTGGACATTGTCAGATTATTGCCGCCGCCTGGAGTTCATAATGAAAGAGCGGAGAGAGAGCGGAGCGAGGTTTAATTTCATTTGGGGAGGTTTCTGTGAAGAGCGTTTGATCTGAGCAGGTTCAGATTAACAAGAGGAGCGGCGGGACTTCAAACAGACGCTGAGGAGACGACGGAGCGAGCGGTGAAACCATGTGGAGCGAGCTCAAAACAAAGCACACGTGATCTGCGATGTTCAGGTGGGTTTGGTTTTGTTCATAGATCAGTCACGAAGTTCAGCGTTTGGATCATGTTTAGTTTATAAATAAGCACATTTTGTTAAAAACTCAATAAATCAGGCAGGAATTAGATATTAACAAATATTGTTGAGTCCAAGCCTGTGAAGTTTGGAGTCTGTAGGAGCGACTACAGAGATTTAGCAAAGAGTGGAATAAAAACGGCCCTAAAGTTTAGTAATGTGTCTGCGCGAGTACATTCCTCCGGTCTTTTGTAGCGAGCGTCTACCACAAAGGAAATGACCATATTTGGATTACAGCATCACCTCTAGCACCTCGCACAGAACACGTGGATATAAAACAAGAATCAGCGTAGGAACGCTTGCAACGTAATGGCAGAGTTACTTCCTGGATATCTCCAGCTCCCTCACAACACACGGCCTTAGCCCCGCCTCCAGTGAGGGGGGAAGCCTTTGCACTTGTGCTAATTTCCACCTGCAGTCCCTGGGCCTATTGTACATGTTTTTAGTGGTAGGGGAAACCGGAGTACCCGGAGGAAACCTACGCAGACACGGGGAGAACATGCAAACTCCACACAGAAAGGCCCCGTCCAGGTGGGAATCGAACCCGGGACCTTCTAGCTGTGAAGCACGAGCGCTAACCGCTGTGCTACCGTGCCGCCCAGAAGTGTAGAGCCAGAGTGTAGAGCGGGCCAGTTGAAGAGCTCCCCATCAACAAACCCCCACCCAGCTGCCCTGACAGCTGATTTTGTAGATGATGTTCCTATGCTCTGTGGTGCATTAAAAGCCAAGGTTTTCGAGCCCGTTGGGAGTGTATCCCTTTGCTGCATAGTGCGACCCCTTTTGCCTCGACTTGGAGGAAAATCGCGCGGGTTTCGCTCCAACAAGAGTCGGCGTTAGAACGTGTGACGGACCTAGCGGCGGTAAGTGGGCGGGGCTTTAGCGGAAGGTCAGGTGACCGTGTTTCTCACGTTTCTACGGCGCGTTCATGGGAAGCCGCTATGTTTGCTTTTATACATGGTAAGACCCAAACACGTTCATTCCTGCTCTTCGTCTCGTGGCCGATGCAGAATGGGGGATAATGACGGAGCGGGTAATGGCGGCGAGGGGGCACGGCGGCGCGGCGGGTAATGGCGGCGAGGGGGCACGGCGGAGCGGCGGGTAATGGCGGCGAGGCGTTCAAACGCGCCTAAACACGGAGGGAACGGGGAAAACGGACTCACATCAGAGGAGATCAAGGTGTTTTGTTCATGATCATTACAGGGACGGAGGAGATGAAAGGAAGACATTTGGTGATGATGGACACGGTGGAGATGATGAGCTCGTTCAGAAGAAGAAGAAACAGAATCACTTTCACTTTGGGGGGGGGGGGGGGGGGGGGGGCCTCGAGAAAATAACACTCTCTGTATAAATACTCTTTGGTCGCATTTGCTGTTGTTTCGAAAAGCTTTTGCAGCGTCCACGGATCCAGTGTCGGATTCATTTAGAATTATTTTACCTACGATTTTAATTGATTTTATTGGAAATAAACTTAAAAAGGCCTCCTGATCTTTCATATGAAGAAAACTGCTCATTAATATTTAGATTCATAATATAGCCCACAATAAGGCCCATTGAAAATTGTTATTTCTGTTTTAAATATTCTTAGACTCAGGGGGAAAGGGGGCGGAGTTAAATGCTGCAGCGGCTCAGCGTGAGAGAAGCAGATCGGGGGGAAACTCCAACGGAAACACAACACACGGCCTTCGTGAAGCAGCAGATCGTTAGAAAGTCTCTGGTTCCGCCGGAGTCAAACAGTCGCTACGCAGCGTCTGAAACGCCGCTAAATCGGCCGCACGGCGCCCGTCAGGCGGACACGATTTTACGATTTAGCCATTTCCCACAACGTCTGTTTTTAAAAGCATCGCCCCGCCCTCCCTGACCCATAGAAATCATAACTAAACAAACGCTTCAGGCACTCAAAGCGCTTTACATCAGGGAAACACTCACCCATGCACGCACGGTGGGCGAAGTGTCTTGCCCAAGGACACAACGACAGTGCGCACCTGTGGGATTTCTTTCGAATGCAAAACAACAGGGAAAGCGCTCATTCCACTGACGCCTTTAGATGACGTCACTGTCCTCAGGCTCAGGGCCAGTCTACATTCGCTTAGAGGCCGTGTTGTAATCGCTTCCTCTGCCATCCTGCATAAATAATCATCGCTGCCCGGCAGGTCCAGAATGAGCCCCCACTCTGCATGTTTTACACACACATCCGTCTGGGCAGGACGTCCTGGTATCGCCGCTGGAGCCAAACTCAAACTATTCACGTGTTACTCTGGCGTTATTGTCGGATCATAAACGACTCATATTAATGCACAAGCACCAGCACGAGAGATAAACGGTGGGTCCAACTTCTTCCCACTCCTTTCGAGGACAATAGTTTGAACTGCCTTCTGCTCAAACGCATAAATAAATGAAAATAAATGATTGTGTCCATTTTCTGGGGTTTCTTTATCATTAACGTCTAGCAGAGTTAGCATTTAGCATTTAGCACAGATGACATTTCGATAGGTGACTTTGTATCTAACGTAGAAGGTCTGCGCTTTTTATTCCTGATTTCTACCGAGGCTCTGACCCTAAATGTGGTCGATGGTTGAAAACAGCTAAAAACATCTGGATCGTTCATAATGTGCGATGTTTTAATGGCTAATGCTAACGGCTATAGGCAAAACACATTGAACAGGCTAATGCTAACGGACTCTTAAATATATTTAGTAATATTTTTGCAGGCTAAAATTAAACTAATACGAAATTCACAGTAGTTAATGAGACTAAAGATCTCCAGATATTCTCGTCGACTCATGAAAATTAAATAAAAACGAAAAGAAGGGGGTTTGGAAGAGCCTCATATCGTTTACATTCTCAGGCCTGTGCTGGTTTGAAACTGTTGTTCCCTAAATAACAGTCTGTGAACGTCTCCTTGCCCCCCCTCCCTCTGCCCCGGACTGTTTGGTGATGCAGCCGGAGTACGGGAGCCCGGAGGCGCCATGTTTCTGGAAGTGGAGCTGAACCGCAGCGTTGTACCTCCCTCAGGCTGAAGCCCCGCTCATCTGTCTCTTTACACACAGCAGCCTCCTGGGAACGGGCTCCACTTAACCCTGGTTTCAGTCCCGGAGTTTCACCCGTGAATCACTGCTGGAGAACATCGCAGTCCGAGCAAATGTCCCCCCCCCCCCGATGGTTATTTGGAAGTGACTGGATTCGGTAAGGCCTTTATATCATGTTATTATGTCATTCCCTCATTAAACACATGCCTGGAGTGTTGCCTCGGCTCATTCACATATTTTTGAGTAATCAGTAAAAACTTAGACGGCGGCCATTTTAGGTGTAGCTATGCCTCAGTCCTCCTAGGAACGCCCCCACCTCCTGGAGACGCCTCTGGACCTTTCGTCACCAGCCAAGCCCCCAACCACTGCTCCTCAGCTCAGCAGAGCCCCCTCCCCGCACAGTGTTGTTGTTTCAATGCCACAGTAGTGTGCTGAAGGGGGCGTGTCGGAAAGCTTCTTAAAGAGACAGAGGCCTATTTCAAGACGTTCAGTACGGCCATTTTGAGAGAGCAATTTTATTCAAGGCAGTTATTTTAATTTACTGCATGTACAGACCAACAGAAGGTTACGTCATCATTGTAGTGCTATAGACTGGTGCTATGGGATTGAAAAAAGCGTAATACCCCCTCTTTAAAGCAGCACTAAGTAACGCGTTTACCTTAATAAATCCTTCCCGTCGTCCCTCTGGGGGTGATACAAGTGTTAATGGGATGATTGGGGGGTCTTTCATCTCCCCCTGGTGTCTCTGGACAGAAAACCATGCTTGCAACTTGCCAGCCACCGGGTCGGAGCCACCAATACACACCAACAGCACCACGAAGAAGAAGCTAACAGGCTAACGGGCAAAGCTAACTGCGGCTAGCGCCACTTTAAACAGTATTTACAGCCAAGTTTGAGTGAAAAAAATGAGTTCCATTGTACAACATCTCTCTGTCCCTTCGCCTTTTCTGTCAGCGTAGTATTTACTCTCCAGGACATTTAATAAGTTAGAAAATCGTAACTTGCTTTGACACCTGCAGTTGCGCTTATGGCCTCTAGGGGCAAGAGTTACTTAGTACTGCTTTAACACCTTAGTTCTCATGTAAGAGTATAAAAATAACGCTTTGCTTTATGATGTTTTGTCGCGGGGAGCCGGAGATGTCCAGGAAGTAACTCGTGCTGCAGATGCCAGGTTCCCGTGAGTATTATATCCACGTGTACAAGGAGCTTAATATATTCATCTTAACATTATTTTCTAATCCTGGAATATATGCGATGCCATGGGGACGGTTCCATCAGCAGAGAGAACCTGACCAGTGACGGAAAACAAAGGAACTGCTGACCACCCGTACAGCCACTGGGACATGAGAAAAGTCAAATACACACAAATATTAAGCTGTTTCTTCACATAAAAGTTCCATAACGGGTCTATCTCACAAGCCTGGAGACTAGTTAGAGACTAGTCTCGGTGAAAACGAACAGGATCGAGTTCAGAAGAGTCTCCATATGGTCTCAGAGAGGTCTCAAGCAGCTGTGGTAATGTGGTGAACACTATTTGTTGTCCTCAACCTGTGAGACGTTTCTGTGACGTCACTGCAACATCTCCAAGACCTGCCGGAGACCAGGGAGATCTCCAAGCGTCGTATGGAGTCTCTTTGATCTGGTATAAGACCGGTCTCAGAGACGTTGCAGAGACGTCAAAGAAACGTCTCACAGGTTGAGGAACACAAATAGTGTTTGTGACGTTTCAGTTCTGATGATCAGTGTTATGATGGGCCTTTTCTTTTGAAAGGATTGATAATTAGGTTTTGTATTTCTTGATCTGAAATGCATGACAGTAATTACTTTGAATGGGGAGTCGGCACTTAAGCCTTCTCGCTTTGGCCGCTCCTTTTTTCACTGTTTTTTTTCACTGTTTTTATTACAGTGCAATGATGTAACCAGGCAATCCTCAAATAAACTAAAAACTAACAACTGCTTGAGACTGCGGAGACCTCTCTGAGACCATGTGGAGACTCTTCTGAGACCATGTGGAGACTCTTCTGAGACCATGTGGAGACTCTTTTGAGACCATGTGGAGACTCTTCTGATATCGGATTTGTTCATTTTCACCGAGACTACCTGGAGACTTCCCTTATCTCCAAGGGACATATCGGAGACAACTCGAGTCTCCAGCTAGAGATAGTTTAAACGAAGGATGCAGAGACTTCCGAGCAAAGACAAGCCTAAATGTCAGTGATAAAATGTTTTGGTCTGTAGTTTTATTTTGTTGATGAACTTAGAGTTATTGCCAGTGTGGATCAAATGATTTTAATGACACTTTACGCCTTCATTTGTCCCGAACCGCCCCGCGGCGCCCGTGAGGTTCAGGCTGTTTGCGCCGACGTATAAATAAACTGGAGATAATTGGAACACGTCGCAGCAGGAGGAGCTCGGAGCCTCCGGGCCGCGGAGCAGAGCAGGTGTACGATGATTTATGGAGATACGCCGCGGATACACGGCCGTAATGGTGTCAGCGCCTTTGTACTTCCAATATACTGCACTTCTTCACATTCTGCTAAAAATACCACCGCATGACTGTGAGCAAACCTGCTGCTCATGAATCCTCTCCTGGACACGTCGCTCGCCGTAAATATGTCTTTTTACACAAAGGTCACTTCCTTTGGCGAGACGCTGCAGGCGAATAGAGAGAAAAACATCGTAGAGAAATCGATATGAAACGTCTGCTGTGGATTATTGACTTAAATATGAGCGTATTAATGAAAACGGCCCTAAAGTTTAGTCCCGTCGTCGGCACGTGCGCCCTGTGTTTATTCCTCCCGTCGTGTTGTTTAGTTCAATCAGCTGTTTCAATCGTGTGTTGCGTTTTTATCATGAATAAATGACTTAAATATAAACGGTTACAGTGAAAAATGCTAGCGTTAGCTGCTAACCTTTAGCTCGAGCTGTTAAATGACCGATAGCTTCCTCTCAAATAATCCAAGCCATTCATGTAAAATCCATGTTAAATATATCTGACTCGTATTTATCCATAATGAGTCCCCTGTTTCATTAGTTTGGTTGATCTTTATCGCAGAAATATTTTTTTTCCGGAGTTTAGCGACTTTTAGCAGATGTAGTCGCTCATTCTGCTGGCGCTTCGGACACCGGGCTCTGACTTTCCGCACGTCTTTGAGCGATTTTTTTTTTTTTATATGATAGTTTTAATTTTAATGTCAAATAAAACGGCTGTAAAACTGCCAAAACTGTCGTTCTGTTTCATAAAATAAACGTTTGTAACAATAAATAAATTCAGAAAAAAAAAGGAAAAAAAATCTGCACGCCGCTCGGAGAAAGTAGTGGCTTCTGTCCGAATAGCCACAGAATCAGTGACTCTATAGTCTACTATAGTGCGGGTCTATGTAGTGAATGAGGGTTAGGGACTAGGGTGGACATTCGGACACAGCCATGTCTGAGGAGAGCACGGTTGGTTGTGCATTTAAGAGGAATTTGCAGACTTTAAAACTGGAAGACTATAAGGGCATGCATGAAGAAGATTCAAATAAAATATGATGAAGACACTTGGCCTGGTGAGTGCAGGTGCTTTCTCCTCCTGCAGTGCAACGGATTTAATCTCATTACCGACATAATCCGAGCAACTGCACAAATGTCAAAACGATGTGTTAAACAAACTCTCTATAAACATCACGGTTCATTTATTACTGATAAAAAAAAACATCTTTCACAGCTGATTATGCAAATGAGTCATGTGGGTTTAAATTTGGTCCTTGTCACAAAAGTGCAAAACGTTGCCATAAGTTTTCAATGATGAAAATATCTGTCATTAAATAAATGCTTTAATTTCAATCGGGGCGAACGATGGCAGTTTGAACGAGAGCGAACCAATCAAACACAAAACGACCTGCGTTTACGTCGTCCGCCATGTTTGTTTGTGCAGTCGAGTAAACGTTCCCGTGGAAACGCTCAGAGCAGCTTCTTACTGTGGCTTTAAAGCAACAGGCCAGCGTTCTTCCACACTGAGATGTTCTTACCTGAGCTCAGACGAGTTCATACGCACCTGTCTGGTCTTTGTGTGTGCGCTCAGTCACGCAAAACGACCGAAGATGTTGTTAGCATTTGGCCTCTCCCAGCATATCCCTATAGCTCCAAACATTGTGAAGTCAGAAGCGACCGCGCTCTTCCACGGGCACAAAGACCAGACAGGTGCATCCACTCGTCTGAGCTCAGGTGAGAACATCTCAGTCTGGAGAAACGGTGCGCTGTCCCTTTAAGGACGAGTCCGGCTCAGACAAACAGAGGAAAGGGCACTGGGAAAAGATCGCTGTGTCGCGGCCGCCATCTTCCCTGTTTTGGTGGCGGCCCGGAGAGCTACAAAACAACACCGAGTTTTCCTTTTCTTCTCAAGATTGTTATTGTAAATTAAACAGGAACTCTAATGTTAAATACTGGGATCTTGTATTTATCAAGAGCAACGTAAATATCCCTAATTGAGTTGAAATGACTTGAATACGAGTTCTTTAGCGTCTCCTGGAGCGCGAGGACAAAAGGCTTTAACGTTCATCTCACAATCGTTCCGCATCTGTGCCGGAGCTCGGGCTCATCTGACTGTTCACGGCTGAGGAATCGGCCTTTCCGCTCGCTGCGCTCCACGTTCGAGCCGCCGTTGTTCACGCGAGCGCGGCTTCATACGGAGAGCGAGCAGCTGAGGCCGGCGCTCGCCTCGACCCGCTCCGCCGGGTCACCGCCCGCGGCCCCTTTTCATGATCCGCCATTGTTACCGCCGCCATGAGCACAGGGGAATCATTCTAGGGCTATCAAATATATAAAGTAGTTTTTGAGGGGCTGTACTTTACTCGAGTAGTATTTTCACTGAAAGATAAATAAAATACTGCATTTAAAGGCTCCAAAGTAAAAAAGTACATTTGTTTATTTAAAAGGCTCATGTAACGCACACTCCAGAACAGTAGGTGGCGCTGTGTGGAAGGAGGTTTGTCCCCGTCGTGTTGCCGTACAGAGGATATTTTCATGTTTTTTAAGCTGCAAAGTTGTTAAGTACTTTGCTGCAAATACTTCATTACTTTACATACTTGGTGTCATGACGACGCATAAACAAGCAGCAGCCTCCCTCTCTCGTGCTACAGTGGCGTTTTGAACTGCATTTGTAGTTTCTGTGTTCCGTCATTTTAACTGATGCTTTTGTGAATCTTTGCCGTGTTTTTGCGGAGGTTCAGTGGATTTTTTTTACTGCAGAGAGTCCGTACTGGCCACGGAGGCGTCACAAAAAAGGGATAAACAAAGGGGTATCCGGGCAAGACTCACAGCTAAGCCATACAAGCCTTCTATCCATACCACTGTTCTGACTAATGGACGTTCACTGGAGAAGAAGACGGATTATATTCGATATAGATGGTAAGCGGTTGCTGTGGGGCGGAGGGAGCTGCGCAGGAGGAAGAGGAAGGCAGAGGAGGAGGAGCTGACCAGTGCAGGACACCACGCTCTGAAACAGGGACAAACCCAGGAGGCGCTGCAACGTTTCAGAGAATCAGAGGCGAGTGAAGGCAGTACGACCTCTGTAAACATGCTGCTCAGGTCGGCCCACAATGGCAGCGTGGCTCAGTGGCAGCGGCTCAGGACTAACACCTGAACACAATTATCTGTATTTTTACTCAAGTACTTTTCCCCCAGCGCTTGTGCAGTCGAGGTAAATGCTGAGTCTCTCCCGTCGGCCGTGAGAGAATAATCCCCGTATGTTTCTGCTGGTCGGCGGTTGCTACGAGACAAATGTGGAGCCGTCGGAACCAGAGCCGTGAAGTAAAGGAGCTTCATCTGATTTCAGAGGCATTTCCACCCGTGTAGGAGACGCAGCAGCAGATGTAGTAAAAGTACCACCTGCCCTGAGGCGGACTGACACAAGCGAGGCTGCCAACGGCTGCAGTGACTCACATGACTGTCCCACACAGGAAACAAAGCTGCGACGGCCCGCCTCCCTTTATCTGTGCAGCTGCAGCTGCATTAAAAGAGTTCAACATGTCGTTAGATACGTTATTTCAGAGACAAAAGGGTTTTACTCTTGAGCCCCGATTTTAAACAAAAATGTCTGTTTGTCGTTTCTGTAAAACAGGTCCATGTGAGAAGAGTGTTTGGTCTGGTTGGAGGAAAAAGGTTAATCTACATAACATCGCCATAGACCATAGAGTCTGTCCGGCCCACGTAATGCACCAGGTCTGGAAGATCTGTGCTTTAGAAACACAAGACCCGGCCCTGTCAGTCACACAGATACAAGTACAGACACAGATACACAGATATACACAGATATACACAGAGATACACAGATATACACAGATATACACAGAGATACACAGATATACACAGATACAGATACAAATACAGACACAGCTAAAGACACAGATACAAATACAGACACAGATACACAGATATACACAGATACTGACACAGATACAGATACAGTAGGGTCGGGCCGTATCGTATCGCATATCGTTATCGTGATATAATGTTTTGATATCGTTGTGATTTTTTATATCGTTGTGGACACAATATAATTTATGTTACTCCATCAGAGCAGCATAAACGGTGACTGTAGAACACGGGGACACGAGCTGAAAAAGTAAAATGAAATGAAGGATGTAAACTGCTTGAGTAGATCATATTTGCGAGACAATTATGCCGTAAAAAAAAAAAAAGAATAAAATATCCCTGAGTGAATCTTCCCAATAGGCGTGAGGCTGGGATTTTGAAGTAATTCGTCCATTGTCAATTATATCGTCAAATATATCGTTATCGTGATATTTATTTTTTCATATCATGATATAGATTTTAGGCCATATCGCCCAGCCCTAAGACACAGATACAGATACAGATACTGGTCAAAGGATTGGAAAAGCTTTTTATGTATCATATTTTCTTTATTTTCAACAATATTTCCATTGTGTGATTCTCACTGAAGACGTTCTTACCTGAGCTTGGACGAGTTGCTGCGTACCTCTCTGGTCTCTACGCGTGCGCTCAGTCGCGCCAAAAGACCGAAGATGTTGTTAGCATTTAGCCTCTCCCAGCATATCCCTATGGGGCCAAACGGGGGTGAAGCTAAAAGCGACCGAGCTCTTTGTCGCTTCTAACGTCACCCCCGTTTGGCCCCATAGAGGAGGGGAGGCTAAACGCTAACAACATGTTTGGTCTTTTTGTGTGACTGAGCGGACAGGTGCGCATCAAGTCGTCTAAGCTCAGGTAAGAACACATCTCAGTGTGGAAAACAACGCAAAAGGCGGCCATTTTGAAGCCAGAGTGTTCAGCGTTTCCGGAGCTGTAGGTTCTGAGCGTGCAGTGGTCGGGGCCTCTGGTCGGGGCAGTTTTAATGAGGTCCTCTCTCCTCGCCGTCTTTAATAATCCACGCAGAGTCATATCTTATGCATGTGTTCTGCGCTCGGAGATCCCCCCACCGTTTAATTAACATGAATAATTCATGGCGGCCCCGGATTACGGCGCCGTAATGTGCCCAAATATAATGGCGTTGATGCACGGGCGGAGAACGGGAGCCGGACTCTCACTCATCTCTCTCCGGATCGTCTCCTCCTGCTGCCGCGACGGATTAAAACGTGATTCTGGCGAGCGCTTTGACAGCGTTTATTCTGAGGCGCCTGAGTGACGGTTGTTGCTGTGACTGCGGGAGCATCTGGATCTGAGATCAGTCCCTCCCGGGGTTCACGCCGCTCCGTTTGTTTATTCACAGGTTCCACCGGCTTTGAGCCAAGAAAACGTCTTCATTTAGAATGAGCTTTGGATCGACGAGTGCCGTTACTGCAGCTACACAACGAAAAGCGAATGGCTAGGCACGTGGGGGCCATATTAGTCCAGTGCTCGGGTCTCTGCACTTAGAGAATAGACTTTAAAGTGGATATATCCTGCATAGGCTTATAAATGGACAATCGCAAACAATGAAAGGGGAAGCCGCTAAATTAAAATGTTAGTTGTGGTCCAAACTCATTCGTACCTTTCGAAGGAGGCGAATGACTAAGCGCCGTTAGCGAAGGCTCAGAGAAAACCTTGGAAAAGTGACAGGCCAGTTCTTCAGGAAGATGGAGAGCAGTCGATAGTTGCAGTTAACTTGGAAACTGGGGTGTGAAAGTTAAGACACCTCGGATGATCTCCAAAAGGCTTGAAGTTACAGATGAGGCATTCCCCCAAAACGTTTGGTTTTATTTTCAGAGTAACCTCAAACAGGCCACAGCAAAAGTTCAAATTTAAAATGATATCAATTCACTTAAAGCAGAACTAAGTAACTTGTTTACTTTAATAAATCCTCACCGTCGTCCCTCTGGGGGTGATACAAGTGTTCATGGGATGATTGGGGGGTCGTTCATCTCCCCCTGGTGCCTCTGTCCAGAAAACCACAATTGCAACTTGACTGCCACTGGGTCAGACTCACCAATACACACTAATGGAATCACGAAGAAGAAGCTAACAGGCTAACGGGCAAAGCTAACTGCGGGGCTAGCGCCACTTAAACAATATTTACAGCCAAGTGTGAGTGAAAATGACAATAATCTCTGTTCCACTGGCCGGCGATTACAGAGAAGCTGCAGAAGTGGATCAAGTGGTTCAAACCATTTCATCAGTAGATAAAGCTATACATTTGCTCAGAGGAGGTGCAGTGGTCCATGAATAATTAAAAACGCAAACTTTAAAATGCTGTGGGGGCTGTTGGAGCTGCACCAGCCCCTATAGCGCCCCCTGCAGGTGGTGGGTCCACAGAAGGACGGCCTCATGGTTCTAGCCGGGCCTGTTGGTCTCTCATAAGGGGCTTCTGACCCGCTCTCTGTCTGACCCGTCACCTATAGGACCTGTTGCCATGGGAGACCCAACCAGGGGCTCGAACCCCTCCCTCACTGAAACAAGGAGCGGACTCCTGTTTAGCTGCAGATGGAAGTGTCGGACTCTTCAGTAGTTAATTAATTGTTATGTTTTATGGATTTCATTTTCCTTCCTAAGTTCATGTAACCGTGAAGACCTTCGACTCGTTCTCTCCAAATAAACTCCTGCCTCTGATACAATCGCCGTCTTTGCATAAAAAAACCACACGCAGAATCCGTAACCCAAAACCATCCATCAAACCTCACTCTCCCCCCGTCGTAAACTTTCCCCCGCGATACGTCTTCATTTGGAACTTTCCCATTTCGCCCCAAAAGCGTGGCCGCCGCAGAACGCCGGCGCCCGTCCCCGGAGGCGCTGAGCATTTATTACGACGCGGCCGCGGCACATTCATCACGCGCACATTTGCATTTCACTAATATATATGTTTGCGGCGCCATAAATCAGCCTCAGGTGGAGGCGGGGGGGGGGGGTTTATCGGAGGGTTTGGGAGTCGCAGGTGCAGGAAGTACATCTGCTGCCGGGCTGTTGTTCTTAAGGCGAATAGGGAAAACAATTCAATGTAAAGATATGGATTTGAAACTTCTGCTGGACGTAAATATGAGACAAAAATGTATTGGAAGTTTCTAGTCATTAGACGTCTGTGTGAGCTCTCAGTCGTACAGGAGTTGTCCATCTTCAATGAAGGTGCTTGATTCATCTTCTGTACTCAGTAGTTGAAGTCTTCGAACGTTTCGCCTCTCATCCAAAAGGCTTCGTCAGCGACAAAGGTCCCACTCTGGACACAGCTGAATATATAGACCAACGGGGAGGAGTTAGGGTTGGCTCCTCCCCTCTAATCACAGCTACTCTCACCTGTGGGTAAACAGTCATTGGATGTTTTCATATAAAAATGAGGCGTTTTCTGCCAACGTTTCCAGCGACAAAATCTAAATAACGGTTTAAATTTTTTGTTTTTGTTTCAGTGACAAAGTTTACACGTATTATGGATATTTATGAGTGAAAAAATCTGCAATAATGTCAAATATTTTATTTTATTTTTTTGTGTGATTTAAAGCTCAATAAATCAGGCGGGGAATTACAGTGGCTAAATCTGAACCGAGCACATTTTCTCCAGCTCAGCTTTACCCAAATCTAAAAAGCTTCTTGATGACTACAGGTCTGTGTAACGCCTCATTTGAAAGCTAAGACCTGCAAAACTGATGGAAATGTGTTTGTCACGTTATCACGTTTGAGCTTTTTTGGGGGTTTGAGTATCTGCCGATATCCGATATTATTTACCGATACTTTCTCTGAGTGAAAAATAGTATTGACTCTTTTCTCCATTTTAAGATCAATAAAGTCGTATTTTATTGTCATGATGTTACAGATCAATTACCAATTATATCTATTGATAAACCCTCGGGTAAACATTTAACAAGGATCACTGGACTTTTCTAAAGTATCTTTGTGTATATGACAGGCTTTTAGGTTATATTAATATAAACGACTCACATGAAGTGACCTGATCATTACAAATATGTTAGAGCCGTTATTTCTTTCCCTAGAGGCCATAAGCGTCACTGCAGGTGTCGCAGCATGTGGTTTTTTTTACTCATTAATCGTCCGTGAGAGTAAATCCTACGCTGACAGAAAAGACAAAGGGACAGAGGGATATTGTTCATCCAGTTACACAATGGAGATCATTTATTTCACTCAAACTTGGCTGTAAATATTGTTTAAGTGGCGCTAGCCCGCAGTTAGCTTTGCCCATTAGCCTGTTAGCCTCTTCTTCGTGATTCCATTAGTGTGTATTAGTGACCCGGTGGGAGATGAAAGACCCCCCAATCCTCCCATTAACACTTGTATTCCCCCCAGAGGGACGACGGGAAGGATTTATTAAAGTAAACACGTTACTCAGTTCTGCCTTAAACTAAAATACAAACACTTGGCTTCAGCAGTGGCTAGTTAGGCTACTTTAGGTGTTTGTACCATAGTTTCTGTCCCAGGCTTGATTAGTTTTCGTTAGCTTTAGCATGCTTCTGCTAGCTTTAGCAAACGGATGCTAACAGAGGCATTTTGCACCGCGATCAAGAATACAAAATCAGTGATTGAATTCTCCAGGTTCTTTAAAATGATGTGAAGCCCATATTCACTTAGTTGGTAAAAGTTGTGTTTTTAAAGCTTTAACACCAAAAACTGGTATCGGTTCAGTATCGGATATTTGTAGCCAATACCCGATATCGTATCTTTGTTATTTTTACCAGTATCAGATCTTCTTCTCGTTTTCATCTCTATTTTGGCGCTTTTTTAAGATTTGGGTAAAGCCAAACCGAACTTTGACAACACGGACCACATTCCGAGACACTCCCGACGAAACAGTGAGTGATATAACCAGCACGACGCCGAACACTCTCTGCTCTCGTCTTTAATTATGTTCCTGCCTGTGTGCGGCGCCGCCCTGCAGGCGCTGACAGTGCAGCTCTGTTTACTGCTGCAGCCTCCAGACACTGGTGATATTAAAGAGAGAGAGGAGAGAGAGGGAGGAGAGAGGAGAGAGAGGAGAGAGAGGAGAGAGAGGAGAGAGAGGAGAGGGGAGAGAGAGGAGAGAGAGAGGAGAGAGAGGAGAGAGAGAGGAGAGAGAGGAGAGAGAGGGGAGAGAGGAGAGAGAGAGAGAGGAGATAGAGGGGAGAGAGAGAGGAGAGAGAGGGGAGAGAGGAGAGCGAGAGGAGAGAGAGGGGGGAGAGGAGAGAGAGGGGAGAGAGAGGAGAGAGGGGAGAGGAGAGAGAGAGGGGAGAGAGAGGAGAGAGAGAGGAGAGAGAGGGGAGAGAGAGGAGAGAGAGAGGAGAGAGAGGGGAGAGAGGAGAGCGAGAGGAGAGAGAGGGGGAGAGGAGAGAGAGGGGAGAGAGAGAGGGGAGAGAGAGGAGAGAGAGGAGAGAGAGAGGAGAGGAGAGAGAGAGGAGAGAGAGAGAGGAGAGGAGAGAGAGAGAGAGAGAGAGGAGAGGAGAGAGAGAGGAGAGAGAGGAGAGAGAGGAGAGAGGAGAAGGAAAGAGAGAGAGGAGAGAGAGAGGAGAGAGAGGGAGAGAGAGAGGAGAGAGAGGAGAGAGAGAGGAGAGGAGAGAGAGAGGAGAGAGAGAGAGGAGAGAGAGAGGAGAGAGAGGAGAGAGAGAGGAGAGAGGGAGGAGAGAGAGGAGAGAGAGTAGAGAGAGTAGAGAGGGGAGAGAGAGGAGAGAGAGAGGAGAGAGGAGGGGAGAGAGGAGAGCGAGAGGAGAGAGAGGGGGAGAGGAGAGAGAGGGGAGAGAGAGGAGAGAGGGGAGAGAGGGGAGAGAGGAGAGAGAGAGGAGAGAGAGGGGAGAGGAGAGAGAGAGGGGAGAGAGAGGAGAGAGAGAGGAGAGAGAGGGGAGAGAGAGGAGAGAGAGGGAGAGAGAGAGGGGAGAGAGAGGAGAGAGAGGAGAGAGAGAGGAGAGGAGAGAGAGAGGAGAGAGAGAGAGGAGAGGAGAGAGAGAGAGAGAGAGAGGAGAGGAGAGAGAGAGGAGAGAGAGGAGAGAGAGGAGAGAGGAGAAAGGAAAGAGAGAGAGGAGAGAGAGAGGAGAGAGAGGTGAGAGAGAGAGGAGAGAGAGGAGAGAGAGAGGAGAGGAGAGAGAGAGGAGAGAGAGAGAGGAGAGAGAGAGGAGAGAGAGGAGAGAGAGAGGAGAGAGGGAGGAGAGAGAGGAGAGAGAGTAGAGAGAGTAGAGAGGGGAGAGGAGAGAGAGAGAGAGAGAGGGGAGAGGAGAGAGAGGGGAGAGAGGGGAGAGAGAGAGAGGAGAGACATAAACAGCGGAGATATGACACTAACAGGTCCACGGGGACAGACCGGAGACTCAGGAGGAGCTGCTGAGGCTTCACTTTAACACATTCAGATCTGCTGCAGATACAATATACTGCAATATACACGCTTTCCAAGTACTGCAGCTCTAACAACAATACTGCAATATACACGCTTTCCAAGTACTGCAGCTGTTACCCCCTCCTTTACTACCTGTGTGTAACGAGTACTTGTTATTGATCGATACTCTTGCCGAGATACTGCAGTAAGATATTTATCGTCTATAGAGTCAATAATGGAAGACCTAGAAATGTGTGAAAAATGAGAAATTATTTTTGGGGTAAATTGTGGCAAAAATAAGAAAAAGGTAAAACATTATATATATAAAAAAAGGGGGAACAAGAAAAAATATATATAAAGAACTGTGTATAAATATAAAATATATAAAGAACTGTGTATAAATATTAAATATATAAAGAACTGTGTAAATGTGGGCAGAGTCTGAAGTTACGGCTCTCCTGTGGACGTCCGTCGGCCGCTGCTGCTAAATGTTTAAACGGACCGGTGTTCGGCCCGAGGCGCGATCGATACAGGAACACGCCATATCCATAAAGAGGGGGAGGGAGGGGGGAGGGAGGGGGGGACAGGGGGGGGGGGGGGGACATGTCATATCCAGCAGCTCCGTGTCTCAGGGCGAGCCACAAACCAAGACGAGGAAACACAACGATTCGTTTCACCAACAGGTCGATGCAGAGAGAGAGAGAGCGAGGCGAGTTTTCATCGAGGGCCCGGAGCCGATCAGCCGTCCCGGGACAATCAATCAGTATCGATATTTGATATTTGAATGGTGTAACAGGGTCTGACGTCACCAACGCTTCAGTGAAAACAAGACGCTGGCGGTCGTTTGTTGAGGTGAATAACTGTCGGATTGCGATGAAATGTGATTTGATTACCATGGTAACCGGGCCTATGGGGGCAAAGGTCAGATATAAAACAGGAACTGGACTTGATGAATGTTTTACAAACTGAGGAGCCTCGAACGCGTCGCTCCAGCGTAACTTTGTGTTGAATTTCACGCATTTATGTTTCGCCTTCTGGGAAATAGTTAAACAAGACGCCCCTTTCCCCCGAAGGAGATTAGGGTAAAGTGACGGGAGAAACAAAAGCACATGGCGCGGCGCACGTAAACAAAAGCACATGGCGCGGCGCACGTAAACAAAAGCACATGGCGCGGCGCACGTAAACAAAAGCACATGGCGCGGCGCACGTAAACAAAAGCACATGGCGCGGCGCACGTAAACAAAAGCACATGGCGCGGCGCACGTAAACAAAAGCACATGGTGCCGGCGGAGTGTCTGTTCCTCCCCCTCCCCCCTCTCCCCCCTCTCTCCCCCTCTCTGTGCATGAAAGACGAGGGGCGGGGCCTGAAGCAAGTATTACAGCGCAAATTTGGACTATATCGATAAATACGATATGGTCTAATTCCATATCTCTTTTTAAAATATATCGATATATCTTAAATATCGATATATCGCCCAGCCCTAGTTTAAACTGAGCCCCACACCTTTATTTATGCTTGAAAACTTCCTGCCAGCTCTGACTAGGTTCGAGTTGTGTAGAATTATTACATTTCAAATAAAAAGGACCATCTCTGGTGATATGTACCCGCTTCAGCAAGAAGGCCGAGGGCCACCAGGGCCAGTGAGACCCTTCACTGTACTGGGATATAGCTGCTCAAAATACATCCTGTTCCCAACACTGTATTCCACCTTTGGCCTGGTTTAGAGGGGATTTTATTGGAGGCAGTTTCCCCCAGGGAGCAGTGCTGGAGAGGGAGTTTCCAGATCCTCATCCCTCCATGAAGAACATTTGGAAACACCTGATGCAGAAGCCGTGGTTCTGTCTGCGAACACTGCAAGGAGAAAACCCGAATAACCCAGTTTTCCGTGAATCAAAAGCGTAACGTTGTTCGGCGCAGGTTTATTAAAAAGCTCTCCCTCCGCCCCGGCTTCCTCTCCCGCGTTCTGAATTATTAATGCCTGTGCGGTGTTTTGCAAACAGCAGTTTTTTTTTTTACGGCTGCACTCGGAGTCGATACGCAGACACGTGTCGACGCTCGAGTCTCCGGGTTCAGGTTTACGAGATCGCCGTCTGTAACCTCCCGGCCCGGTCGCGTTTAATGGCTTTTTAATGGAATGGGTTTTCTGGGGGAAAGCGGCGCAAAGTGGAGTTCTGGAGAGCCTTTTGGTCAGGGGGAAATTATAGTTTAGTCGTGCAAAAATGCGAGGCCGAGCGGAGGCCGCGCTGACCTCCACCACAGGCTAAAAGTGTTTCATACGAGAGGCATGTCTTCACGTCCTCAACTCAGGGACACGTTTTAGCGTTTCTCCCTTTACAAAGTTCAGATCATGGAATTAGTTTATCAGGAAGTAACTCCAACATAACGGCCCTGGTCTCAACAAATACTGACATGTTTGGAATCCACTTCACTTGGACTTGACTCTTAATGACATTATATTTATTATTGAACTGAGTGTAACCCCTTACCCCCCACTTTAACCGAGCGCTTTTCTCCACATCGAAAAGCTTCTCACTGGGGGAGCTCGGCCAGTGTAATGCTTCATATGAAAGCTAAACTGCAAAACTCTCTGATTAGAGGGGAGGAGCCGGGCTTACCCTAACTCCTCCCCGTCGGTCTATATATTCAGCTGCGTCCATAGTGGGACCTTTGTCGCTGACGAAGCCTTTTGGATGAGAGGCGAAACGTTCGAGGACTTCAACTACTGAGAAGATGAATCAAGTACCTTCATTGAAGATGGACAACTCCTGTACGACTGAGAACTTACACAGACTAAACTGCAAAAGCGTTCTCGTCTGGTTTTCATCTGGTTTTCATCTGTTTTTCGTCCAGTTTTCATCTGGTTTTTATCAGGTTTTCATCAGGTTTTCGTCCAGTTTTCATCTGTTTTTTGTCAGGTTTTCATCTGGTTTTTATCAGGTTTTCATCAGGTTTTCATCTGGTTTTCATCTGGTTTTCATCTGTTTTTTGTCAGGTTTTCATCAGGTTTTCATCAGGTTTTCGTCTGGTTTTCATCTGGTTTTCATCTGTTTTTTATCAGGTTTTCATCAGGTTTTCATCAGGTTTTCATCAGGTTTTCATCAGGTTTTCATCTGTTTTTTATCAGGTTTTCATCAGGTTTTCATCAGGTTTTCATCTGGTTTTCATCTGTTTTTTATCAGGTTTTCATCAGGTTTTCATCTGTTTTTTATCAGGTTTTCATCAGGTTTTCATCAGGTTTTCATCTGTTTTTTATCAGGTTTTCATCAGGTTTTCATCAGGTTTTCATCTGGTTTTCATCAGGTTTTCATCAGGTTTTCATCTGTTTTTTATCAGGTTTTCATCAGGTTTTCATCTGTTTTTTATCAGGTTTTCATCAGGTTTTCATCAGGTTTTCGTCTGGTTTTCATCTGGTTTTCATCAGGTTTTCATCTGTTTTTTATCAGGTTTTCATCAGGTTTTCATCAGGTTTTCGTCTGGTTTTCATCAGGTTTTCATCTGTTGTTCATCAGGTTTTCATCAGGTTTTCGTCTGGTTTTCATCTGGTTTTCATCAGGTTTTCATCTGATTTTCGTCACATTTTGTTTTGCTTTTTAGTCACTTTTTTGTTGCGTTTCCATCCTCGTTTCCGTTGCTTTTAGATCTGGGTAAATCTGGAGGAACTGTGCTCGGTTCAGGCGGGGGTTAACAGGTTAAAGAACAGGATTCATTGCGTAAAACAAGTCAGTTGGACTCAGGGACGGCCCTGGGCATAGGCGAACCAGTCGGCCGCCGAATAGGTAGCGTTCACGTGACATCACAACATTCTAAAGAGCCTATAGTTTAACATTGAGGTGGAGGGCAACTGAAAATTCCACGGCCGTAACCATAGTAACGCTCAAAATGCAGATTTATAGTCTTAAATCATTGCTAATATCTCTGTAATTACTGGGCCAATTCATATGAAACTAAAACTGACACAAAGTTCAAGGTCATATCTTCCAGCACATATGAACATATGTCTAATTATTTCTTCACAAAGGCGTCCAAAAGTGGAGACAATATTCAAAAACATGTGCTTGATGTTGGCCAGTAGAAAGGACTTTCAGCCATAAAATCCACATGTCAGGTTTGTGAATCCAATCACTATCAACTGATGATCAGAGAAAACATTTGGACATTTTCTTTTTGGAAATTTCTTTCAAAAACTGTTTCTCTCCCATAGACTTGTATTGACACCTGCCCTCCAACTGAAATGGAATTCTAAATCGTGAACGCGACCTATTGTGCTTTAACTTTTGAACCCCACGCTCCCACCTTCTGCAACGTCCCTGATGTTCAGACATAACTTTGGAACCGAACGTGATAGAAACTTGTGGTCTTTTGTGTTGGAAACTAGAAATGTCAGGCGTTTTAGCGACGCCTCCGGGGAGCCGTTTAATAATACGTGTAATAATACGTGTAATAATACGTGTAATAATACGTGTAATAATACGTGTAATAATACGTCGGACAGGTCTTTCTCTAATGTTAGTGGTCTCTGGCATCTCCATATCCTCCGTTTCCGTTAGCAACGAGACCCCACGCTTCGGTCGATCTATTAACGTCCCCTTAAACGTCTTTCGTGTCTAAATAGAATCTCGCCCTAATGTAACCTGGCCTCTCGTATCTTATGAAGGATATTAGATTCTCAGGCCAGAGATAAAAGCGACAGAGAGAGAGAGAGACTCAGCGTCCTGCGGCTACAGCATTCAAATGATTTCCTCGCGCTCTCTCGGCGGCGGATGGATCCAATAAAAGCCACTTACGCCGCTCCCTCGCCCTCGTTTCTCTCGTGTTTCTCGTTTCCCGCTGATCGGCCTAATTTGCCGCTAACGACGCTCCGGTCCGCCGAGGTTAGGGAGAGACGCTCGCAATTAGCAAATCACAAGGACGGGGACGAATGACGGAACACAATGGAGGTGTAATGTCCTCCTAAAAGAGGAATAAGTCATTACTTTATATTAATATTAGCTTAATATGCGTAAAATGTGAATCGATGTAAAAAATGTAAGAATCGATTTTAAAGCTGCTACATTTTGCGCGACCGAAACAGACCGGAACAAACTAGCTCGTTGTTTCTAAGACAAGCTCCACCCCTCCCCCGCCTCACCCCCAACACACGCCACACCATGTAAACACACACACGTGCAGGCATCGAAGCAGCAGACGCAGCTAACGTTAGCGGCTACGAGATTAGCGTTAGCGGCTAACGCAGAGTTTAGCATTTTGACAGAAGTTTATCAAAGATCGTAAACTGACAAACATCTGACCTGCTCTGATTCTGCTGAAATCCTCAAATAATCCAACACCTACAGGAGCTCCTTATGTTTACACAGGCTGCACCGGAGGCAGTGAGGCTTCAAGGGTGAACAAAACTGCACTGCAAAATTAGTTCTAAATGGTAGTATTAGGTTCAAACTGCAAAAAAAAATATTTTTTTTAAATAAAGGTTTGGTAAAATAAATATAATCTCAAATGTTTGCTTTGCTACACGTCTTATTTATGCTGAAAACATGTAAATTTCAAGCACTCTGTCAAAATGATTATAGTTCATTTTCATGTCTTGTAATTGTTTGTAATGTAAAGTTCTCTCACTGAGACAGTTGCAATTTGTTACAAGGACAAAAATACAGATGTTAAAACAAAAGAAACATTGGTATGAAGGAGTCATTCTTTTCTAAAAAAAGAAAAAAGAAAAATCGAAATCGGAAATCGAATCGGGGCTTGAGTGAATCGTTACATCCCTAATTATAACATATGAACTGTTGATATGACGTCATCACACGCCTAGTCGACCTTTACAAATTTGTAGTCCTTAATTGCCGAGTATACACAGGAGCAGCGCGGGTTATGTTCTGAGCTCTATGTGGCTGTTTCACTGGCGAGAGGGCGGGACTTATGAAAAGAGGTCGACTGAGGTGTGGTTTATTCCATCAGCCCTGAGAGCGATGGCCTCACATTCATTTCCTCCTTTACATCTCGCTGTGGTCTTCCTTAAGCCTCATAGGCTCAAACTCAAAAACTATATTGACCCCATCGTGAGATAAGGAGTCTGGTCGGAGGAAAAGGCTGTTGTATTTAACGCCGCCATTGGTCATGGGCGTTTCTCCGCCCCACATTCTTCCCACTCTACGTGCTAAATGTCCCGCTATAGTCTGCGCTTAGAAACACGAGATCGGGCCCCAGGAGTTTTACTTTGTAGATTTGCAGTGGTCTGATACTCCTTCCATTTCAATATTATCGCTTGCACAGTGCTCCTTGGGATGTTTGAAGCTTGGGAAATCTTTTTGTATCCAAATCCGGCTTTAATCTTCTCCACAACAGTATCTGGGACCTGCCTGGTGTGTTCCTTGTTCTTCATGATGCTCTCTGCGCTTTAAACTGACCTCTGAGACGATCACAGAGCAGGTGCATTTATACGGAGACTTGTTTACACACAGGTGGATTCTATTTATCATCATTAGTCATTTAGGTCAACATTGGATCATTCAGAGATCCTCACTGAACTTCTGGAGAGAGTTCGCTGCACTGAAAGTAAAGGGGCTGAATCATTTTGCACGCCCAACGTTTCAGTTTTTTATTTGTTAAAAATGTTTGAAATATCCAATAAATTTCGTTTCACTTCATGATTGTGTCCCACTTCCTGTTGGTTCTTCACAAAAATTACAGTTTTATATCTTTATGTTTGAAGCCTGAAATGTGGCAAAAGGTCGAAAAGTTCAAGGGGGCCGAATACTTTCGCAAGGCATACAAGTATTCAGTTACTACCCAACACTAATAATTCAAAACGAAACAAGATCCAGCACATTTCTGTGATGAACAATGATATCTATGAACGAAATAAAACCATACATTTAAACCTGGACATTATTATGATTTCGTTTTCTGTCAATATAAAATGACAGAAAACTTGCAACACATCTTCTCCTCATGTTAATGTCTTTAATCGACAGCTGAAGTTTCAAATTGATTTCTCTACATTCATTATTCCCCCTGATTCCCCGGCAGTCGCGTCCGTCGAACTTATTTCCATCGTTGGCTAAAAGAGTCACAGGAAAGCGGCCCCGAGTGAAGAGACCTATGAATAAACACGGAGCTAATGGAGAACAGCAGGGCTAAAGAGACGGATATGAGCCGGAGTCCATAAACGCCACGCCGTGAATATTCAGGGCCGGTGTTCGGGACTCACGGCTCTTCGGGGACCAGCTTTACGCCCGTGGTTTTACTCTTTTATGGGCGAGCGCGGGGAGAGCGGAGAGGAGGCGGCGACCGGCCGTTAAGTCACACTTTAGACTAAAACTCACTGGAGAGACGTCGGAGATTTAGAGCATATCAATTATCTGTTAATGAATTAATGCAAAAACATGAAACTAGGATCACTGGACTTTTCGGCACTAAATATCCTCGGCTAGGCTCTCGGTTGCATTAACAACTCCCAGAGTCTGATCATTGCAAATATGTTCGATCAGTTATTCTTTATCAGCATTTGCATTCATTAAAATACAAACACTTGGCCGCTCCAGCACTGGCCAATCTTATTTTATTACTTTAGGTCAGGGGTGTCCAAAGTGTGGCCCGCGGGCCAAATGCGGCCCTCAGAACAATGTTTGGTGGCCCTTTGTCTTCTTGTTGAATCAGCACACATCACCAGACATGGTCCTTTTTATTTCATGTTGAATGATTCTACATAATTCTTACCTAACAACTAACATTGTACTGTGACACAGAGCTGGTTTTAAGCATAAATAAAGGTGCGGGGACCAATTTAAACCTCTGCGGAATACACCTGGTCGAAGGTTTCATGGTACGGACCACTGATCCCCATGTACTGGCCTCCCATGACACAAGTTTGGACACCCTTGCTTCAGGTGATCCAATCATCGTTTCTGTCCCAGCCTCAATTAGTTGCAGTTAGCATTAGCGTGCCGTTGCTAGCCGCGGAATTTTGCGTGGCGATCAAAAATACATTTGCTAAGGTTAAAACTGATTGAATTCTCCAGGTTCTGAGCTTCAAAATAAGGTGCAGCATGTCCTTAATGAAAGGGAGGAACTGTGGGGGAATAATTATTTTTACTCCTGGAAGGAAGTTTGAAGCAGCTGGAGCTCTTATCTTATCTCGCCTACCGTCAACACTTTCCCTTCAAGGCCAAGGACAAGGACTGATGTCTCTGGCTCAACACCGACTCACTCAAGGTCTCTGCGAAGAACCTCATATTGCAGAACAAGATATGATCCCGCCCCCTAACAACCCCCGAGACCACGCCCTCTGCGTCTGCCTCATCTCTTTTTCTGTAACACCCCCAGTGAAAGTTGTGTTGTTAAAACAGTAAGAAAACTGGTATCGGTTCAGTGTAGGATATTTATAGCCGATACCTGATATCGTATTTTTTTCCAGTATCGGCTCCGATATTTACTGACATGAATATGAAGATGTATTGCGAGGTTTAAAGGGGGGGTATTATGTAAAATCGACTTTCAAGCTTTATATCCTGTTATTATTCCATTCCCTCATTAAACACATGCCTGGAGTGTTGCCTCGGCTCATTCACATATTTTTGAGTCATCAGTAAAAACTTAGACGGCGGCCATTTTAGGTGTAGCTATGCCTCAGTCCTCCTAGGAACGCCCCCACCTCCTGGAGACGCCTCTGGACCTTTCGTCACCAGCCGAGCCCCCAACCACTGCTCCTCAGCTCAGCAGAGCCCCCTCCCCGCACAGTGTTGTTGTTTAAATGCCACAGTAGTGTGCTGAAGGGGGCGTGTCGGAAAGCTTCTTAAAGAGACAGAGGCCTATTTCAAGACGTTCAGTACGGCCATTTTGAGAGAGCAATTTTATTCAAGGCAGTTATTTTAATTTACTGCATATACAGACCGACAGAAGGTTACGTCATCATTGTAGTGCTATAGACTGGTGCTATGGGATTGAAAAAAGGCATAATACCCCCTCTTTAAATTCATGCTTTTATTTTGTTGACATATCAGTGACTATGAGTTTGGATCTTCTATTTCTACATGAAAAAGACTGTCGAATATCTCCTTGTGTTTTATTTATTTACAGCGCATGTCGAAGATTTTTAAAAGAATAAAAAACTGCTGTAAGACCCCCAAACTCCCTGGTCACCGTCTTCAAATGCATCATTAACGGCGCCGGATCAAACGGCGCTAATGAACGGCGCTCAAACACAAGATCATTACGACTGGATCTGGGTTACCGTCTTTTTTTTCTCTTTTAAAAGTGCAGAAAAACAGCTCCGAGCGTCGACTCCACTGGGGCCGCTCTAGCCAAACGCCGGGCCGGGCAGGAAGTGCGAGCGACGCGAGGACGGGTTTGAATTCAAAGACTGTGAAGGAGAGACACGCTGCAATCGGGTGTTTTTGGGAACCGTCCATCGAGCCTGGGACCGGATCCTCTGCACATCGAGCTCCGTGTTTTTGATCTGATCGACGGCCAAATCCGAGACAAAGCCTTATTAATTCCGGCTCCATCTGAGACAATTCCAGATTAAATGGATGAAATGAAAGAGCGCGGCGAAACGAATCGAAGGCCGCGATCGCAACGGAGCTCATTTCCTGTCCGGGCACAAACAGGAAGTCAACAACGCCACGCGGAAACGAGCTAGAACAAAACAGGGCGACAGGGAGCGGCGGCCATTTTGACACGGAACAGACCTGGACAGACTCAGTGTTTCAGATATGTATGAACATGTACAATAGGTTCCTCTCTGAGGCCAGGACTCGCCTGAAAAAGAGATTCCTAATCTGGTTAAATAAATGTGAAACATTTTCAATTTGTAATAAACAGTCATGTCCATTTTTAGGTAGTTTTGTCATCGTTGAAATAAATTATAAACAATACGATTTTGGGCTCAGTATTTATCGTATTTTTTCTTGTGTAATAATTTATTTTTTTTGCCAAAATACATGTCATGGCAACGTGTAAACGTGTAGCAAACCTCCCTCTCTCTTGGTACAGCTGTGTTTTTACCGTTTTCTGCGTTTCCACGTCGTTTTACTGGATACTTTTGCACATCTGGCGGTTCAGCAGATGTTTTACTGCGGAGAGTCCGTACTAACCATGAAGGTAGTTTATGAGCTAAAGACATTTGAGACCGACACTTCTTCTTCTGAAACACTGAAGAGGCACCGAGAGCCCCCACCACCCAGGCGTCACAAGAGGCGCTACAGGAAACAAGAGACGGACAAACAAGGAGGTATCTGGGCAAGCCACACATGCCTTCTGCCCTTACTAACGTCCACTGGAGACTAGAACAGATTAACTGCTAAGCTCTTCACAGGAGATGGTGAAAGCCTGTGGTGGAGCGGAGGGAGCTGCGCAGGAGGAAGAGGAACGAGGAGTTGAGCAGTGCAGGACACCATGCTCTGGAAACACAACATCACCGAGACGAATAAAGCGCGTACTTAAAGAGTAACTACACCAAATCAACTTTCTTTAGCTTATAAACTGCATAAACATGTTTCTGATAGGGCTCTCTACATGTCCTGGTCAATGTTTTTACATTTTTGTGCAAATTAGATAAAATCTCACTGTTGAGCCTAAAACCGTCTGTGTAGCGCCCTCTGCGTGACGTCACTTTGTGTGTGTGACGTCACTTTGTGCTATACTCTGCTGCTCGGGTATAAAAGCCAAGTCTCGCACACGCCGCCGTAGCGAGTTGGAGTTGGAATAGCGAGCCAGCGTTTTACATCGATTTTCAGTTTAGCAATTTATTAGCCTAGCATTTGATCCACGGGCTCCGCTCTGTGTGTGAACCACAGCACTCACATGCCCCCCTCTCCGACTCAATAAAGACAAAACCCCAAAATACCCAGAGTCACGTATTTAGTGACATGGCTGATGTTTTCACGTTAAACGACAGACACATAAAGCTGTTTCGGGCAGACAGAGATAATCAGGGCTGTCGGTGCTGACGGGGCTGTGGTTAGCCATCCCGGGCTGCCTTGGAGGCTCAGAGCGGGGCAGTGTGTGACTGAGTGTCCACTAAAGCCAGGAGGGGAAACGGGGAGATACGAGCGCCAAATGTCCGCCGCGTGTGCTCGGCCTGTAGCCGGGACGACGGGCTCGAGAGTCCGGGACGGTGGCGCCACATCGTCTAAATGCGGCATAACCATACACTGTATAAAGAATAGACCGCTCCTCCTCACTCCTCCCCGTTCACCACAATGACCACGTTCGAGGGGGAAATCATGGCGGATTTACAGGCTCCTCCTCTCCAGCTCTGACGTTCCTAAAAAGGGCATAAGGGCGGGATCTTGACTGTAGACCCGGCCCAGCTTGGCCCTCGCGGGGCGTGTAATGGGCGTGTATTTCTGTTGTAATCGCGCCCATGGCCAGGCAGCGACGTAAACGGCCTGTCAATCAAAGTCAGGCCCTCATTAATTATGCAAGATTTCTAAAATGTATTCTACGATAAAAACCCCGGTGCCCCAGATTGTTTTTAACCCAGCGTAATCACAGGAGGAATATCTAGCTCTAGCCACTTCTAAACCATTAGGCACCGGCATTAAAGTTGTTTTTAACGTGTCTAAAGTCCAATGCATTCCAATGGGGGAATAGCGGTCATATGGAGGAACTACAGCAAAGGTGGAGCAATGGCGGCCTCCAGCGTCGTAGTCAAAAAGCAGAGCAGTCAGCGGCCATTGGGCATAACGGGAGTCAGTCAGTCCTGGTCACTCTGGCCCTCGGTCTGAGACTGTCCACAGAGCAGAGACCGCCCATACACTCACCCCCCGCGTCCCCCCAAAGCCTCTCTCTCTGAGTTGTTTTAACTTTGGGAGTGGGTGGCGTGAGCTCTGGAAGGGGTGTTTAGTTCCTCTTTAAAGCGTCTGATTGTATTTCATGTTTGTTGTGGGATATTTTGAGTTTTGTTCGATGCTTCTGTACGATCACACAGTTTTCTAACGCATTGAAACGGCCTCATTCACGTCCTCCCTGCGCCGCCATCTGTTTCCTGTTTTCTCCGTATGCAAATCTCATTAAAACCCAGTGCTGGAGGTATTTTCTAACACGTACATTTCTCTTAATTAAACACCGAAGGCTGCGGCGTCCACAGTGTAGAGAAGCTTAGAGACTGTCCACTCTGGAAGGACGGACATTGATTCTGTTCCCGTGACGACAGAACACGGCCTGTCCCGGGTCACAGCGGTCGGGCTCGTGGAACAGACTTTTACTGTAGGAGCTAAATAATGCATAGGATTAAGCCGCGCCGGAATCACTGGAAAATCGTTTCTATGCAAATTATCTGTGAGGGAGTAAAACGGAATACGGTTTATGAAGCGCTAATCCGGCGGCGTTTCCCACATTCACGTGAACCGCCGAACTCGCTCAGGAAACGGTCGGGGCCAGTTCGTAAACCACAGAAGAAGAGACACAGGGACTCAGGCACGCTTTCTCAATTTATTTATTTATCCTGTAGTTCTGGATTTCAAAACAATCCGCTCCAGAGGTCACGTTGCCAGTTTGAAAATCAAGCCGTAATAAAAGTCTAACTCTGGGCTCAGTGTTTCCCAAGCAAAGATTGGGGGGCCCCCGGGGGACACTTGGAATCATTTCAGATTAAAAATAAGACGGTGAAACCGTTTATTCCGATATTATTTTCAATGAAATGTAGTTCAGATTATGTTTTCCAATAAAAAGGTTTGAATTTGAGAGAATTTCAGCTCATTTTGACCAGTGTTCATTTCGTCGACTAAAATATTTAGTCTTAATTTTAGTCAAAGTGATTTTTCTGACGACTGAAATTGGACTAAAACTAAATTTAAAGTTTTTCATGAGACTAAAACTAAAAATGTCCAGATATTTTAGTCAACTAAAATAAGACTAAATAAAAATGGAAAGGAGAGACTAATATTATCCAATTTTCTATTGACCGTCTGAAAGAGCCTCATATCATGTAACTTCACTGCCAAAGGAGCAGCTCTGAGCTTTGTTCATGAGGGAGCAGCTCCATGAAGCAGGACCTCCATTAAATATGATTATAATGAATATTATTAATACAAAGTCGACTAAATGTGTCCTAAAATTTAAGTTGTTTTTTTTTTTGACTAAATCTCGACTAAAATTGAATTACATTTTCGTCAAAAGACTGAGACTAAGACTAAAACTAAATTAAAATATCACTGATTTTGACTAAAATTGAAGCACCTTATGGGTCGACCCGAGGCCCCCCTAAGTTAGCTCAGTCCGTGCACCGGCCGTGTAACAATGATCAGCTGTTTAAGGAACTTATTCCCACGTGAGCTCTTCCTGGATGTTTCATTCCTCTCTCTTGTGGTTGAATACAGGCTGATCCGTGATACTTATTCGGAGAGAAAAGCTTTACTGCCCAGCGGGAAGGACACGAGGGGCAGAAGAGACACAGCCTGGATGATGAGAGTTGATTCATTTAAAGTTATAACGTCCTGTCACGCGGCGCATATTCATTCTTCACACACAAAAGCGAGAGCTCGGCCGCCTGGACTCGGAGCCCTTTAGGTCGACCTAACGAGAGCCTTTCATAATACATTATACATGAGAAAAATACAATTAAAAAGAGGAAATCGTACACAAACTGATATTATACTGGGGATGGTAATGACGACTGTGAAGTATCAGGATCACGCAGTATAATATAAACTGCTGCATAGTATATGTATATTTATAACATTAAAATAGTGACTTCCGGTAATGTTACACTAGTGATTTTAGTAATGTACAATTTGCAAGAAATATATTAGTTTAGTTTAGTTTATTTGTTTATTTGAGCAGTACACATTGTGCTCAAAAGGAGTGGGCTGAAGCAAAAAGCTTATGAGCGCCCCCCAGGTGCAATAAATAAAAAAAGAACAGTTCAAAACATTTCAAGCAGCTACATTCGTACAGACCAACTTACAAACTTACAAAAAAATATATGAACTGTTTATATAATTAATTGAAACGAAGCACAGCTACAACAACGATCTGGTTTCATGTACGATGTCTAATACAAAGCAAGTCAAAAAAAATGTGATCCTTAATATATTTCTTTCAGATTTTTACCCTTGATAACCGAGAGTTACTTTTATGTTATAAAGGTATATTAATAGATATTATACTCCGAGATCTTGCTACTTCCCAGTTGTCATTACCATTCTCAGTATAATTTTAATTTGGGTTTAATTTTCATAATCATTATCATCATCATTATTATATATTTATTTAATTGAGTTATGTGTGAAGTATGATGTATCCCTGCACAGTGTGGTGCAATAAAAAGCCAGAGTGTGGAGCGGACCAGTTGAAGAGGGCAGTAACTCCCCTTCAACAAACCCCCACACAGCTGCCCTAACAGCTGATTTTGTAGATGATGTTCCTATGCTGAGTGGTGCATTAAAAGGACAAGGTTTAGGCCCTGTCCATACGAAGTCAAGCTGAGGACCAAACGCAAAGATATTTTATCAATCCAGTGTATCGTCCATACGAGTCCGGCGTTTTGGGGTCTGTAAACGAACATTTTCCAAACTAGGTCCCAGAGTGGAAAGATCTCAAAACGCCGTTTACGTGGCGCCGTTGTTACAACGTCTCCGCAACTTTTACTAAAACGATGACATCACAGCACAGGGGTGGAGTCTGTTATCCATAATCTACTGACCTTATAATGAGTTTTACTCATGGATCTATGATGGTTTTACTCCGCTCCGTTTTGCTCCACTGTAATCCGCAAGCCACAGGTGATAAGTAGAAAAACACGGCCGAGTCGGTCTCTGTTGTTGGACAGACAGTCAAAGTCCGGTCACTGACAGGTTTTTCTGCTTTAGTCCCCTTACGTCTGAAGAATAAACTCGCCTCCTCGTCTCTTCCGTAAATCATAATCCTTGAATCCGTTTAATTTTCACTGTTCCACACAAGTTTACTGCGCATGCGCCCTCTACATCTTGTTCTGTTATCTGTGTTGGCGTCACAGCGCCTCACACAGGCCTGGCAGATGAATTACACCGTTTTCACAGACCTGAGTCGACCCATGTGGACGCACACATTTACTAAGCTGGCTTCGTGCTTACAAAGAACGTTTCTGAAAATATAAGCGTTTTGTCTTCGTGTGGATAGAGCCTTAGAGCCCGTTGGGAGGATTCCTCTCAACAGATCCATAACCTGCCAACCCTAATTCCTAATTAATATATTAATGATCATTTGTTACTCGCTCTGTACTCGACATTGTACAAGAAATGAATCAGCTGTTGTTGTGTTTTGTATCTGCTCGTTTCTGTTTATTACTGGATGTGTCGATTTGGTTTGATGTTTTGTTGACTGGATATAGATATTGTGAGTGTTGTAGTACATTCTTTTTGCTGTTGTTTCTTTATTACTGTTCTTTATTATTTGTTGTTAACTTGCCCTATGTTCCTTTCTTTGATTGTTAAATGTAAATGAAAATGTTATTGTTTTTATTTTGGGGGTGGAGCTTATAAGCCTTTTGCTTCGGCCCAGATTAACTGCTCAAATAAACTAAACTAAAGAGCTTGGTGGGGGTTATGGAATCATTCAGAGGTTCCAAACTGCTATAAAACAAAAAAATAAAATATATATATTTTTTTTCTTCTCAAAATCGCCCAGCCCTAAATTTAGATTAGCTCCATTTAACCTGGAATCTCACACTAGATAATAGGTCGCCGATATATTTAACTATTTAATAACGGATAATAATGCATTGTTTTATATAGCGCCTTCCTAGATACTCTTTAAACACCTTAAACAATGCAAACAATAAGAGATCAATTAATAACAGATACAATTAGGGGGAAAAGTAATTAAGTATTTCATCAAATGAATACAGATGGATACGTTTTGGACTTTGGGATGAAGGTCGACCTCTCGTAATAATCCCGTGTATAATCTCAGCCTTTGTTATCTGTTAATGGCGGCCGTCCTGATTGAACGGAGTCTCTGGGCGCCGGGTTCAGGGTCAGTAGGATTTCCCGGCGCTCTCTGGAGCTCGCTGCTGACTGCGTGTTTTCCCTGAATACATTAGAGCGGGATCGTCTTGTTATTCAGAGCGAACAGCGCTGCCCTCGCACGCATTAACATTTAGACCAGGCCCAACAATAACCCGAGAACTACGCACCAGGAACTGCCCTGGAACCGGGAATGTAGTGTTTACGGCCGGACGCTAGCCCCGGGGATTACCCACGTGAAGACGAGGACTAATGTGAGCAAGCGGTTTATTTTGCTGAAAGGGGATTTCTGAGGCGTAACAGTCTGGAGAGTAAGTGTAAATATTCTGTTGGTTTTCCACAGTTTTAATATTAACCCTTAACAAGGAAGGAAGGGACAAACGAGGAGGTATCCGGGCGAGACTCATCGCTTAGCCACACACGCCTTCTACCTTACTATTGTTCTGACTAGGGGTGTCACGATTTCAAGTTTTTGAGTCACGATTATTGTGAGAGAAAATATTGCGATTTTACGATTATTCACGATTATCGACCGAATGAAAGGAAAGAACTGATATTTTTAGTTTTTGTCTTTGAAAAGCTTTTTAATACATTCACTGTTTCTAAAAAATAAAAAAAAAATGCTTTAAGATTGTTTGCCACAAAATTTGCCACACTTGACTCATTTAACAAAACATGTACAATATTTGCATGTTAACCTCTTAACCCCCGCCTGAACCGAGCGCATTTTCTGCAGTTCAGCTTTAAAAACATCCATCAATATTTCTGAAACTCGACGTCACTGAAGCTACTTATTTCTAAGGCTGAAACGACGCGTCGACGTAGTCGACGTCATCGATTACGTAAATACGTCGACGCAGTTTTTGTGCGTCGACGCGTCGCTTGTTTACATCATGGCGGCGCGCGATGCGAGCGAGGGGAAAAAGGCACGCCAAAAGTAATCAAAAGTGTGGGAGTATTTCCAGAAACGGCCAAATAATGTTGTTTATGCACACTGTGTGGAGCGGAAATGGCCTACCACAGCAGCACAACGGCTATGAACGAACATTTAAAACGAAAACACCCGACAGCGTTCATGCCATCAACCAGTCAATCGGCCGCGTGAGTAATTTTCATTACACAAAAACATTAATGTATTATTTGTATCTGCGTTGTAAATTCATAAACTAAAGCACTGTTCCGCTCTGAGAGGAGTCAAAAACGCGCGTGTCTAACGCTACATAACGTTACGTTAGTTGTGTAACTAACTAAACTACCTTTGTACAACATTAACAGTTATGTACAAACGAACAATTAACTTTAATCATACAATCATTGTTGTGTGCTGGTTATTTATTTTTTATTTTGCGCATTTTAAAGCAAATAAGCAATACTTTTACTTTTATTCAAATGTTTACAGTGAGTGTTCCAGAATTGCACATTTTATAGGCTACTGAGTTGCACATTGAGCCATAATTTTATTTGGTTAAATAAAAGCCATGCCATTTGAAAATACTGGCCTACGTCAATTTTTTCCCCTTCATTTTAAATGAAAAAATAATCGGTAAAAGGAAAAATAATCTATAGATTAATCGAAAAAATAATCTATAGATTAATCGATTAATCGAAAAAATAATCTATAGATTAATCGATAGAAAAATAATCGTTAGCTGCAGCCTTACTTATTTCTCAGACTCATTAGCCAAAAATGCCGCACCTACTGCTAAAAAAGTACTAACGTAGCTACTTCCGGGTTTAGCGTAGCATTAGCATTTTTCTTCGCTAACCCGGATGTAGCGATTTTGGTAAATATTACTTTTTTAGCATTTTTGGCGAATGAGTCTGAGAAATAAGTAGCTTCAGTGACTCTCCGTTGAGTTTCAGAAATATTGATGGTTGTTTTTAAGAGTTTTTTTGTAGTTTCTCGCACATCTGCCGGACCCGGAAGTAGAGCTGTGACGTCACCACTTAAAGAGGGGGTTTTACGCTTTTTTCAATCACATAGCCCCAGCCTATAGCACTACAATGATGACGTAACCTTCTGTTGGTCTGTATATGCAGTCAATTAAAATAACTGCCTTGAATAAAATTGCTCTCTCAAAATGGCTGTACTGAACGTCTTGAAATAGGCCTCTGTCTCTTTAAGAAGCTTTCCGACACGCCCCCTTCAGCACACTACTGTGGCATTGAAACAACAACACTGTGCGGGGAGGGGGCTCTGCTGAGCTGAGGAGCAGTGGTTGGGGGCTTGGCTGGTGACGAAAGGTCCAGAGGCGTCTCCAGGAGGTGGGGGCGTTCCTAGGAGGACTGAGGCATAGCTACACCTAAAATGGCCGCCGTCTAAGTTTTTACTGATTACTCAAAAATATGTGAATGAGCCGAGGCAACACTCCAGGCATGTGTTTAATGAGGGAATGACATAATAACAGGATATAAAGCTTGAAAAAGTCGATTTTACATAATACCCCCCCTTTAACAAACGTAGCTGTTGTCATAGTAACGATAAACAAATGTCTAACCCTATTTTATCTACTCAAATGTCTTTCCACTTGTTCTTGCACAACAGAACCACATTTTTCAGTTCACTTAAAATCGCTATTTTTAGTTGAATCTTATTTCTCTTGATCACTTCCTGCCTCCGGCCGATGTCACTGGTGATGTCAGCAGTTAAAGGGCCTATTGTACATGTTTATAGTGCTAGGGGAAGCGGGGAGAACGTGCAAACTCCACACGGAAAGGCCCCGTGTCCAGGTGGGAATCGAACCCGGGACCTTCTAGCTGTGAAGCGCTACCGCCTACAGGCTAGAGCAGCGCCTCATTTGAAAGCTAAGACCTGCAACACTGATGGCGTCTTTCTCTCACAGTGAAAACACGGCACTTCTCTCCTCGTTCCGTCTCTGTATTATCACTTGATTAGGGGGATTAGATCTGCTCTTTCCTGCTCCTCTTACATCAATACTCCCCCCCCCCTCCCCCCCCCCTCCTCCCCCGTCCTAATGAAAGTGCAGGGACGGCGCTAATTACCTTATCGTTTTATAAAAGGTCGCGTATTTTTAACTCCGCACTAACGAGTTTAACGAATGGCGGCGGCGGAAAATTACCAGACTCTTTTTTTTTTTTTTTTTTTTTTTTTTAACGATATATTTAGAGACGCATCGCTGTCCGGGACGGTCCAGTCCGGACGCATTTATCCCAGGCCTAATTGGCGAAGAGAGAGAGAGATAGAGATAGAGAGAGAGAGAGAAAGAGATTTGATTTTTAATCAGACCTTTATTTAGTCCATCAGGAACCAATTGCTTCCATAATTATTCACATTTACACCAAAAAAAAGTTACAAATAAAAAACACACACACAATTATATAAAAAGAGGTCCAAAACAAAGCTGTCCTGCACTGACTGAGGCTAAAACCCCCTCAAGCCCCCAACCATCCTCGAACTCCTCCAGCCTCATGTCCATCTGGGCGACCCCAAACTCCAGCAGGAGCCGAGCCTGCACCATCTTTACAAACAGCACCTCAGCGCTGACCTGACTCCGCCCCTGCACCTTCCTCTTCCTGCTCTGGTATATGGCCATCTTTGCTTGGCCCAGGAGGAAATTTAGGACCCGCCCCTTCCTCTTCACTCTGCCACCAGACAAGATCCCCCCAACATAAGTCACCGCATTAAAAGGATATCCGCACCTTCCAAACAGTGTCCTGAGCAGATCAAACAGCTGAGTCAGCCTCCCACACTCCCAGAAACAATGAAAGACGGACTCCCTGACTGCACAGAAAGGACACCCCTCCCCCACAGTACGATCTACCTTGGAAACAAAAGCATTGACTGCTATAGCTCCATGAAGCAGTCTCCACTGCAGATCTCCCTGCCTCATAGTCTGTGGTGGTTTGTAGAGGTGGGCCCAGGCCGGACTGTCCTCAGTGTTCCAGCCCAGATGAGACCTCCACACAGTATCTGTGCGGCCAGAGAGTCTTTGATGGTTCAAGGCCTGCACCATCAGTTTGTAGAAAGTCTTTCCAGGGGAACCATCCAGGGAGGCAGAGACAGGGTTGGACAGCAAGGGGCCTGAGGAGCTTTCCAGGTCAGGGCTAAGCATGACGCTGGGGAAGGGATCTGCAGAATCAGGAGACATCTCGCCGGAACCGAAGCTCCTCAGAAGGGCCCAGTCTTGTCCTGTAAGTCTTTGTCTCCAGTGGGCCAGTAGACGTTCCAGTGTCCGTGCCGACCTCAGGCCCAGGTGGGCAGCCAGAGCCGGGGAGAGATTCAGCTGAGGTCCTGCCCACTCCAACAACCGCTCCAATGTGTCGACCCCCCCGCACATGAAGCGATCTCCCAGTGCCAGCCCCGCCCAGGCAGGACAGTCCAGGCGACCCCCCAGCAAGGGCTCTCTCAGCAGCCAGTGCAGTGAAGTGGAAGGCTCCCTCTGCTTCTTCACCTTACTCCACACTGTCAGCAGACTGCGGTAGAAGGGCGGGAGAGCCTCCGGTTTGCGATCAGTGAGGAAGAGAGACAGCCCCATGCCCCCAGCTCGCTCCAAGATGGAAACAGCAAACGGCCTCCACACCAGCTCCTCCGGACCTGCCACCAGCCGCTGGAGGAACTGTAACCTGAAAGCAGCCCCTCGACTGGCCAGATGGATCAGTCCCTGTCCCCCTTGCTCCCTGGGAAGGAAGAGCACCGCCTGCAGGACCCAGTGCAGTCCGCCCCAGAAGAAATCCACCAAGATCTTCTGCACTGTGGACAGTAGGGAGGGAGGAGGGTCCACGCACTGTAGTTTGTGCCACAGAGCAGAGGAGACTAGATTGTTAATAATCAGTACCCTCCCCCTATAAGACATTTTGGGCAGTAACCACCTCCACTTGCTCAGCCGCCCTTTAACCTGTTCTACTGTCTGGTCCCAGTTCTTTTGAAGGTGGTCAGGGCCCAGGAAAACACCCAGGTATTTAAAACTTCCCCATCTCCAACAGAGGCCCCCTGGCAACCTGAGTCTGGATAGATCCTCCCCAACCAAGATGGCCTCACTCTTAGCCCAGTTAATTTTTGCACTCGATGCCCCACCAAACTGCTGGACAGTGTGGGCGAGAATGTCAATGTCCCTTTGGGTGTCCACGAACACCATGACATCATCAGCATAGGCAGACACCTTTAGCCCAGGACATTCAGGAATCTGCACCCCTCTCAGGTCTGACCTGAGCCTATGCAGAAAAGGCTCTATGGCCAAAGAGTAGAGCATCCCTGATAAGGAGCAGCCCTGCCTGATGCCCCTCCCCACACTGATGGGAGCACAGAGCTTCCCATTGATTTTCAGTATACTCGTGATATCACAGTACAGGGTCTGCATGTGGGCTATAAACCCAGGGCTGAACCCAAAAGCACCCATAGTCTGCCAGAGGTACTGGTGTTCAACCCGGTCAAATGCCTTTTCCTGGTCTATAGAAATCAGACCCAGGCTGATGCCCAATGAGCTGGAGACTTCCAAAACATCTCGAATTAGAGTGACATTGTCACTGATGAGCCTGCCGGGCACACAGTAGGTCTGGTCCATGTGAATCACCGATGACATGACCTGGCGGAGCCGAAACGCCAGAACCTTGGACAAGATCTTATAGTCCGTACAGAGCAGTGACACCGGTCTCCAGTTCTTCAGCAGCTGCAGGTTGCCCTTCTTTGGCAGCAGGGTGAGCACGGCTCTCCGACAGCTCAAAGGTAAAAGGCCTGTCTGGAGGCTGTCTCTAAGGACCTCTAATAAGTCCTCTCCAATGATGTCCCAGAAAGCCCTGTAGAAATCAGCCGGGAGTCCATCAATGCCAGGAGCTCTCCCTGTGTGTAGGCTCCCCACAGCAGCTGTCAGCTCGGCCAACGTCAGAGGAGCCGCTAGTTTGTGGTTCTCCTCAGTGCCGACTTGAGGCAAGCCTTCACCGAAGCACATCGTCCCAATGGTTCGTCCACTCAGCTCCGACGAGTACAGTTCTTTATAAAAGAGGGACGCATGATTCCTGATCTCACACGAGTCTGTGATGAGGCTCCCAGCGTCAGAGCGCAGAGACTGGATGACCTTCCGCTGACCATTCTTCTTCTCCAAACCAAAGAAGAACTGGGATGGGACATCCATCTGAGAGAACTCCATTTGACGGGAGCGGACCAGAGCCCCCTGAACCGAGGTGCCCAGCAGGTTGGTCAAAACAGACCTTTTAGATTTGAGGGACTGTAAACACCCTCGTTCTCCTGTAGACTCTGCCAAAGATTGCAGTTCTGCTACTTGCATCTCCAGGTCACTCACACGCCGTGCTCTGTCCCCGGTGACACCACGAGTATACTGCTGACACAGCTGTTTGATCTGCATTTTTCCAAAATCCCACCATCTTTGCAAGCTAATAAAATGTGTTTTACAATTCTTATGTGACAACCAAAACAGTGTAAATGCAGACTTGAATGCCTCATCTTGAAGCAACGAGGTGTTAAAATGCCAGTATGCACTAGTGACTTTCACATTAGAAATAAAAACATTACACATAACAAGACTATGGTCCGAAAAACCCACAGGGCTGATGTGGGCGGATGTATAAGCACTGAGCTGATGTCTCAGGCAATATATCCGATCCAAACGTGCCAGGGACAATATATTGTCTTTACAGTGAGTCCAGGTGAACTGTCTGTCTACAGGGTGTATATTTCTCCACACATCTGCCAAACTGTGGGCCTCTAACAGCCTCTGCAGCCGGGCAGAGGAAGCAGGGTGAGGCTCCCGGTGATTCCTATCTAGCTGTGGTTCAGCGGTACAGTTCCAATCTCCAGCCACAAAAAGAAAATCCCCAGTGTCTCTGCAGCTTCTGATGACTTCACACAGAGTGTCCAACACTACTAGCCTCTGTGCTCCTGTGTTGGGCATGTACACACACATGAACACTATTGCAGTGTTTTCAAAACAGGCGCGCACCTTCAGCACACGACCTGCCACCACCTCCTCCATTTCCATGGAGATGGGGAGGAAGCTCTTAGAAAACAGCAGCCCCACCCCTGCACTACAGGAGGAGCCATGACTAAGAACCACCTGGCCGCTCCACTCTCTACTCCACTCCACCTCCAGCTCAGGAGTGCTGTGGGTTTCTTGTAACAGTACCACATCCAGCTTCTTCATCTGAACCAGCTGAAACAGAGCCGCCCTCTTTCTCCTGTCTCTAGCACCATTTAGATTTAAAGTACCACACTTAAAGTCACACATAGTAAAAAAATAATATTGAAAAAGAACAATACAAAACATACCATGGATACCACTTTTTTTAGAACGTACTTATTCATTGGCCTCTAACTTTAAGGAGCAGTTTCTTTAAACGGAAAACCTCCTGATCAGTGAGAACATCCTGCTCTGTGCTACGTGTGAGGGGTCGTGCCACCTCTGCAAACCGTTTAAGGTCCGGAAAAAACTCTCCAACCTTCACAGACCTCATTCCCTTCGTGTCCTGCAGAAACTGTTTAATACCAGCAGCCGAGTACTGCTCAACTCCTGAGGCAGAAGAAAAAGTGTCTGTTAGCGGGCCGTATGAGGCTTTTTTACTGAGCACTACTTTAACTGACTTGTCACTGCCCTGAGAGTTATCAATACTTCTCTTCTTCTGCGAACTACTCAAAAAATCCTCTCCCGACATAGTACCATCTCTTAGTACCATCAGCACTTGTCTGCGATGACAGATGACGTGCTTCAGTAGAGGAGATTTGCTTCCCAGCGACATCATTTTTATCGAAGACACAACCTGACCAAAGCGTGACAGTTCCTTGAGCAAAGTTTCATTTTTGATAAACGGAGGCGCATTGGAGATGGTGATTCGCTTTGCAGGACTCACCAGAGGAAGAACAGTTGTGTACATGTCCTGGATCACAGCTCCTTTCTCCACCGCTTCAGCAACTTTCTCCGTGGTGGACAAAAAAATGACGATTGATCCATTCATGCGGGAAGCAGACCTCACATTAACGTAACCAACTTCTTTGCCCACGGCAAGCGTAGCCTCCTCCACGGCGCAACTAGCCGGTGGAATTAGCTTCACAGCATGCCGGCGTGTCAGCTGTTCAAAGTCACTTGCACCGGCCAGCACGGGCATGGTGCTCACCCGGCGGCCAGCGCGCACCTGAACAGGTGAAAAGTCACTCGCAAAAAAAAAGAAAATAAAAAAATAACGGGAAAAAAGGTCAGTATATACACCCAAAAAAGTTACACAATCCGCTCCTTCCACACGCACTCTCCAACCACCCGACCGGAAGAGAGAGAGAGAGAGAGAGAGAGAAAGAGAGAGATAGAGAGCGATAGAGAGAGCGAGAGATAAAGATATATATATATATAGAGATAGAAAGAGCGAGATAGAGAAAGAGAGAGAGAAAGATAGAAAGAGCGAGATAGAGAAAGATAGAGAGAGATAGAGAGATAGAGATAGAGAGAGAGAGATAGAGAGAGATAGAGAGAGATAGAGAGATAGAGATAGAGATAGAGAGAGAGAGCAACGAAAACGCTTCATAAATGTGCCAAAAACGCGAGTTCGGATGAGTTTGTGTAGGTCTGGATCTGGATCCCGTTAAACGAGACCAGTCTGGTGTCGAAACAATTAAAGGATCGAAAGCAGGAACCGAAAAAAAAATTAAAAATCATTATACTAAATTTTGATGCTGTTGATCATCAAAGTTTAAAAGGAAAAGTGAAGCGAGAGCTGAAAAAACAATATATATTTAAAAATGGGGAAAAGAATTGGAATCCAAATCTGGTGTGGGAGACCGATCGGAAAAGGTTTGGAACAGTTTGACAAATGTTGAAAAAGTTCGGACATTTTTGCAGCAGTTGGAAAATCTTCTTTCTCCAGATGAGGTTTTGGTTCCGCTCTTTAACAACAGCTCCACTTTCCACCGGGCTTAGTGGTGGCTTAGTGGTTAGGGCTCATGCTCGACTAGGCTCCCAGACAAGGGCCAGACAGAGCCTTTCTGTGGAGTTTGCAGGTTTCCTCTCGTTTCCCCTATAAAACATATACAATAGGTGAATCCTCCACATCTGGAGGGATGGGTCAAATGCCCAGAACAATAAAATACACCTTAACAACAGCTCCTACAGACTCTTGGACTTTACATCATGAACGGGAGTTTTTACATTTCTAATTCCTGCCCGATTTATTGAGCTTTGAACTAGGGCTGAAAGATATATCGTATCGATATCGAGATATGAACATTCAAAAGATATCGATTTTCATCAATAAAACTGCACTCTTTTGTATTATGATTTTATTTTTCTGAAAAATGCTTATTTTCACCCATAGTTATCGTATCGATATTGAGATATCGGGCATGAATATCGAAATATGAAATTTTGTCCATATCCCAGCCCTACTTTGAACCACAAAAAACAAATGAGATGTTTTCCCTTGTAAGTAAACTAAACAAGATCCAAAATCTTTCTAACTAATATAACAAACTAAACTAAACGATCAAACCCGGAACTCTCCATTATTTAGATTTCGTCGATAGAAACAATATTGGCCATTTTTATGAAAACAACTACTGGGTTGTTACAGTGTCGCCCAGAACAGAACAATAAATAACTTCCAGATGATAAAATGCCTTTTTCCATAACAGTTTAATGTATTTACTTATTTGGTGTCTTGCTCGTGTGACAAGTACAATACAAGTAAAAGTAAAAGTACTGTCCTGTGTGTTTGAGAAGGTCAAATATCTCGGTGAAATTCAGCGGAAAATTCGTCTTTTGACTGAAATACAGGAACGGGGAAAACGTTTGTGGATTTGGGTTTCCATTTGCAGGCGGGAAGCGTATACCGAACATTTAGCGAATGCTTTGGCAGAACTCGTGGCTCGGATTTGAGGGAATAATTCTCACGGACACCGGTAACATCTGCACAATTACATGCACGACGTGGCTAAGCTCCGCCGACGCTTTTCCAATTACACCAATGCTCGGGCGGCAACTTTATTCCCACCGCGGCCGAATGTACCAAACACCAGCGGCTCCTCCACGTCCGGGGCTTGTATTTGATCTGGACGGTTTGACGGCGAGGAGGAGCGGAGGATGACGGGGTTATTTCCGGAGAGAAAAAGAAGAGTGACTTAAAACACACGGTGACGGAGTGTCGTCTTTACTAACTTATTAAACACGCCTGACAAAAGGAATAAACTGACTTTAAACGGTGACGGATTCATCGTTCCCTCAAGTGGGACGGTTTCAAAATGTGAGAGAAAAATCCACCTGTTCAATGCACCCAGCTGTGTCCGTATCAACAGCAGAGACTCCGACTGGTTCCCCATCTTCAGTGGCATTCCCCAGGGCTGCGTGGCCGCTCCTCACCTCTTCAACTGCATCATTGACCATCTGATGTTTGAGAGCGGGTCCCCGGAGAGTCCTTCGGCAGCCGCCACCTGACTGACCTGGAGTACGCCGGCGACACCATCCTGCTCAGCACTAGGAGTGGGACAATATATCGATTTCCGGTATATCGCGATATTTTGCGGGACGATACGATACTTTTTATTCCGATATCAATATTTTTGATGACTTCATGCATATTAATGAGGCAGCAGTGCTCCAATGTTTTCACAGTCAATAGAGGCCAATAATGATCAAGAATTCAGTCAGGACAGCAGGGGGCAGCACTACAGTTATAAGCACTTAGACCAAACACTGTCACACAAATTATAGTTTTTTATAATTATAAAGAAGATTACTTTGTTTATTTAAATGTAAATGAAGTCGCTGACAGATCTATAGACCCGTTTTCAGTGTGTACGTCAGGGATCATTTATAAAAGTGGCACAAAGCACATGCAAAGAAATGTGAATGATGAATAATATGTAGTACGTTAAATAAATGATCTATCGTAGATTATTTTTGTGCAATATATCGATTATCGCAGTGTCTATCGTAAGCCATGTATCGCGTATCGTATCGAATCGTGAGGTACCCAGAGATCCCAGCTCAGAGACGCTCCGGGCAGTGAAGAGACAGAGAAGTTTGGCCTCGAAGCTGAACCCGAACTCTTTAGAAAGAACCGACAGGAGGCTGGCTTTAACTACGACCTGATGGTGGACTATTGCTGGGGTTGTAGAAGTGGGAGAGAGAGTCATTTTGTGCTCATTTGAAGCTGATTTTAGCCACACAGGACTTGTTCCACTCTCTGATTCAGACCCGACAGTCCATTTGGCCTGAAAGTAGAAGAACATTGAGCCCAGCGAGCGGTGCATTCAGAGTCGTGTCTGAGTTGGAGTTACAGACGTTTCCCTGTTGGCTGCAGCACCTGTACATGTGTCACACAGAGCCCCCCCCCCACACACATTTCCCTCTCCCCTCGCCGTGTCTCCTCCGCCGGCCCTGTCCTCTGCTCGATTACCTCGTCTGATTTGCGTGGTGCTGTTCCATTAGCGCGGCGGACAGCTGAGCAGATGAGGCGGCGGCGGGAACATGAGCGAGCGCCTCCCTCTCACGGCGAGCGCTGTTCTGTGGCACAGGCCGTGACAGCAGCAGAACGTCTGTCCGGACGAGCGCTAAAAAGGATCAGAGCGCTCCCGGCCGGCAGCGGGACGGTCCCAGGTTCCATTCCCGGGACAGTGTGTGAGAAAGAAGAAGCACAGATCCAGGTTTTTTTGACGGAGAGTGAGGTGGAGCATGAATCTTTCTGACTGAGTGACAGGACGCTGGGGCGATTTGGGGAAAAATAAATAAATTCTAATGTTCCTTGTTTAAGTGGTGGAGGGTTTGAGCCTGAATGATTCTGGAGCTCTGTTGTCGGGGGCTTCGTGCCCCTGGTAGGGTCTCCCAGGGCAAACAGGTCCTAGGTGACGGGTCAGACAAAGAGCGGTTCAGAAGCCCCTTGTGAGAGACCAACAGGCCCGGGTAGAACCATGAGGCCGTCCTTCTGTGGACCCACCACCTGCAGGGGGCGCCATAGGGGCTGGTGCAGCTCCAACAGCTGCCCCCACGACCCGGCAACGGACAAGTGGAAGAAGACGGATGGATGATTATTTTCCCCATATTGATCGATCTTGATCTTCGATTCAATTTTTTTGTTTTAAATAAAAAAAACAATAAATGTTGCCTTTTCTGGACTTACAAGTTAACAGACGCTGCGGCCAAACTGAAAACTGCAGATAACCCGGCAACAAAAACAAACTCCACACACTTCTATCCTCACAGTACAACATCCCCTCACAACGACACAAACATCTGCAAAGGAGACGCAAAAAAGTGGAATGTTTGAAGAATGTCAGAAGCAGACAGCGAACACTTTGCGTGGAGCCTCACAAGGCCATGACTTACGGAGGATATGAAGCGCTAACAGCGCTATGTACATAAAGAAATACTCATAAACAGCATTTATAAGTATAAAAGACAATCAAACGCACAACTCGCTGTTAGAAGTCCAGCTAATCCACGGCTACAGCCTCAAAACAAATCCACATGGTCCAAAGAGTTCCTTACCATTATTGGTATATTGTTTATTACCATTGTTGGTATTGTTAAATTTTCTTTACATTGTTGGTATACATTTTTTGTTGCGCTGTGATAAATTGTTGTCACATGTGGAAATGCCACCATGATATAATTTGTAGAAGTTTTTAAACAAGTGACAGTGAAGCTGAGTCTGTTGAGCTCTGAGCGGGGAACTGGGGGTGGGATTAAATACGTTTTCTTCTTCCCACTCCCTTTCAGGTGGAAGTGGATTGTTTTTGTTTTGTTTTTCTGCTGTATATTCTCTGTTGCCCTCTGCCTGAAATAAATAAATAAATGAAATGAAATGAAAATGGTAGTTTTCCTCTTCGAAGGTAAACCTTTCCTTCCTGTGCACGTCCTGCTCTTCTGTGTTTCTGATTCACCCATTAGACGAGTTAGCGCGACTTTGCGGCTAATTTTACTCTTAAATCCCCAGGTCCTCCCCTCTGGCCGCCGCATGTGCCACGCTGTGCTTCCTGTTTGTTTGGGCAGTATTCCCTGGGATTGACCTGACAGGCGCTGCAGCATTGCGCTGGCCATATTTTTTCCCCAGACTGCGACAGGACTGGACAATTCTCCTCGATGAAAAGGCACCATGCGATTATTGAGATCGACCTTTAGTAAAACCGTGATTAGATTAAAATGTGGTTAATTTCCCAGCCCTACAGGACGCAGCGATGGACTGATGGGAAATCAGGAGAGTTGGGAGGCCACACTTTAGGGAAACCAGAAAAAATATTTACAGGTGCTCGTCATATAATTGGAATATCATGAAAAAGTTCATTTATTTCTGTAATTCAACTTAAAATGTGAAACTAATATACAGTCTATATTATAGACTCATTACATGCAAAGTGACATATGCCTTTATTTTAGGGCCGGGACTTTAACGCGTTAATTTAGATTAATTAATTACACAAAAATAACGCGTTAAATTTTTCTGACGCATTTTAATCGCACTTGTTTTTACAACGCGGAACGTTTCTCACTAGATGAGTTTAGGAGGACCGATTATACTGGAGCACCAACGAGCGTTCAGACGACAACAAACCACAGTGAACATGGACAAAGGAGCTGATGAGACCTCTTTGCTTGGCCTTGTGGATGGAACTTTTGCTATAAAAAACGAATGGAGTGTGCGAGCTATGCAACAAGGACTTCACACATCGAGCCTCAAGTATCACCTCAATGCTAAACATACCGTGGACGTTAGCCCGACTCCGACTACAAGGACCTACACTCTACCAGATGGCTGGTTTAAGGACCAAGGTTATTAAGAGTTGGACTGAAATAAATGTATTTTTTTTTAAACCAGCAGTTGCTAAATCAACATTTATTTATTTATTTTTATTTTATTTATTTATTTGAATTAGGACAGTGCACATTAATCAACACGTCAGCCAAAAGCATCAATGTAAATGTACCAGAATTAGCGTGAGAGCTAATCCGTTGTCCTAAGGCGGGTAAAGAAACATTGACAGAAGGAAAATACAAACATAGCACAAAGAACAGAACAAAGTCATGGATTCAGTTACAAGGACAGACACCGGTGAGATAACATAACACGCCCAAGAAATTGATTAAGCATTGAACTTTAATGAAACTACCTGTGAGTGCAAGATTGATTTGTTTTTAGCCAGATTTTTAGGACCTTTTTAAAGGTGTGGTAATTGTCACAGTTCCTGATGTGAGCAGGCAGCGAGTTCCAAACCTGCGAGCCTCTGATAGACTCCACCGTTTGACCGAATTTAGTCCCACGACGTTGCACAAGACAGTCTCCTCTGGTATTTACTCGAGTGTTACTTATTTGTGATATAAAATTCCTTAATGGTGGAGGGGCAAGACCTTTTAAAACTCTAAAAACTAAACAGGCATCCAGGAACTTCTGATAGCCGTCGAAATCTAAAATATTATACTAAGATATCAACAAAGTCTGTTATGGCCTCTGAAGCAACAATAAACAATATTGTGTTGCTTAAGCTGATGTATTCAGTCATTATTCAATGGTAAACTAAAAATCCATATGAAAAAACGTACTTCTCACTGTTCTCAGGTCAAATATTTATATGCGATTAATTTAGATTAATTAATTACAAAGCCTCTAATTAATTAGATTAATTTTTTTAATCGAGTCCCGGCCCTACTTTATTTGTTATAAATTTGATGATTATGGCTTACCGTCAAAATATTCACATTTTATGAGGTTTTTACAAGCAGAGCCATAATCATAATAATTATAACAAATAAAGGCTATGAGGAGAGTTACTGACAAAGGTAACAGAGGAAAGAAGGACGGGAAGGCATCCAACACACATTACCAGCACCATCAACCAGAAGAGGCTTTTTGGAGCAAATGTCCGAGAAAATAATATTGCTCTAAAATGTCAATCTGGTCCAAGGAAGAGATTCCCACAACAAACTGCCCTTTGTTTTTGAATCTTTATCACACATTCCTCCAGAACTGCAGCATTACGGCTCATTTCCGCAGCAGGATTTGGCTCAGACTGTCCTCGGTTCCTCGTGAGTTTGTTCTAGATGAAAGTCCCGGGTCTGTGTGAGACGCTGCCGGTGAATATAGGGAAATATATTAAATGTAGAGATATCAATTTGAAACTTTCCCTGAACATTACCGTTTTCTGGGATTTTATGTTCTCGTATAAAGATAATGTTATGCATAAAAATGTCTAAAATTGTCAACGATGAAATCTAAATAGTGGATAGAAGATTTTTCAGAGGGGATTTTGGTACAGCAGCGTGTTTGTAGTTTCTGTGCTCCTCATTGTTTTACTGGAAACTTTTGTACATCTTAGCTGTGTTTTTGTGGAGGTTCAGTGGATTTTTTTACGGGAAAAACCAGGAGAAGACGGTGAAAGGATGAGCTGATCAGTGCAGGACGCCACGCTCTGAAACAGGGACAAAACCCAGGAGGCGCTGCGCCGTTTCAGAGGATCAGAGGAGGCTGAAGGCAGTTCCCCGACTTCCAAAAACATGCTGCTGAGGTCGGCCCACGGCGGGTCTATGCCATTTCAATGAACAATGACAAATAAAGCACATTGAACATTTCTCCATGTTTTTAGAGGTCCAAAGCTCAATAAATCAGACTTGAGTTTAGATTTGAAACAAGTCTTGAAAGTATTAAGTCCAGGCCTGTAAAGTGTGGAGTCTGTAGGAGCAACTTCAGTGGAGATGTGAAACGAAAAGTTTTGTAGCGCCCTGTGTATATTTCTCTTTTTCGTAGCAAGTTATTGAGGAAATATTCGGATTACATCATCATCATCATCATCTGGAGCGCCTTCCACAGCACAGGGAGATATAAAACATGTCAGTATTTGTGAATGAATAAGCCTGTGTACGCTCTCAGTCACACAGGAGTTGTCCATCGTCAATGAAGGCACTTGATTCATCTTCTGTGCTCAGTAGTTGAAGTCTTCGAACCTTTCACCTCTCATCCAAAAGGCTTCGTCAGCGACAAAGGTCCCACGCAGCTGAATATATATAGACCAACGGGGACTATATATCCAGCTGCGTCCAGAGTGGTACCCTTGTCGCTGACGAAGCCTTTTGGTTCGAAGACTTTGAGTACAGAAGATGAATCAAGCACCTTCATTGAAAATACTTACAATACTTAAAATACTTTAATTTACCACCATACTTGAAATGTTTTCTTGTTCCTTATACTTCAGCCTACCCTCTTAGATACTCTCACTATCCTACTGTTCCTACTGTGCACACTGAGCTGGCCCGGAGGTCCTTCTCCTTCAGGGCTCCCTTTGATTGGAATCATCTCCCTGTATCACTGAGGTCTTCATCAACCTTTGGTCTCTTAAAAATGTCTCTTTTTGTTTGTCTAAAAACTGAATGCCACTGTTTGTAGTGAACTCTTGGTTGGAATAACATTAATAACCTGTGTATCTTTATTTTTATCGCTTTATTTGTTTCTCTATTGTAAAAATATTGTAATTTCTGAGATGGTCGTGTGAGCTGGAGAGGTCTTTAATGTTTGTTGTGTAACTTGTCCTGTGTTGTGTTCAATGTTTTAAGAGGGGGTATTATGCTTTTTTCAATCACATAGCACCAGTCTATAGCACTACAATGATGACGTAACCTTCTGTTGGTCTGTATATGCAGTAAATTAAAATAACTGCCTTGAATAAAATTGCTCTCTCAAAATGGCCGCACTGAACGTCTTGAAATAGGCCTCTGTCTCTTTAAGAAGCTTTCCGACACGCCCCCTTCAGCACACTACTGTGGCATTGAAACAACAACACTGTGCGGGGAGGGGGCTCTGCTGAGCTGAGGAGCAGTGGTTGGGGGCTTGGCTGGTGACGAAAGGTCCAGAGGCGTCTCCAGGAGGTGGGGGCGTTCCTAGGAGGACTGAGGCATAGCTACACCTAAAATGGCCGCCGTCTAAGTTTTTACTGATTACTCAAAAATATGTGAATGAGCCAAGGCAACACTCCAGGCATGTGTTTAATGAGGGAACGACATAATAACATGATGTAAAGCTTGAAAAAGTCGATTTTACATAATACCGCCCCTTTAAATGTTTTGGTCCCCCTTGAAAACGAGATGCAATGAAATTCAAATTAAATGAAATCAAATAAGCATCTTCGACGTGAAAACTAAAATGTTATGGGAGAAAACGAGCCTCCACTTCATCAATCGTTTTATTCTTCGTTCCTGTCTGGGAGTCGAACCCGGGACCTTCTGGCGGCACAATCGGACGTGACGGACTCGGCGATTGTCGTGGAGCTCTAATCCCTCTGAGGGAGGAGTGTAAGCGCCGGGTTTTTAATCCTGTTCGGCTCATTTTCGCCGCTCGCTCGTTGGTTCTGACGCAGACGGAGCAGATTAACCGAGGCGGAGATAAGACCCGAGTGCGGAGTGATTTCAATCTGATAAACATGTTCGGAGACTTCACAGAATACTAAACACACTCCGGGGGCAGAGTCGAGAGGAAGGAGAACCACGGCCAGAGGGGCTCAGAGTCGAGAGGAAGGAGAACCACCAGAGGGGCTCAGAGTACGAGGTTGTGTTACTCGAGTACACGCTTCAAAGTAGAGCGGCGTGTAACTTTGCAGCTTCTAAAACACACAAATTGCGCCCAGAATATATAATAAAACTACGGGAACACGGCGGGAACAAACCTTCCCCCATGTTGTGAGTCAGTGGCACTGGCAGTAACATCTGCACAGCGCCCCCTACTGCTCTGGAGGGCGTGTTGTCAGAGATTTAAAAAGAAAATAACACATGGGCAAATTTGCTTTCTACTTTGGAGGCTTCATAGAAATGTTGTGGAGTAGAATGTGTTATATTTATCTTTGAGTCATCTTCTGTACTCAGTAGTTGAAGTCTTCGAACGTTTCGCCTCTCATCCAAAAGGCTTCGTCAGCAACACTAAAGTCCCACTCTGGCCGCAGCTGAAGATATAGACCAACGGGGAGGAGTTAGGGTTGGCCCGGCTCCTCCTCTCTAATCACAGCTACTCTCACCTGTGGGTAAACACCTTTAAAGTAGATCGTCTCTAACGATCTGCTCCCCTCAGTATCGGTCAGTCCTGCCCTATTCATAGATGATCACTGCCCATTATCTGTCCTATCCATGGCTGATCACTGCTAATTACCTGCCTATTGTTCTTTTGTGCAAAATTGCATCCAAATCATGAAGACTGCAGTTTACAAGGATTAAGCAGGAGGCACATTTGCCGATCGCTCAGGTTGTTGGTGGGTTGGTCCATTTCAAAACGTGAGCACGATTGGACTATACCCGTGTCTGTAAAAGTAAAGTGTAACATGCAATAATAAAACTATGATTGTGGGACCATGACGTCGAAACCGCAAAACATATTGAGAAAAAAAATGATTATTGTAGCTCCGTGTCTGTAGCTCGAACTGACCAAGTTTGAACTCATTCTGACAAAAATCCCGGGACTAGTTCATTAAAATGTCTGGCAGCAACCCTGTACATGATACAGCACAGGTCCCATTGGGTTTTTTGATCGGTGTGGTCTAAAGAATGCGTGTGCCAAATGGCATTTATTTTTGACAAAGTAAAGTGTTTCGCTCGCCATAGTGAATGTCATAGGATTACAATGGGAGATGTTGAAGCTCCTACTGGCCAAAGTGTTCAAAATAAGGCATAGGTCTGATTGGGTTTTTTGATTGGTGTGGTCTAAAGAATGTGTGTGCCAAATGGCATTTATTTTTGACAAAGTAAAGTGTTTCGCTCTCCATAGTGAAGTGGTCTTAGAATGTCATAGGATTACAATGGGAGATGTTGAAGCTACTACTGGCCAAAGGGTTCAAAATAAGGCATAGGTCTGATTGGGTTTTTTGATCAGAGGCATTTACTGGAATTAGCTACAAAGCATCAGCCATTTCTGCTAAACTAAAAAATATTTGTCCCATATAAAAGTTGAAGCGCTACAGAAGGTGATTACACGACCAACTCAATCAGACAAAGATCGTAAGTAATTGGATTAAAAACCTGACCGGAATAAAAGTGATTCATGTGAACACGGCTTATCGTTCAGAGCGAAATTTCCCTCCCATCGGGACGGGCGGGTTATGCTGATTTTCATTCCAATCGGTGGCATGAAAACACTTCTAGTAATGGAGCGCACTGAGACAAACCTAAAAGTCACCAGTCCATAACAAACAGAAATACTGTCTTCTTCTTACTGACAATAAATGATCCTTGTTATTGTAAAATATTAATGCTGAGAAGCCAAAAAGACCGTTTTAAAGCCTAAATTATTCATGGAACATCAACAAACCACACAGATCTCAAATGCAATGAGAAACTCTTCCCTCGCCGACGCCTCGTCTCGCCTCGCGCTTAACGCCCGGGCCCCAGAACAACCTCCAAACTGTCTTCAGAGCTGATTTATTCCCCGGCGAGGCGGTGTCCGCGGCGTCTGTAGATACGTCTTATTCGTTTTCGACTGAAGGTAAAATCCAAGGACAATAAACAGCGACTCGGAGCGCTCAGATCTTTCCCAAACACTTGTGGAGGCGCGGCTGAGGGAGAGCGCGTCCTTGTGCGGCGGCGGCGTGATGGATGGAAGGACGCCAGCGCACGCTCACAGGGGAATACTGATGAGCTACGGGGTTAAAGCCAAAACCAAAACATCAGGTTAGAAATCTCGGAGTAATCCTGGACTCAGACCTGAACTTAAACAGCCACATCAAAGCAATGACATCATCAGCTTTTTACCATCTGAAAAACATGAAGATCAGAGGAATAGTGTCAAAACCAGACTTAGAGACACTCATCCATGCATTTGTCTCCAGCAGGTTAGACGACTGTAACGGCTGCTCACTGGCCTTTCTAAACGAGCTGTTAGAGCTGCAGAACATCCAGAACGCTGCTGCTCGAGTCCTGACAAGAACCAGGAAACACGACCATATTAGTCCAGTGCTCCAGTCTCTGCACTGGCTTCCTGTCACTCAGAGAATAGAATTTAAAACAGCTCTGCTTGTGTACAAGTCGCTTCATGGTTTAGCACCAAAGTCCATCTCTGACATGTTAGAGCCGTATGAACCATCTCGGGCCCTGAGGACTTCAGGGAGGGGTCTCCTGGTGGTTCCCAGAGTCAGGACTAAACACGCTGAGGCTAAAGCTAAAATCTGGAACAGTCTTGATGAGGATGTGAGACAGGCCTCAACTCTGACAATGTTCAAATCCAGGCTGAAAACAGCTCTTTTTACCCGAGCAGATGAAAACTGAAAGTATTTTATCTGCACTCTTGCCTTTTACTGTAATTGATTAAATTTATGTTGATGTTTTAATGATTGATTTGATCGGTTTTCTTGTAATTTTATGCAACTGTGAAGCACTTTGAATGGCCTTGTGTGTGAATTGAGTGAGGTACCCAGAGGTTCCCACCCCGACCGGAGAGGGTACTGGAGATACAAATTAGCGTATTACAGTGTCCTCTGAGCTAAATGCTAAGTCATAACAGTTCATGTGAATGATAAAGAAACCACGGAAATGAAAAGAATAAAACATACCTCACCGTACTTTAGCATCGGGCCTGGCTTCCCCATTCGTTAGTATGGAGGACAGGTCAGGCTAACACAATGAGATGCAATGAGACAGACCTGCTCACATCCTTCACCCCTCGTTCCGTTAATTCCTCCGCTCTCCCTAATTCCTGAATCACTGTTTACTTGTTTGTCAAATTGCGGCGTCGGCGCTTCTTCCTCTCGATCGTTGTGTGAAATGGAGCGCGCGGCGAGGGGCTGTTTACCCGCCGCGGCGAGCTCGTAATTATCCGCGGCTCGACGGGAGCGAGCGGAGAGGTTACGTCCCGCTGCTGGCAGAGGGAAAACTGTTCGGAAACACTCAGCGTGGGGCCGAGCGGAACGGGGGGGTTAAGAGCGAGGAGCGCATTATCCGCAGATTTTAAAAACACTTTTACTCACGGCTTCGGCGCCGCCGCCATTGTTCGGGGAATCGAACAGAGAAACATGGCTCGTTGCAACTGAAGTGTGGATTTGAATCATGAATAAGTCGAATTTAATGCTTTTGAATTTGATGTTTTTAATACGACAAAACAGAAACAGGTGGATGTACAATTTCTAAAGGGGTTTATCCGTTCCAGCAAACAAAGAAATGATATCGTAAAAAGAAATGTATCTAATGTATCTTTAGATCCAAGTTTTGATGCTGTTGATTCGATACGCGGTACGTGGCTCACGATACCGATTATCTCACGATACCCCGATACTGCGATAATCGATATATTGCACAAAAATAATCTACGATACATCACAATAAGAAAAAGCTACTTTTAACCTTTATTTTAGCATCACAGTGACTTCATTTACATTTAAATAAACAAGAAACCACAGTCCTATTTAAAGAGTAAAAAATCAACCCCAAATTTATCTTATTTATAATTATAAAAACTATCATTGAAAGTAATTTATTTGTGTGACAGTGTTTGGTCCAAGTTCTTATAACTGTAGTGCTGCCCCCTGGTGTCCTGACGGAAATCTCGATATATTCCTCTATTGACTGTGAAAACAGTGGAGCACTGCTGCCTCATTAGTATGCATGACGTTGCTCATTAATATGCATGACGTTGCTCATTAGTATGCATGACGTCATCAAAAGTATCGATATCGGAATCAAAAGTATCGATATCAGAGTCAAAAGTATCGGTATCGTATCGTCCCGCAAAATATCGCGACATATCGGAAAATCGATATATTGTCACACTCCTACTGTTGATCATCAATTATGAAAACAGGGGGGGGGGGGGGGGAGATTGGGAGACATTTGGGGGAAAGGCTAATAATGGGCGGAAGGAAAAGTTGGTTAAAAATGGGGGGGACGTTAGGAAAAATGTCAACATAAGCCAGGGGTTTCTTACAACAGCATAGTTAAATTAAAAGCTAAGTCTCCAGGGGCGGGTGCTGTGAGAAAGTGGGAGGGGCATCGTCTCCAGGCGGGGCTTCGTCCCCTCCAGCAAAACAGCAGGAAAATGGCTGCCGGCAGAAGATTCAAATATTACTGAAAACTATGTGAATCAATCTGATAATCTACATGATAAAAAGCTTAAAAGAAGTTATCTGTACATAATACCTGGATGTTAATTTGTTGTTTCACCACAAATAAATTATACAAATGTAAAAGTAATGAAATGGAACATTATTAATCTGTTTTATGGTTATATGACGTTTTGTTGTCTGTGTGGCTCCCTGGTCTTTCCCACAGGCTGATTCATTCACAAATACTGACAAGTTTGGTATCCACGTGTAGCAGGAAAGGCTGTGACCGAGATGACGCTGGCATTTCAAATTAATATCTCTACATTCTGTGGCTTTTGTATTTTGTAGAACGTCTCTCCCAGTGGATGAAGCGCAGAGAGATCAGCGCGGCTCGATACCTCAGACGAGTGACAAGCATTTACGCCCCGATCGATGCCCCATCGAGCGGCGACTGGGCGGACAGTGCTCCTGCTGACCCCCCCACACTGAGACTGCTGCGCGAGGAATACTTAACGCAGGCGTCTGGACCGAGGAGTGAGAGCTCAGCGCTTTAAAGCTGCCTGAACCCTCACAGCAGCAGCAGTTATGGGATTCAATATGACAATACGTGTTTTATTTAGTTTAAATATTAGTTATAAATCTAAACGCTTATGGACTGGAGCTCACAGCCTAGAGGTGAGTGTAACATTTGAAAGCTAAGACCTACAAAACTGATCTAAGAATTTTCTTCGCATTGTTACTGTGTTGTCGTCACTTTTTTCGTCGCCTCCATGTATTGTTGCTTTTTGACGCCATTTTCAAGAAGCTTTTAGATTTGGATAATCAGTTTGGTTAAGGCGGGGGTTAAGAGGTTAAGACACTCCAGTTACAAACGCACAGATCAATCAATACAGATGTATAAGATAAAACACGAGAGAAAAGGGGAAAGTGAAGAAAAAGGAAATCTATGAAATCTCCTTTTGCTCGGTGGTATTATTACAATTTCAGTTTATGTTTTGCCAAAAATAACTCAAAAGTAACTCAAAGAAGTGTAACTCAGTTATATTTTTGAAAGTCTAATACAAACATATTACCATTTTAAAGCAACTCGCCCAACACTAGGTACTGCACACTCCAAACCACATGTATTATTGAAACGATATGAAATAGGCCTAAAGAATACGAAAGGATGCTTGTATGAGTTGGGTTTGTGGGCGACAGTCAGGGGCAGGAGGTCTTAAAGGGATATTCCATGATTTTTGACATAGGGCCTCATTTCCTAGTTATCCAGAGTGTTGTTGATTTCTGGAGATATCTTTTTTATTTTTTTATTCATGCTGTCCTTATATTTGAAGAGTTTAGTGGTGCTAGGCTAGTGCTAGGCTAGTGCATGTCTATGGTAACTAGTAGCCTGCATTAAAAACAGTCTGACCCGAGCACAGTGCACCTGAGGCAAATCACTTATAACTCCAGACTACCCATATAAATGTCTGTGTTGACTTTAATGTTTTAAATATAAACCTTTTGCATGTAAAATAACTTACATTTGAGCAGCATCAGCTTCCTGGTTGTAAGCTACGCAGCGGCGGAGTGATCTGCTCGGTTACCGGATCTACAGTAGTTTGTTGGAATTCACAAAGGCGCTTTCTACAAATCAGATCCAACGTTTGGAGGTTGATCCCATGATTTCGAAGAGGTTTTTAATGCAGGCTACTAGTTACCATAGACATGCACTAGCCTAGCACTAGCCTAGCGCCACTAAACTCTTCAAATATAAGGACTGCGTGAATTAAAAATATATATGTATCTCCAGAAATCAACAACACTCTGGATAACTAGGAAATGAGGCCATATGTCAAAAATCCTGAAGTATCCCTTTAAGGCCGGTGGAGAGAAAGTGTCAGGAGGGATGAAAGCAGCGAGGTCTGCGTTACGTGTCGGAGGAAGGTCCACTGTCAGGAATCAGGAACTCATTTGGACATTTCCTGTTTTGACAGATCGAGTCGTCTCGGCCCCTCCAACAACGTAAACAAAGCTCATCAACAAGTTGCTTAAGATTCACTCCTGGTTAAGTTCTTCCAGGGTCCAAACTCCAGCGCCGTCAGCAGAAAACAGCTCAGCGAGGCGCGGAGGAACTCGCTGTTGTCGATCCGTTTTTCTTAATAATTAACTAAAAATGAGCGTCTGAGAGCAGCGTTCGGGGCATTGATTTTGGACATTGACATTTTACCCGATGGATTTAGACGAGGGAACGCCAGAGCCAATCTATTCTAATTATAAACCGAGGAGCAGCCGAACCTTTGAAGAAGTTAGGTCTGTGTGGTTGTGCGTCTGCTGTGGTTCGGACGTGAGTAAGAGCTGACGAAGTGACACGGCGTGAAAGGTTAGTCACCGAGAGAGCGGCACATTTCTGATCCTTGAAATAATATTACAGGGAACTTAGGAAAACAAGGCCCAGACAAACGAAGAAGGCACTGGATGTTCTAACACGACGTTATCGGACAGGAGGCGACACTAATGAACTCCTGATGAAATGGGTCGGGTTCCTGCACACTTTGAAATGTGAAATCAGACCTGGAATCACAACATTTAAGACATTGTACCTGCCACATTAAGTACAATGCAATGTGCTGTAATCAGACATAAGACCCAAACTGTAAACCTAACCCTATTCCTAGTCCTATTACCTTATGTACCTCCAAAATACAAATACTAGGGATGTAACGATTCATCGAAAATGCGTAAAATGCGTAAAATGTGAATCGATGTAAAAAATTAAATAATCGATTTTAAAGCCACCCTCAGCTACTCCATTTTGCGCGACCGAAACAGACCGGAATACGTTAACTTTTTCTCAAGCCAAGCTCCACCCCTCCCCCGCCTCAGACCCAACACACGCCACACCATGTAAACACAAACACGTGCAGGCATGGAAGCAACAGACGCAGCTAACGTTAGCAGCTACGAGATTAGCGTTAGCGGCTAACGCAGAGTTTAGCATTTTGACAGAAGTTTACCAAAGATCGTAAACTGACAAACATCTGACCAACCGGCTCTGATTCTGCTGAAATCCTCATCAAATGTCCGTTTGTCAAATAATCCAACACCTACAGGAGCTGTCATGTCTTTGTCCTCCTTATGTTTACAAAGGCTGCACCGGAGGCAGTGAGGCTTCAAGGGTGAACAAAACTGCACTGTAAAATTAGTTCTAAATGGTAGTATTATGTTCAAACTGCAACAAAAACTTTTTTTTTAAATAAAGGTTTGGTAAAATAAATATAATCTCAAATGTTTGCTTTGCTACACATCTTATTTATGCTGAAAACATGTACATTTACAAGCACTCTGTCAAAATGATTATAGTTCATTTTCATGTCTTGTAATTTTTTGTAATGTAAAGTTCTCTTACTGAGACAAAAATACAGATGTTAAAACAAAAGAAACATTGGTATGAAGTAGACATTCTAATCTAAAAAAAAAAATGGTTTAAAAAAATTGGGAAAAATCGAAACCGGGAACTTCAAATCGGAAATCGAATCGAAACCGGGGCTTGAGTGAATCGTTACATCCCTAACAAATACACATTATTCCATTGTGTATATACGACATAGGTACAAGTTATTACACATTGTCACAGAGCACATTACATTGTACTAAATTTAGTTTGGTGCAATGTCTCGTAGTGTCAAATAAAGTGATACCAGGTTCATAAACAAAACAAACAACTTTGTATTGATTTGTATAAACGTTATAACTTATAACAGAAACAAGCAACCGACTTAATATCAATTAACAAACGTGGAAATAAGTATTAGGGATGGAGGACTTTTCTTTATATTGCCTTAATTTGCAATTTTATACAGATTATGTGGATATTAGATTGTTTCTATATCAATTACAATAATGTATTATTCCAAACACATGGCTGCGAGTTCATGCAGTGGCATTAAACAGCAGATAGAATCCACAGACTCTCATTTATTTACAGTACTGCTTTATTTAGTCGGGACACTGCGGATTGTAGCCTCGGGCTTATTTGCGTCCCGTCCCGCACTCGCTCTCTCAAACACACTCTCATCCATCCAGGCCTAATGTACATGTTTTAGGTGGTAGGGGAAACCGGAGTACGCGGGGGAAACCTACACAGACACGGGGAGAACCTGCGAACTAACCGCTGCGCCACCCTGCCGCAACTGGTCTTTTATCTGATCAAACATTAGAATAATAATATAGTTCACCATTTCTCCAGGAAGAGTGAAGATATTTTTATATTTAAAATAAGCCTTCATTTGTGTATGGATAATCAATGGATAATATGGATAATCAATGTATACTATGGATAATCAATGTATAATTGGAGAATCAATGTATAATTGGAGAATCAATGCCATAAAAGACTTAACCCTCGTGCATAGGCGCCGATCCCGTGGGTGCTCCGGTGCTCGAGCACCCAGCCAAATCTTTGAGCACCCAGGCGAATTTACCTTGAATTCACAAAATGTGTATTGAATAAAACAAGCGAATAATTAAAACTGTACTGTAACGCAACAGTCAGGCGCGGGTCCTACCATCATATACAAATGTGAATGTGACACTAAGCACTAAGTATCTGTAGCGTGGTCGAACGGTAACCTCGCCTGACTTTCATGCCAAAGGTCCCTGGATCGAGACACCCCTGTGACAATTTTACTTTCTTACAACTTATATTGCTAATACTTTATAGAAATAGAATTCAATCGGGCATATTGTTTTTCTATAATTCCAATTCATACGTCTAGGGAAAATATAATTTGGGCACGCGGGCAGTGTGTTGCTAGGTAACATGATCAACATGATGCTCCGACGCCGTGTACGTAACTTCGGCCAAAAACAAAGCTCGTTTGCCGCCAATGGGCTAATGACCAAGAAGCTAATAAAACGCACTAAGATAACAATGGACAGATTTGTAATTAGAAAGAAATTGCATTTATCAGAAGATTCCACCAGCGAGGAGACTGTCTCCATTCATTATGAGACGGCCTCTACAACTACTTCTAGTGCCAACAATGGTGAGTTGCGCGCAGCGCACCAATGCATGTTTATTGCTTTCTCAAAAAATAGCCTCAGTGTATAAGATGATAGTAGACATTGCCAAGTAGCTTGCATTTCTGTTTAGGTAAATGTGAGGCGGTGTGCGTCACATGACAGTACCGGCTGACTGAGCACCCACGGGGGAAAACATAAATCGGCGCCTATGCCCTCGTGGCGTCCTTCAATTCTGCCCCTTTAAAGACCCTAATGTAAAAAAATGTACACTTCAAAAAAGAGCTTGAAAATGACCACACATTCATATTTTTGTCGGCTTCATTTTACAAAAATCCTTCAGTGGCTTTTGGGCCATTTGGATGGGCTGCGGCTCCAGTGGCTTCTGGGTCAAAATGACCCAAGGGCACCAGAAAATCCAGAGTAAATGTGATATTTCTGTGTGATCAGATGTGTAATCAGCTAAATCCCATGATAGTGAATAGAGCTAAAGCTCAGTTGGACCTGGAAGTGCAGCAGTGAAATGCTAATCATGTAGTGAACCCGATGTCTCAGAGGATCAGAAGGACCAGGAGGCGACAAACCCATGAGGTGCGAGGTTAATAAGGAAGAACCCTCGGAGACATGGGGGCATTCAGTTCCCTCCGGTGGATATTATACTTTCCCTGAAAAACCCACAGACTTTGCCGTTTGCGATCTCTCAAACTGCGATCACAAAAGCGTCTCCTCAGCGGCGAAGTCCGGACCTTCTGTTTCCTAAAGCGACTCCGTGTGTGATCCTCCTAAACGCCTTCGTCCCATTACGGGCGCGGAACAAACGCATTTACACACGAGGCGCGGGAAATTATCAGGCGCCGGCTCCCGAAATGAAATTAAAGAGAGCGGGATCCTTTCACAGACGGCTCGGGTTTCAGAGCGCGAGATAAGGCCTCCTCGCCGCCGGAAAAGTCCTTCTGCGATAAACGCGGGCAGATCTGAGGAACGTGGGGGATGAACGTTTGACCTCGTTTAGACCTCGCGTAGTTTTAGTTTAGTCATAATTTCATCTTTAACGTGGCTATAATCAGCTGGGCCCTGTGAGATTCACGATAACAGACATTTTCACCAAACTTAAAGAAGAAAACTCTGAAACCGAGCCGCCGGAAAAGGCCCAACCACAGAATCCAACAGAAAGTCGATGGAACAAAGGAAAATGGATTTGTCCTGGAGCTTTTATGACCAACAAATGCTTTTCCAGGAAGTATTAGATGGATTTTCCTTTTAAAACTATTATTTTCAGTTCTTGTTTACGCTTCACTTTACAGGGACGTCACAGGTTGAGGACAACAAAGAGTGTCCACGACGTTGCCAGAGCTGCTCGAGACCACGGAGACCTCTTGGAGACATGAAAAAGTCTCAGCTGAAATCGAACCTGGAGACTCGCCTCATCTCCAGGCATCTCGGAGACATCACCGTGACCAGCTGCAACTCGAGTCTCCAACTAGTCCACGCTGCCTTTGCTCTGCCCGATCCCGTCAGGTCTCTGAGGCTCTGCAGGAAGGGCCTGGCTGGTTCTTGGACGGGAGACCGTTTGGGAAACACCAGGAAGCTTTGGTGGTGGGAAGAAGGGCAGCTGTGGCTACAACAGTACCTTACCATCACCGAGCATGGCGTGAATGAATAATGACGACATTTTAGCGCTTTAAAGGAACAGGCCGCACTGAGATCTGTTCTTACCGGAGCTTAGACGAGTTGATACGTACCTGTCTGGTCTTTGTGCCCGTGGAAGAGCGCGGTGGCTTCTGACTTCAGAGCCAAAAGCATATGTTTGGAGAGGCCAAATGCTAACAACATCTTTGGCCGTTTTGCGTGACTGAGCGCACGCACAAAGACCAGACAGGTGCGCGTCAACTCGTCTAAGCTCCGGTAAGAACAGATCTCAGAATGGAAAAACGGTGGCCTGTTCCTTTAAAGGGGGGGTATTATGTCAAATGGACTTTTTCAAGCTTTATATCCTGTTATTATGTCATTCCCTCATTAAACACATGCCTGGAGTGTAGCCTTGGCTCATTCACATATTTTTGAGTAATCAGTAAAAACTTAGACGGCGGCCATTTTAGGTGTAGCTATGCCTCAGTCCTCCTAGGAACGCCCCCACCTCCTGGAGACGCCTCTGGACCTTTCGTCACCAGCCAAGCCCCCAACCACTGCTCCTCAGCTCAGCAGAGCCCCCTCCCCGCACAGTGTTGTTGTTTCAATGCCACAGTAGTGTGCTGAAGGGGGCGTGTCGGAAAGCTTCTTAAAGAGACAGAGGCCTATTTCAAGAGGCCATTTTGAGAGAGCAATTTTATTCAAGGCAGTTATTTTAATTGACTGCATATACAGACCAACAGAAGGTCACGTCATCATTGTAGTGCTATAGACTGGTGCTATGTGATTGAAAAAAGCATAATACCTCCTCTTTAAGAAATTTGGTAATACAGGATGTGCCAATAATCTGCACCTGAGACAAAACAGTAACAGAGTCACCAGAGGCTCCATCTGCACGACTCTTCTCTGCAAGACTTCATTCGGTCAGTCTGCCATTCCATACTCAGGTCCGAAGCTGTGGAACGCCCTGAACTTAAAACTATATCTGAGTTTAAAATGTTCACTTTTAGGGTTAAGTCTTGGCTGAAAACAAACCAAAGCTGCACCCATTTGAAACTAGCACCGAGTCTGTGTGAACGTAGATATGAGCGTATATGCGTATATGTATAGTATGTGTGTGATTGAGAAATGTTTATACAAATGTTGTATTAATAAAAAAGGCTCTACCGGGGACACGAGCTGCAACCTTAATTGTAACAGCGTTGATTGCATCATCCCTGACAAATTAATTAATAAAAACAAGTGTAAGGCATTATTATTAACCCTTTGTATGCGCCCAATCAGTCCGAGGTGCGGAGACGTTTACAAATGTGCAATTAACTAAATCCATTTAACGCAGTGCTAAGTAACTCGTGCCCCTAGAGGCCGTAAGCGCCACTGCAGGTGTCGTAGCATGTTGTGTTTTTTACTCATTAATCGTCCGTGAGAGTAAATACTACACTGACAGAAAAGACAAAGGTCACACAATGGAGATCTTTTTTTTCACTCAAACTTGGCTGTAAATACTGTTTAAGTGGCGCTAGCCCGCAGTTAGCTTTACCCGTTAGCCTGTTAGCTTCTTCTTTGTGATTCCATTAGTGTGTATTGGTGACTCCGACCCGGTGGCAGTCAAGATGCAACACTTGTATTACCCCCAGAGGGACGACGGGAAGGATTTATTAAAGTAAACAAGTTACTTAGTTCTGCTTTAAGTGAATCACGTCATTTTAAATTTGAACTTTTGCTGTGGCCTGTTTTCCTTTGAGGTTACTCTGAAAATAAAACCAAACGTTTTGGGGGAATGCCTCATCTGTAACTTCAAGCCTTTTGGAGATCATCCGAGGTATTAACTTTCACACCCCAGTTTCCACGTTAACTTCAACCATCGACTGCTCTCCATCGTCCCGAAGAACTGGCCCGTCACTTTTCGAAGGTTTTCTCTGAGCTAACCCTCTAACGGCGCTTAGTCATTCGCCTCCTGCTCCTCCAGTCCTGGTCCAAGTCACTCGTGGCCGTGACGTCTGCCGCTCGTAACACGTCCGGCTTTGACGTTCCTTCAGCTTCCTTTTGTCTTTTGCTCCCTCGGGTTTGGAACGAGGCGAACTGCGGCGCTGACATACGGCGCTGTATTGTGGTGCGACGGAGCGAGCCGAGGAGACGAGGGAAGCGTCTGGGGAGAGGAGGGACGCATTTGTCATACGCAGATATTTATCATGAGAGGGGGGGGGGGGGCGGGAGCGGGAGCCATGATGTTCCAAAGTGTGAAAATGTGACGCAAATGGAGAGGAATAACAAATGAACACGAGGCGGAGCGGAGATTTATAACCGCGACACACAGAGCTGCAGAGAGAGAGGCCTTCAGGGACCACAGGGAAATAATACACTCGTGTGCTTTACAAGAGAGGAATTAGAGATTGTTTTGGCTAACTTCCTGTTGGCCAGGGTCGGGTAAAGGCTACTTCCTGTCCACATTTAAGTAAATAAAAATAAAATAAGGCTTGAAAAACAGAAGAAAACTTAAATAAATGTGAAGCCGGGTGTGTTTTATAAAATGTATTTGTGCTGTGTTGACATGTGTTCGCGTTGAGTTAGCGTTAGCCTTTAGCTTCAAGGCTAAATCAATAGAAATACAAAGGAGAAGCGGCGTTCGATCCGAGCGTGTGCGGAAACTTAGCAATTCCGTTAGTGCAGGAAGTTTTCAGAGTCCATTAAAAAAAATCGATTCCTCAATACTAAATCGATATTAAAAGTCGTATTGAAGCTAGATATTAATTTGAGCAGTATCGATACTTTCTGTGTTTCCTCCGGCCTCCTCCTCCTGCTCGCTCCCAGAGTGCCGGAAGGAACCTGCTGCCCTACGATCAAAACTTAAATTAGAGCTTTTTTCTCCTACAAAATCTCAATAAAATGAAATTTAACTGTATAGTTACATGTTACCTATCTGTACTTAACTCATGAATATATTTTAAAGGCCAGTTTTAACACTGTGCTAAATGCACTGCTCTGCTCCTAAATGCGACAGCAGTGACTGTCACTGTTAATGAAGACATTTAAACCGTGTTCAACCTGATGGTCATGGGCCAAATCCAGCCTGTAAACACTTTATATTGTAGGTTAAATCACCAAATACAGTATTAGCATTTGACTATGTGCAGTTAATCGGAGATAACAAATGACCCTTTATTACTTATTGTCTCAAGAACATAGTCAATCTGAATAAAGGCTCAAACAGCCCAAACATGAGCCTCAAATCCAACACGCTGCTCCGAGTGTTTTAGCCTCTGTGTGTGGAAAGCGAAACTGAAACTATTCAAGATCAGAGCGCTACAATTTGTTTTCTATTTTGTTTGTGAGTCACATTATAAAGTAGCTTTGAAAGCATTGACAATTTTATTTTGAGATTATAAATGTTGCCTAATGATGTTCCCATTTTCCCCAAATTGATTCCCAATTTTTCACACATTTCTTGACTCTGGCGATGAATGCGATTTTGTAAATTTGCAGATCTTCCACACATTTTTGTTCCGTTTTCTGGTTCTAGACGACAATACGTTCGGGTATCGGTATCGAAAACCAAGTATCGTTGAAGTACTGGTATCGGAAAACGTGTAACGGTACATGGATCCTTGCCTTTAACCCACAGCACTTGCCTCTCACTTCGGCAGACGATTCATAAACTTCCACAAAGGCTGAGACTGAGATCAGCGTCTGAAACAGGTGAGACTGTCAGAACACGAGGAGGAAACTTTCTTTGTTCAGAAACCGTGGCCTTTTCCTTCCCCAAACTCCATCACAGCAACGTAAAGCCTCACAATGTCCAGAACCAACAAACAGCTCAGACACCGACGAGTCTCGGAAAGATCAATGATGCCCGGATCATAAAAGCAGCTGCAGTGATTAAAAACACAGGTCACCGTATCAATAATTAGTACCACATTAATTATTAGCCAACATCAGATTCATTACAAAAGCGCTAATTGTGTGTCTGAGTTGGTCGTTTTGAATTCAGAAGCAACAATGAATGAATGAATGGTTTTATTATTGTGTCTTGCATAGGCCCGGCCTTAATGAGCTCATAAGACTCCGATAACAAGAGGACACTGGGCACAATATACAGAACTTAAATAAACAAGTCCTCGTCCTTTACAAACAAAAGAAGCCGATTTAAACACATTCAAATTAAACAACCATTTCAACTCGTCATCGTCGCCGATCCAGAACATTTCAGGCTTTTGAACAAACTATTCACCGAATAATACATTTTTAATATCTCTCAACCTCTCCTAACTCACACAGTCTACAGTCTTTTTTTAACTGATTTTTTAAAGCATAAAAAATTTAAAACTAAGTCATAATTTACGCTACAAAAAAGGCTATGCAAGTAAAACGCTCTATTGACTTGAATGGGATTTTCCAACGTTCTCCCGGTCATTATTTTCTGATGGAGGACGTCTGAAAAAATAATGCCCGCTGCCAATGGCAACGGAGTTCGTGCTTGTAATCCAGGTCTTTCATATCAGTATTAGAGACACTGTCTCTGTCCCCGTCCATAAGAGAGGAGATTATCGTTAACGTGAGTCCGACTTTAAACGTACCCAGAGATTCACCACCATTCCTCCAACTGCACCTCCAACTAAGTAGCTAGGCTAGCAATAAGTAGCTACTTATTACTAGCCTAACTGCTACTAGCCTAGCTACACTGCCTGGAATCACAACAAATGTTGCCAAGCAACGCACAAACTTTTGAGAACTATTTGCCACAGAAATCATGAAATAAACCTTTGGGCATCATAAAAGTGTATGAAGTTTATTTGTGTGTTCAGTTGGTAAATATCCGTATAATAAGCGGATAATGTAGAGAACGCCGGTCATTATCAGGAAAATAAGCACCTTCAGGGCGATACAAGACCCCGACGCGAAGGGGCGCCCTGAAGGTCTCCTCACATACCAGTGTGTCCATGGAACAGCCCCGTCATACCTCACTGAGCTACTTACCCCATACACCACCACAAGGCGCTTACGGTCCACTTCCACCCACACTCTTCACCAGCCCGTGACCAAACTTTCCACAATGGGCGATAGAGCCTTTAAGGCAGTTGCCCCTAGACTCTGGAACGCGCTGCCAGAGTCCCTGAGGGCCCCCCAGAGTGTTGAGGCCTTTAAAAAAGGCCTGAAAACACATTTATTTAAAAAGGCCTTTTAGTCTGGTAAAGTTTCTACGTAGCCTTGTTTTACTGTGTCAATGTTCTTTTTGTTTTTATCTGATCTTATTCACCTGTTGTAGCACTTTGAGGTTTCTTTGAAATGTAAAGTGCAATATAAATACAATTTATTATCATTATTATATTCTATACATTATCCCTTACATATTATGTTTATCTCTCCATTAAAATAAATCTGAACATGTGCTTTATTAAATGTGCCACAACAGTTATACTGGACGAGGAAACTTTACATCTGAAGTAAATGTTCACTTTTTACCGCGATGTTAAAGGGAAAAGCGTGGGCTCGTTTGAAAGAATCTATTTCTGTTCCAAAGTGACGTCCGAAAATAGGCGATGTTGTAGATGGGGTTAGGCGGCCGCCTTTGTCGCCTATGCCTAGGGCCTTGCAAAGGACGCTGTGGAAGCCAGTGCGTTCAGTTGCGGATCCACAGAGTGAAAGAGCACTGTGGGTAATCTACCGGCTTCTCTCTCCTTAAAGTGTGGGGAGTCTGTTTCGCTGCAGCTCTGCCGTTTCTCCGCCTCTGATCCATCATTCCTCGCCGAACACCGGCGAGAGAGAGAGAAGTGAGTTAAACACATAATCTCAGCGAGCGCCGACTCTGAGCGATGACACCGATCACGATCCTGCAACAGCAAAACTGTGGCTCATTCCGGCACTCTGGTCGTTTCTTCTTCTACGGCTGAAGCTGCGATCTGTATTTCTTTGGATTTTGTTGCATCACGGAGACATTTTAAAGCCTATTATCCGTCACCGGACCAGTTACAGGCATTTCTGCACTCACATTTCCTTCCTTACGGGGCCACAGATTTTCTACAATGCAATCCAGAAATAAGTAACATTTTTAACAGTGGAATGAGAGTTTCATCACTTAACCCTTACATGCACATTTTCTCCAGTTTGGCTTTACCCCAATCGAAAAGACGAATAAAACCCATAAAAATAGCAATGAAAACGCAACAAAACGCGCCAGAAAAGCAACACAAATTCGTAAAGAACATTTTAGATTTGGGTAAAGACTAAGTGGAGAAAATTCAGGCTGGGGTTAAGAGGTTAGCCCTTTATAGGGCACTCATTGAAATACTTTACCTTAAGAGTGTTATTGGGGACATAACACACATTTATTTCTGTTGTAACATTTTTCAAAATACAAAAGGTTTATATATAAAATATACACAAAGTACTTTAAGGTCTCGGGGTGCTGGTGCTCAGGAGTTTTGTGATATTGATGTTTGGTCAATATAATATAATTTCAAATCATTCACAATAAACACCTGTCGTAGGCAAGAGTTTTTCTAATGTGATTGTGCTTTACAGCAGTGGGCGGGGTCAGTGGGCGGGGTCAGTGGGTGGGGTCAGTGGGCGGGGTCAGTCACCTCCAATATTGTTTGCCTAAAAACTTTACTAAAAATAACCTTTGGCAACATAAAAACATGGGGTTTATTGTCAAGAAAATACAAATAACAGGTGCAACGGGCAAATGTTCAAATATGGACCAAACTAATTGACATAACTTCAAATCATTACAACGCCACCCAGTAAGTGACTTCCTGTTTCGATCCAGAACGCCAAAATAAAAGCACACAGCTCGTCTCATTGTTTAGTTCAGCAGGTAATTGCAACATTACAAGAATATAATTAAATACACACGTGTTAAGTGTTTTGTCTGTTAATAGTTAGGCAGAATGAAAATAAGATGGTGCTTTTATTTTGGTGTGCTGGATCAAAACAGGAAGTCACTTTTTGTGCAGCCTCGTTATGATTTTAAGTTGTTATTCGTTTTCAAGTTATGTAAAGCAATGCACCACGAGTTTAGCCAGACGTGGGTCTTTTTTCAGACTTCAGAGAAAACAGGAAGTGGAGAGCGCGACCGGTCTCTGCCGATTGGTCAAACGCTACAGAGGCGGGATCTGTGATGTAGGGTGATGTCTTCTGATTGGCTGAGTGAGGACCACATGCTTCTTTACCTCATACGGAGGTGCAGCAGGGCGGCCGTGTGGAAAGTGTGAGGAAGTGAGGAAATAGCGATGTGTAAGTGTAGGATTCCTTTGGCGTGTGGCGCTCTGAACCCGACGGACAGATCGGTCATTTCTCTGAGGCCGGCGAGCGCGAGCAGAGACAAACCGGCCCAGGTGAGCGAGGGATCACACGGCGCGGAGGCGGGAGATGCGGCGATAATTGGCACGTCGTGTGGATGTGCTGTTTCCCGAGCACTCGACGGCCCCGTCATTATCTCGCACACAAACCGCCCCTGAGCTCGGCCCCCGCGGGACCCCCACCGGGAGGGGGGAGGGGGGGGGGGGCCTCTGATCAGGGACTCGCTCTCCGTGTAGCAGGAAGACTGTTCAGATTCACAATTAGGCTACAATTATTTATAAAAATCCTCCACCAACAACAACAACAAGGCGTCTGCATTAAACTGGCATTTGCTCGACACGAGTTTCATGTTTTGCGAAAAAACAGTCCTGGAGACTCACCTCATCTCCAGGGGACATATCGGAGACGTCTCCAGCGGCAACTAAAGTCCCCAACTGGTCTCCAGGCCGGTGAGACAGACCCTTTAGATTATCGCATTACATCATTGCTTATTACAAAATGCGGCTCTAAATCAAGTCCACAACAGGAGATGAAACTGAGGTCAACTTTTGGCAAAACATCTCATTTTCAAGTCAAATTTGCCGCTCCAGGCCAGACCATATTAGTCCAGTGCTCAGACAGAGTTTCTACACGTAGCAACAAAAGACATTTAATACTTCTTAATGCCCAAATACTATATCTTTCAAAGTCACAAATGTCCAACTGCACTCTTAGCTTTTACTTTGATTTTATTCTGATAACACTCAGCTCTGTAAAGAACTTTGAAGCTCTACAAATAAACCTGCCTTGGCACAAACATCTGATTCATTTTCAAACTTTTGCAGCTTGGATTTCAATCAAACGAACACAGTTGACTTTATCTTTACGTCGAGTATGGGTTTCTCATTCACAAAACCATGAACGAAGACAACCCGTGGGAAAGTTCCCTCAACTCAAGATCTCATCCTTCATCCACATCTCCAGCGAGTTCCTCATGAAGAATGAACCAGAAGAACAAGCCTCGTTCCAGAGCTTTACGATCCACAGTTGGCGCTCGAGAAGACGCGCTAACAGATGTAGCCGCAGCTAAATCCCGGCTACGCCCAAACACAAGCGTCATCACAGTTACCCGCAGTGTGGCGCTTCGGCCTGCAGGGGGCGCGTGTCCTTACCTGTAGTGGCGTGTGTCCCTGAGCGCGCGGTTGCTCGGGATGCGCTCGCTCTCGCGCTGGTTGAAGGCGTACAGCGTGTAGGGGTCGTCTCCCGGTTTCCAGCGGCGAGCGCTTAAATACGAGCGCTCGTCGAAGCCCTCCAGCAGGTCGTCCCACTCCGCGTCCGAAATCTGAGGAGTTAAACCGGAGATTATTATTTTACAACGTTCATTTATGCTCCACGTTAACGCTTTTAGACCAAACTCGGCCTCTTCAACGCCAGAACGGTCTTCCTCATTCATAGCCGTGGTCTATTCTGATTAGGGCTGGGCGATATATCGATATTTAAGATATATCGATATATTTTAAAAAGAGATATGGAATTAGACCATATCGTATATATCGATATAGTCCAAATTTGCGCTGTAATACTTGCTTCAGGCAACCCGCTGAGCGGAGCTCTGCACTGCTCCCAGCGCCCCGGCCCCGCCCCTCGTCGAGGGGAGGGGGGGAGGGGGGCAGCCGGCACTCTTCAACAAACATGAAGAAAGCAACAATGTCTGTGAAGCGTGCGGAGGAGAGCCCCTTGGTTGGTAAAACAAAAACCAGTGGCTCAATCATTTGGAGATGGTTTGGACAGAAGTGAATGTAGCGGCGAGATATGGCGGCGACGTGTGCTTTTGTTTACTTCTCAGTCTAATTAAGGTTTGCGGTAGATTGAAAAACATTAAGATCAGAGGAATAGTGTGAAAACCAGACTTTGAGACACTCATCCATGCGTTTGTCTCCAGCAGGTTAGACGACTGTAACGGCTGCTCACTGGCCTTTCTAAACGAGCTGTTAGAGCTGCAGAACATCCAGAACGCTGCTGCTCGAGTCCTGACAAGAACCAGGAAATACCACCATATTAGTCCAGTGCTCCGGTCCCTGCACTGGCTTCCTGTCGCTCAGAGAATAGAATTTAAAACAGCTCTGCTTGTGTACAAGTCTCTTCATGGTTTAGCACCAAAGTCCATCTCTGACATGTTAGAGCCGTATGAACCATCTCGGGCCCTGAGAACTTCAGGGAGGGGTCTCCTGGTGGTTCCCAGAGTCAGGACTAAACACGCTGAGGCTAAAGCTAAAATCTGGACCAGTCTTCATGAGGATGTGAGACAGGCCTCAACTCTGACAATGTTCAAATCCAGGCTGAAAACAGCTCTTTTTACCCGAGCAGATGAAAACTGAAAGTATTTTATCTGCACTCTTGCCTTTTACTGTAATTGATTAATTTTTATGTTGATGTTTTATTGATTGATTTGATCTGTTTTCTTGTAACTTTATGCAACTGTGAAGCACTTTGAATTGCCTTGTGTAATTGTGCTCTACAAATAAACTTGCCTCGCCTTCACTCGCACACAGCAGTGAGCGCAGCCCGGAGCTCGTTATTCAGCCGAGACCTGCTGATGCACCAGCCTGTCCTGACGGGCCGGGACAATTAGCGCAGTCGGGGGCAGGGGGGAGGGCGAGCGCCCCCCCCTAGAGACACGAGAGGAGAAAAGAACAGGACATATGAAAGACCAGAGGAGCAGCAGACGGATATAACCGCAGCTCCTCGAAGATTCAAACCCACGAACAACAACATTTTACCCAAGAACTAGAATTAAACTATTCTGATTCTGATCCATCAGAATCAGAATACAGATTTTCTGTATTCCTCTAATGCCCATCTGTAGTCCCATGTGATATTTTTAGTTTGCCTTCATATTAGGGATGGGACGATACACTTAAACTCACGATACGATGCACCTCGATATGTCAGAGTCACGAAACGATACGTCACGATAAAAATATTACTGTATAATAACAACTTGTTTATTTGTGTTTCAGTTGAACACATGGAAACACAACAAGAACACTCCCTTAGTGCTGCTCTGACCCGAGGTTCATGTATATCAGGACTGGTTCTTCAAAAAAACTAACATATCATTCCTGTGACTTGACGACGCACTGCACCATTCCCCGGATATATATATATATATATTTCATTTAATAATAATAATACATCGAACTTGTATAGCGCTTTCTGGACACTCAAAGACGCTTTACATGAAAAAAAAATAATATATATATAAAAAAATAAATAAAAAAAATTGGCGATTCATTTTTTTTTAACTCGATGCGTTTCGTCACGTTTTGTATCGCGATATTTCGTCCCATCCCTACTTCATATATGTATAAATTTTACTATTCTCGTATCTTCACACTTTTGTGTTCCACACATAGCAGTATTTGTAGCCTATTTTGAATACTTGTTTTGCTATTTTCCACTGTATTACTTTCCCTATTTTTTACATGTTTGTATTTTTTCATATTTTGCCTTTCAGATTTTCCGCCAGAGTTTCTTCAATGTTTATGTTCATCATTTATCACCAAATATGGTTGTGTATTTTTTTCATATTTGGATGGTCATGTGATGTTTGCACTTCATTGGTGTTTAAGGCCACCTGTTGTAGTTTTTAACTATACGCCCTGAAGAAGACACTGTTTAAATAAAGGACTTTTACATCTTAGAAGCCTCAGATCCCCTGTTTGGTTCCTCTGTTCCATTAAGTCCTGATCTTCGAAGAGCACCTTTGGACCTGCAGACGAGCTCGCCTTCTTCTGTTTTGTGAAATCTGAACGTGGATTTGTTAAAGCCACACTTTAATGAACGGGTGTGGCTTTAAAACGTCCCGACAGCTCCCGCACGGGGCCCGTCGCCGCCTCGGTGCATCTGCGGGAGAACTCAGCCAAGTAAAAGTCTCAAAAGAACAATTTGGCACAAAACGCTCCCATTTTCCCCGTCTGCGCCGCTGTCACGAGTTCGCCTCCACGCAGCGATTATGTCCAGCGGGCTGACGGGTTAATGACCGAGCGACGCCGCGCGAGACGCCAAAAAGCTTTTAAGTCCGGCGTCTGTCAGCGCCACAATGCGAGGAGGAAGAAAACGTCTCGCTTTGCTCCAGTTCAGCCTCGATCCGGGTTCTACGGGACGGGCGTTTATGAAAACGTTTTGTCATCGAGTACGAAGCAGAAGCGTAAATATTATGCAGGACAAATAAACCAGGAAATAATGAGGGGCTTTTTAACCGTCTGACAAATAACATTTATTTTTTATCCATCCATCCATTTTCATCCACTTGTCCAGCCCCTATAGCGCCCCCTGCAGGTGGTGGGTCCGCAGGAGGACGGCCTCATGGTTCCAAACGGGCCTGTTGGTCTCTCATAAGGGGCTTCACCCATTCACACCATTCATACACAGACACTGGAGGCAAGGAGGGTGAAGTGTCTTGCCCAAGGACACAACGACAATGTGCACCTTTAGGAGGCGGGATTCGAACCCCTGACCTTCCGATCATGAGACGACCCGCTCTACCATCTGCGCCACCGTCGCCTCCAATGAATCATCAATTTGAGTTGTTGCTAAATCATTCTTTTGCATAAACCTTGATAAAACAAGGTGAGACTCGGTACAATTCCTCTTTTTCTTTTTTTTTTTTAAAGGGAAGTTCATTTAAAGCAAGTTTTTCAGTAACATGTTTTTGAATTTGAGACTAAAAAAACATCTACAATAGGTCAATCCTCCAGCCAGGTGTTTCTGACCATTAGTCTGGCCCCACATCTGGAGACGGATCCCCGGCCTAGGCTGGAGCTCACTGACTTGTGTGAAGTTGCCCCCCCAACTATGGGGGGGCTGATCAATTACCAATCAATGATCAATAACTCAAAAACGAAGTGTGCACAAACGAAGCACAAACGAATGAGACCATTTTAAAGCAAATCGGACGCTATGGGGGGGGGCTAACTTCACACAAGTAGCTCACTGCTCCCACAGGGATTAATAAAGTATAACTTAACACTGCTCGATACTTGGAATGGACAAAACCATTGGGAACCACTGACCTGGAGAGATGTTCAAAGATGTCCAATAAAAAGTACTTTAACAGGTATTTGACATTTGCATAATAATATTTCTCACAATCATCTTGGGGGCCAGAGGTTCTGTGCTACGGGGCCGGATTTGGCCCCCAGGCCTCTGTTCCAAACATTCCTTTTTCTGTAATAATTTTTACATTTTTCTTTAAAATCTTGAATTTTGCAAAAATGTTCGGCGGGAAAACAACATTTGTTTCACTCTGGGGCCTGAATCACTGCCCCCTGGTGGAAGGATGTCTGCATTACACGTATCTGATTGTATACGTCACACGCTGGTGCTTTCCGCTCGGCTCGATGGATCGCTGGTGGATCGTTTAGTTTAGTTTATTTGTTTATTAGTTTATTTGTTTCTTTGTCTGCTCTAAAGGTTTCCTGAGCTCGTCCTCGTGGATAAACACGTGGACGCTGCAGTCGTGACAGCGGCCGAGCTCAGAATAAACAGAGTCCAGGCTGTGATGGATTCGTGAGGACAGATGGTAATGAACCCACCTGCTCCTCTGTCTGCGCCGCCTGGAGACGCGCTCCCTGGAGGCCGCGCTGCCAGACCTCGTTACGTCCGGGTTTAGCTCCTTTAGGTTTCCAGTTCTCTCGGTTTAGCCCGGCCTTGGTCCAGGTTTGCTCCTGCTCTGGTCCAGGTTCAGTCCAGGTTCAGTCCTGGTTCAGCCTTGGTCCGCTCTGTGAGCCTCAGTTTCTCCTGTTGGCTCCTCTCACATCAACACCTGCGTCAGACTAACTCGCCCGGACACCGCCCTCAGTTCGACCTCCACGGAAACAGGACCTCGCCAAAGCCGAACACAAAGACCACGGAACAAAAACCGGCTTCATGTTGACAATAATCTCAAACTCAGTCTTGCACTTTTGAAATAACAATATTGATCTGAAACAGCTGAAACTAAATATCCAGTCATTTCACTTCCTGGTTTTCACACCGTTCCCCTGTAAGCCCCTCCCCTTCGCTGTGCAGCTGTTTCAGTGAAGAAAAACAAGAGTCAGTGCAGCTCCTGTAGCTGTGGTGAAGCTGTGGCGAGTGTTTTTACTCCGCGATGAAAGACTTGGAACGCTGCGGCTCAGTTACAGATTTATAGATGGTATTTTTCACTGCTGATGAATGTATCTCCATGGTTACGTACGCATTCCATCCAGAAAACCTTCCAAGTTGATCCTGGAGCCTTATAGAAGTCGCCAGGATGAAAAACAAAGGTTAGCCGCCCATACGACCGCTGGGACACTGGAAGGTCAAACAAAAAATCTACTTTATTTTCTGCTTAAAAAGTTGCATATTGTACCTTTAAGTTTTCACACTTTCTACTTTGAAGACTTAAGCAGCACTGATTAAAATGTTAGTTGTGTCCAAACTCATTATATATTTGTAATCAGGGTTACAGACGCAGTGTAAAAATGTATTACTCTTTTCAGTAACTAACCCAATTTGCATTTTAATTAAACAAAATACAGTAATACATTCGTCACTACAATTCAGGTAACTCGAGCATTTCAATCGTTTGTGTTGAAATGCCAAACTCCCCCAAATTATAATGCAGCAAATCAAGTGAAACACTGGCGTATAGGATCTGCAGATGTTTGTAGTTAAAGTCGTCAAAACAAAACACGACACAAGACTCCCACACACCAACACAAATGTTTTATCTTTCTCTCGAGGACCAAAGGGATGGCCAGGATCGTGTTGTTTTTCCTTAGTGTTCGGTTGTTGTAGTTTTATTTTTATTTATTTTATTTATTTTATTTATTTTATTGTATTTTATTTATTTTATTTATTTTATTTATTTTATTTATTTTATTTATTTTATTTATTTTATTTATTGTATTGTATTTATTGTATTGTATTTATTGTATTGTATTTATTGTATTGTATTTATTGTATTGTATTTTATTGTATTTAATTTATTTTATTTTATTTATTTCATTTATTTAATTGTATTTATTTATTTTATTTTATTTTATTTTATTTTATTTATTTTATTTATTTTATTTATTTTATTTATTTTATTTATTTTATTTATTTTTATATTTATTTTTTTAAACACAAAATTAAATCATGGACACTACAGATGAAGAGAAAAGGAACAAACACCAAATTACAGTAACCCTTTGAATTTTGATTTTGCAATATTACATTAACTTTTCTATCATAATGCATATCAATTTAGATTTTGCCAAGAATAACTCAAGGTGGCGTAACTCAGATACTTTTTTTGAACTATTAATATAGAATATATTACAATTTTAAAGTAAATTCTACCAGAAGTTTCTGTCTTTTTACTCAAGTCCTGTGATCAGCGCCGAAGCTAAAGCCTCCATTATTCCGGACGTGTTCAGTTTAAGACTTAAACAGGTCCAGGCCCGGTTCAAACTTTCTCCTCCTCCTCCTTCTTCTTCTTCTTCTTCACGCGTGATCAGAATCTGCCGCTCTCGTTTTCAGTCGCGCCGCTTGTGACCCGGCGATAACAAAAGCCCGATCCGGCTCCGAGCAGCGGCGGCTAATTGGCAAAGTGCAGATAAAGGGATTAGCGCCGAATTATGTAAACCGCGTTAGCGAGTGCTGCCGGATCCGCGCCCGTGCGGTTCGCGAGGACGTGTAGCGTGGCTAATCCGCCTGTACCTGGGCACGCTCGCCTTCGCCGCCGCGCAGATTAGCTTTTGTGGCTCCTCGGGCTCAGACCTGGAGATGGGAATTTAAAACACAGACGCAAACACTCGAGGGGGGGGGGGAAGAAAAACAGCCTCACAAACCAGATTAGGAAGAAAGAAACCGGGGCCGAGGAGAGTGCAGTCGAAATATTTACCAGAGTGACGTTACTTTAAGGCGCTGCAGGTGAATAGGAACATAAATCAAATGTAGAGGTATCGACTCCAAACATTAGCCGGAGATCACGGACACGAACATGAAAAGAAAATGTATTGCAAGTTTTCTGTCATTTTCTGTTTTCATATAAAAATAAGGCACTTCATGCATAAAAAATGACACCAGATGTTAATAAAGATAGAGCCAGTTTAAGTTTTGTTGATTAGCTGCAAAGATGAGTTCAGAGGGGATTTACTTTTTAAATGAGCCAGTTATTAGTAGGGCTGAACGATTAATTGCATTTGCAATTTTATCGCGATATTACACAACGCGATTTCGTAATCGCAGGGCACGCGATTTGGGAAGTAAATAGAGCAACGAGATATGGCAGCAAAGTCCGCTCCGTCGCGTGCTTTTGTTTACGTCTCAGTCTAGTTAAGGTGCGCGGTAGATTGTGGATGTACAGTGAAAATATCAGCTTTTATCATGCAGCCACCGCGAAGGAATATTGCTTTTCTCCGTTAGCATTGCGTTAGCCACAGCGCTAATCACGCCATTCCGTCGCCGCTACTACACGCTCTGGTGATCACAGAAACTCCCTCACCTCCGGATTCACACGCCTCTGCCTCCACAGACATATATAGGTGAGTCTGTGCTGATTGTAAAAAGTAAAGAGTCGTTTGTGGCTCAGTTTAGGGGGCTTATGTTTGGGAATGTTGTGGATAAAGAACTTATCTCAAAAGCATAATGACGTTTCATGACCATTAAGTATCCGCGGAGGCGATGTGCCATGTGCCTTTATTTACCTTTGCGTCTACCGCATATCCGCTCCGTAGGTCGTACAGACGCAAGATGTAAACACTAAACTGCAGTATGAAAAGGGTTGGTAACTAGGATCCGAGGCAGGAGTCCGTGTCGTGTCTTATTTTGCTGAGGAAATGTGCTGTTTAAGCTGAAATGTCACTAAATGGCTGCGAGTCAAAGATACGCGTCTGTGTTTGGCACCTCATGTCGTCTCCTTGTGTCGGTGTTCTTTTCTTTCTTCATATTGTCCAAAGTTACATCCCAAAACCAAAATGCTGCTCTTAATTCCACTGTGTTTTGGCGTGTGCTCCATCTGGCCTCTCCGTGTCCTTCAATAACGCGCATCTGAAGCAACTCAGACAGGGATTTGATTGGCCAAAATAATAAAGTACTATTTAATAAATTAAATAGCTTATTTTGTATTAATTGGGAGTTTGATTTCCTAAAACTTTTCCAACTAGTTAAAGCAGACGTTTGTTCTTACTTTCCTGCACTTTAGTATGGGTGATGTTACTGACTGGATCAGTGAGTTATTTTTTTTTTCATATCTATATAATTTAGCATTTATTTATAGACTGTACTGTTAAGTTCAGACAGTTTAAGAAGTGCAGTCCACATTTTGAATAGGTCAAGCAACAATTTTGTTGCAATTTTCACTTCAAATATTGTTTATTATGAAACAGGCTGATTTATTGCTTGTGTTAGGTGAAAAATACATGAGAAGAGGACCTTGCAACAATAATCGCATATTTAATCGCAATCGCAATATTGAAGAAAAAAAATCGCAATTAGATTATTTCTCAAAATCGTTCAGCCCTAGTTATTAGTGGGTAAAAAATCTTTACTTTACATATTTATTTATTTATTTTGGGGGGAGAGAAGTAAGGGTGGGAACCTCTGGGTAGCTCACGATTCGATACGATACGCGATACATTATCTCACGATAACGATGATCTCACGATACGCCGATAATCGATATATTGCAGAAAAATCATCTACGATACATCACGAGAAAAAAAAAAGCTACTTTTAACCTTTATTTTAACATATTATTCATCATTTGCATTTCTTTGCATGTGCTTTGTACTACTTTTATAAATGATCCGTGACTTACTCACTGGAAACGGGTCTATAGATCTGTCAGTGACTTCCTTTACAATTAAATAAAAAAGAAACCACAGTCCTATTGAAAAAGTAATAAATAAACCCCAAATTAATCTTCTTTATAATTATAAAAACTATAATTAAAGTAATTTATTTGTGTGACAGTGTTTGGTCCAAGTGCTTATAACTAGTGCTGCCCCCTGCTGGTCTGACTGAATTCTTGATCATTATTGGCTTCTATTGACTGAAAACAGTGGAGCACCGCTGCCTCATTAATATGCATGACGTCGTTCATTAATATGCATGACGTCATCATAAGTATCGATATCAGAACAAAAAGTATCGGTATCGTATCGCCCCGCAAAATATCGCGATATATCGGGAAATCGATATATTGTCCCACTCCGAGAGAGAAGACTGTAAAAATAATTGCCATTCGTCGTCCCACGCTCTCAAACGCACCCTCATTCATCCTGGCCTATTGTACATGTTTTTAGTGGTAGGGGAAACCTACGCAGACACGGGGAGAACATGCGAACTCCACACAGAAAGGTCCCGTCCCAGGTGGGAATCGAACCAGTGACCTTCTTGCTGTGAAGCGAGAGCTCTAACCGCGGCTTCTAAAATGTAAGAGGTCTCGTTTCTGCTTTAGGCTCAAAGCGCTTTACATCAAGGACACTCTCACCCAGTGTACACAGACACTGGAGGCAAGGCGGGGGAAGTGTCTTGCCCAAGGACACGACGACAGTGGGCGCCTTCGGGATCTGAACCGCCGACCCTCCGATTGCAGGACGGCCCGCTCTACTCTCTGCACTTTGTAGAAAGCTGGAGGGTTTGGTCCTTTGGCCTCCACCAAACAAACACTTCAGACAGAATCCCTCCCTGGTCTTTCCCATCACTTATTCATTCAGAAATACTGACGTGTTTGGTATCCACGTGTAGCAGGAAAGGCTGTGACCGAGATGGCATTGTAATCCAAATATGGTCGTTTCCTGTGTGGGAGACAGAGCGGCTAAAGACAAAGGGAACTTCTGCACTTCAGTCGCTCCGTCAGACTCAACACCAATGGCCGCTGACTGCTCTGCTTTGTGACTACGACACTGGAGGCCGCCATTGCTCCACCTTTGCTGTAGTTCCTCCATATGGCCGCTATCCCCCCATTGGAATGCATTGGACTTTAGACACGTTAAAAACAACTTTAAAGCCGGTGCCTAATGGTTTAGAAGTGGCTAGAGCTAGATATTCCTCCTGTGATCACGCTGGGTTAAAAACAATATGGGGCACGGGCTGGTTATCGTAGTATAGATTTTAGAAATCTTGCATAATTAATGAGGGCCTGACTTTGATTGACAGGCCGTTTACGTCGCTGCCTGGCCATGGGCGCGATTACAACAGAAATACACGCCCATTGGCCCCGCGAGGGCCAAGCAGGGCGGGTCTACAGTCAAGATCCCGCCCTTATGCCCTTTTTAGGAACGTCAGAGCTGGAGAGGAGGAGCCTGTAAATCCGCCATGATTTCCCCCTCGATCGTGGTCATTGTGGTAAACGGGGAGGAGTGAGGAGGAGGAGTCTATTCTTTATACAGTCTATGCTCAACACTTTTTGGACTTAAGACTTGGACGACTTGAGCCACAAATAACGAGGTGAAATTCAAGTTTTACAGACTTTCTTCACTTATTCTGAGCCGATGCATCAACAAAGCGACGTTCAGACCCGGCTCTATCCATCGTTTACATAATTTTATTTTGTCAATGAAAATAGAGGCCATTTTTATGCATAAAGTGCCTTATTCCTAGATCTCTTTCCGACGACATTCATCACGACAAAACGCCGAGGTGTTTGCACAGAGCCGCTGTTCGACCGAGGGGCGTGCACGTGAGCGGCCCCGGGGGCGTGCACGTGGGCGGGGGGGGGCGTGCACGTGCGGCAGAGGGCAGTAATCGGTCACGGCTGATTTATTTCCCCGGCTGTAAGTCGTTCTTTATCGCGACGAGCAGCTCGGACCGAAGGCGCAGGAAACGAAAATGGGGAGAGAAAAAAAAACGTCTAAAATAATGTGTTTCCTCAGGTCTGACGCGGCGCCGACCTTCACAGAGCGCCGCCTAAACCGAGGGCGGGCGGCGGAAAAACGAAATGACCGTTTGCGCTCGTTAATTAAGACGTGACTTTGTGAAGTTTATTGGTCGCGGCCTCAGATTGTGTCTGAATTAAAAAGTGACTAAACCTAAATCAAAGGAACGATTAAAGACCAAGTTCTCCTTTAACACATCAGTAGAAACTAAACTCTCCCTTCACCATCTTTGTTTTTTATGACGTTTTGTTGCTTTTAGTCGGAGATTTCACCAGGAAGTAGCTCCAACATATCTCCCGTGTCTTTCCCGCGCTTCTTCATTCACAAATACGTTTGGTATCCAGGTGTAGCAGGAAAGGCTGTGACCGAGATGGCGCTGTAATCCAAATATGGTCGTTTCCTGTGTGGGAGACAGCAGCGGCTAAAGACAAAGGGACTAAAACATCTGCACTTCAGTCGCTCCGTCAGACTCGGACTTAATAATATTTCTTTCGAGGGTTTTTGTAAGATTTAAGTCCCAAAAAAACAAGACGAATTGCAATTAGAGACTAGTTCACAAACACAAGATCCAAAATCCCCCCGTTTTCCTGCATAAAAGGTCCGTGATCTACAGCTTAAGTTTGAAATCGATATTTCTACATTAACCTTTGTTCCTCTGCAGCGTCTCGCCTTAAACACGCTCAGTGTAACAATGTAAATGTGAGGTCAGATTCAGTTTAGGGCGGGGCACCTTTAAACGAGGCTGGCATCAGGACAAAGGTTTAGGTTCTGCTGGTATCGAAAGCAGGAACCGAGAAAAACTTCTTTCTTCAGATCCAACTGTTGGTCCAGGAAATCGTTAAAGGAAGTGACATGTTTCAGCTCAAATCAATGGGTTTTTGTTTTTTTGCCCAATAGGCTATTTTTTCCCCCCTTTGTTATGATTAATATTTTCCCCCCAATTTTAACAATATTTTCCCGAATGTATTCCCAATTTTTTTCCTCAAAATCCTTTTTTCTTCTCATTTTTCTAAGACAATTTTTCCTTATTTTTGCCACAATTTCCCCCCCCAAATTATTCCCCATTTTCCACACATTTCCTGGCATTGGAGATGAACCTGATCTTGTACATTTGCAGATCTTCCACACATTATTGTTCTGTTTTCTGGTTCTAGACGACAGATATTTTAGTATCGGTATCGTAAACCCAGACTCATTAAAGTCCTGGTATTGAATAAAGAGGAACGATGTCCTAGTCCGGGTTCCAGTCTGGTTTCCGTGATATATTCCGCCTGAGCATCAGTCCTGGTGCAGCAGATGGAGCTGGTTAAGTTAGAGGAAGATCTGAAGCTGCTGAATATGGATGAGGCGTTTAGACTTTACCTGAGAACACTGTGTTTCACCTTCAGCGCTAATGCCGCTATTATCCACAACGCCTGCTCCTCTCAGCGAGTCCACACACGAGACGAGGATCCAGAGGAGACACGGCAAAAGCAACGCTAACCATTTCACGACCGTCCTCTGTCCCCCCATGGACTCCGGCCATTCCTTTAAAAAGCAGCGGAAATACATCTGAATAACGTTACTGCTGATGACACAGGGCTGGACGGGGCTGGACGGGGCTGGACGGGGCTGGGCGGGGCTGGGCGGGGCTGGGCTGGACGGGGCTGGACGGGGCTGGACGGGGCTGGACGGGGCTGGGCTGGACGGGGCTGGGCTGGACGGGGCTGGGCTGGACAGGGCTGGGCTGGGCTGGACGGGGCTGGGCTGGACAGGGCTGGGCTGGGCGGGGCTGGACGGGGCTGGACGGGGCTGAGCGGGGCTGGACGGGGCTGGACGGGGCTGGGCTGGGCTGGGCTGGGCGGGGCTGGACGGGGCTGGACGGGGCTGGACGGGGCTGGACGGGGCTGGACGGGGCTGGGCTGGACAGGGCTGGGCTGGGCTGGACGGGGCTGGGCTGGACGGGGCTGGACTGGACGGGGCTGGGCTGGGCTGGACGGGGCTGGGCGGGGCTGGGCGGGGCTGGGCGGGGCTGGGCTGGGCTGGACGGGGCTGGGCGGGGCTGGACGGGGCTGGACGGGGCTGGGCTGGACAGGGCTGGGCTGGGCGGGGCTGGACGGGGCTGGGCAGGGCTGGACGGGGCTGGGCTGGACGGGGCTGGGCTGGACGGGGCTGGGCTGGACGGGGCTGGACGGGGCTGGACGGGGCTGGGCTGGACGGGGCTGGGCTGGGCTGGACGGGGCTGGGCTGGACGGGGCTGGACTGGACGGGGCTGGGCTGGGCTGGACGGGGCTGGGCTGGACAGGGCTGGGCTGGGCGGGGCTGGACGGGGCTGGACGGGGCTGAGCGGGGCTGGACGGGGCTGGACGGGGCTGGGCTGGGCTGGGCGGGGCTGGACGGGGCTGGACGGGGCTGGACGGGGCTGGACGGGGCTGGACGGGGCTGGGCTGGGCTGGACGGGGCTGGGCGGGGCTGGGCGGGGCTGGGCTGGGCTGGACGGGGCTGGGCGGGGCTGGACGGGGCTGGACGGGGCTGGGCTGGACAGGGCTGGGCTGGGCGGGGCTGGACGGGGCTGGGCAGGGCTGGACGGGGCTGGGCTGGACGGGGCTGGGCGGGGCTGGACGGGGCTGGGCTGGACGGGGCTGGACGGGGCTGGACGGGGCTGGGCTGGACGGGGCTGGGCTGGGCTGGACGGGGCTGGGCTGGACGGGGCTGGACTGGACGGGGCTGGGCTGGGCTGGACGGGGCTGGGCTGGACAGGGCTGGGCTGGGCGGGGCTGGACGGGGCTGGACGGGGCTGAGCGGGGCTGGACGGGGCTGGACGGGGCTGGGCTGGACAGGGCTGGGCTGGGCTGGGCGGGGCTGGACGGGGCTGAGCGGGGCTGGACGGGGCTGGACAGGGCTGGACGGGGCTGGGCTGGGCTGGACGGGGCTGGACGGGGCTGGGCTGGACGGGGCTGGACGGGGCTGGGCTGGACAGGGCTGGGCTGGGCTGGGCGGGGCTGGACGGGGCTGGGCAGGGCTGGACGGGGCTGGGCTGGACGGGGCTGGGCGGGGCTGGACGGGGCTGGGCTGGACGGGGCTGGACGGGGCTGGGCTGGGCTGGACGGGGCTGGGCAGGGCTGGACGGGGCTGGACGGGGCTGGGCTACCAGACCCGATGAGTGAACAGGCCTGGAGTGAACCCAGTGGCCGCTGGTTGCTCTGCTTCGTGACCACGATGCTGTAATACCTCCATATAGGGGCGGCAGAACAAGCTAGTTTTCCATTAGAAAGCATTGCACTTTACACACATTCTAAGCAACTGCAAAGCCTGGTTTCTACAGCTCCATATTCCTCCTGTGATGACGCTGGGTTAGGCACAATTACAGAAACCAGGCTGGTTTTCTTAAGGTACATTTTAGAAGTCTCCTACACTAATGCGCGAGGGCCGAGTCTACAGAGAAGATGTGCCCTTACGCCCTTTTGAGCGGTCCATCCACTAGGCCTGCCACGACCATTACTATGTTGAGTTATCGCTCGATATGTAACATGAAGGACGATAAAACATGGTGTCTCAATAAATGCACGTGCTGCGTGTGCTTAACATAAATACAGAAACATGAACGCCATCACAGCGCCGAGTGATGAACGCCATCACAGCGCCGAGTGATGAACGCCATCACAGCGCCGAGTGATGATTGCCATCACAGCGCCGAGTGATGATTGCCATCACAGCGCCGAGTGATGATTGCCATCACAGCGCCGAGTGATGATTGCCATCACAGCGCCGAGTGATGATTGCCATCACAGCGCCGAGTGAGCGGAGCGTCCACCCAACAAGTGATATTCTGACCGACTAAAGTTGGACTAAAACTAAATTAAAAGTTTTTCATGAGACTAAAATGTCCAGATATTTTAGTCGACTAAAATAAGACTAAATAAAAATGAGAGACTAAAATCATCCAAACTCCTATTGACCGTCTGAAAGAGCCTGATATCTCGTACATTCCCAGCTCTGAGCTTTGTTCCTGTGGGAGCAGCTCCTTGAAGCAGGACCTGGATTAAATATGATTATAATAAATATTATAAATGCAAAGTCGACTAAATTTGTCTTAATTTTAGTCGACTAAAACTAGACTAGAAGATATTTTTTTGACTAAATCTCAACTAAAATTAAATTACATTTTCATCAAGAGACTAAGACTGAAACTAAAGTAAAACATTAACACTGGTGGGTACAATGTTCAGGTTTATGCCGCGATAAAGAACTGGTTTGCACTTTGTGAATAAAGTGGTTCCAGTGTGGGATGGAGGGTTGTTGGTGATGCCGCTGTGATCCAGACAAACAGGAGGTATTCCCCGAGGACCCGCCCCCCCGGCAGGGCTCCTCCAATCAGAGCGCTCGGATCTGCGGCGGGATCAGAGCGGCCTCGCACCTGAATATAAATGTGTTTGTTTAGAGACGGCGAGGGGGAGAGGGACGGGAAGCATCGCTCTTACATGAAAAAGCAATCTTCTCCACGAGGTTTTATCAGGTGTAATAAAGCCGCTAACCCTGGAATAAAGGGCTCCACAAACTTTACCTGTTCACATTTCACATAAATATTAAAGCTCCAGATAACGGAACCCAAAGCCGACCCGAAACCCATGCGAGTTTACGCTATGGTTTAGACGAGGATGGAAACGCGAGCAAATACCTCCAGCCTTAAAGCATAAATGTGTTATTCATATTCAAGCCGACCGGTTTGTGAGATCAGCTAAATGTTCAGCAAAACAAGGTCCCTGATTTTATCCTCATACAAATGAATGGTGAAGCCAGGCGCAATACTAAAGTATGGCTGAAGTATGGCGAGGAATCACTGTAAAAAAGAAGATCCGGTGTATTTCAAAGTAAAATCTGTCCGCTCACAACTTATCTGGACTCGTTTACCACCTGTACACGAGCGTAACGCGGGGCAACGGCGTGTTTAAAGCATGTGGACGGGGCGTTTCCCTTTTCCATCGGTAAAAGGGCGTGGCCAGCGACTGAAAGGTAAGGAGCGCTTTACAGGTGTGTTTATGAAGCTGACGGACAATCTCGCCGTCTGGACTCTAACTAAAGGTCCGCACACACTACTCGATTTTTCTAGTCTTTAACGATTTTATATAGAATGGGGGGTTCACACTACACGACTGGATTCAGTGCGATTATAGAACGTCTGGGGGTTCACACTACACGATTCTGACAAACAGCTGATGTTTATAACACGTCTGTGTCTCCACCGTTTCATTTCTCCTCCAGCTTCAAAAACTGACCTGAAATCCGCAAAGATAGGCCTGTGTTTGTGAGCGTGCGAAAACATGTACGTGTCCCAGTTTGGTCAGCGGTGTCAACAGTGTCACAACACCGCAGTGCAAGGCTACTACTGCTACGAAGCCGAAACACTTGGCTATAGTTCTGTCCAATGGAGATAAAAGTCGACGTCACGAAGAAGCGGGACGTTTTTCAGTGGATTTAATAAGAGAAGGAGACGGGCTCCAAGATGGAGAAAGCGGAGAGAGGTGAGCAGTTAGCGGCGAGGTGAAGCTCAGTAACTCCAAACTCAGTAAGTGCCGCTAAACTCTGTTCACGGTTGAAATGTAGCTTGAAAAGGTGGTTCTCGTGAACGTTTGGTGATATAAAGTTGTGCTGTTTCGTGTGGGGCTGTGGCCGTGACATGAGCCGTTTGTGCCGCTGTTTTCACGGAGAAAGGAAAGAGGAGGCGCTGCTGTGTTTCTGTCTTTATTTCACTCTGTCATGGCCGCTGCTTTCTGTGTGTTCACTTTAGGGATGTCAAGATTAACCGGTTTTACGATTACCACGATTATAAAAGGACGCGGTAGGTTATCCATAAGAATTTTAGAAGCCGCGGTTTACCACGGACATTTTTTCTAATCATATATAGTCAAATAATTATGATAATTATGGTCATAAAGAAGTAAAGTTTACATTGTTTTGTATTATTCAATGTAGGCCTATTTATTTTAATGCAAAACAATCTTAAAGCATTTTTCATTTTTAGAAACAGTGAATGTTTACAAGTTTACAAGTTTTAAAAACCTTTTTAAAGACAAAAACTAAAAGTCAGTTCTTTCCTTTAATTCGATCGATAATCGTGTGTAATCGTAAAATCGCAATATTTTCTCTCACAATAATCGTGACTAAAGAAATTGAAATCGTGACACCCCTAGTTCACTTTGGGGTAAAATCACCCACGTTTCTCCTGTGTGACTGCTTCGACAAGACACGACTCGGCACGACTGAGAATTCTATAAAAATCGTGTAGTGTGTGCGGATATAATAGCTAAATGTTGAAGCTGAAGCTAAAGAAATGAGGATTCAAACATGAGCGCGCCATATCATTAGAGGATTTAATGCAGTTGTCTTCATGAAGCCAGGTCTGGACCGTCTGGACAGGAAAACCGCGGCTCCACAGGTGTTTGGCTAGCCCCCCCCCCCCCCTCCAAACGCTTCTGCCAATGCTGCAAATCCACGTTAGAAAAATGCTGCAGCCTGTGAGGGAAACCTTCAGCCCGACTCGCCTCCTCTCTCTCTCTCTCTCTGTGCATTTCCTCTCGTTGCTTCCGCTCCCGTTATCTACTCCGAATTATCCGGCGTTACCGCGGCGACGCGTCTCCATAAACGTGATGGATGGTTCAATCGGAGCGCATCAAGGTGAGAATAACGGCGGGACCGTGGGAGAGCGGCAGAAAGACGACGGGGGAGCAGACGATCATGGGATTCGACTCCTGCGCCGGGACGCGGCTCCATCCGGGACGCTGCAGGGGAACGGGGGGAACCTCCGTAAAACATGGCCCCGTTTGTGAGGTTCAAACCCCAACAAATGTGGAGGTTTATGGAGTTTTAATAAATCTCAATAAAGTTTTAATAACTCTGTCGTCGTATGAGTGCAACGGGCCTGAAGTCTCGGGACACTTTAGCGGCGGTCGTCGTCCACACAGGAAATGACCATATTCGGATCACAGAGCGTTGTCGGGGGGATTCCAAACGTGTCGGTATTTGTGAATGGCGGGGAATCAAACCCACGGCGAACCACTAAGCCACCGGTGAGAACGGAATCCACTTTCCCATCGGTTTAATCTGTGGGAACACAAACTGTCCACAATGCCAGGTCTGCCAAACGCTCACTGGATTATTGTCCCTCATCACGTCCACTACCTGAGTGCTTCATCTCAACCAGTCTTACTGTGGAAAACCAGAGAAAATTCAAAAGGAAAGTTTCCACAATCGTCTGTGATCATCATCAAAAATCCCATATATGATACTTTCGGAAAGGGCTTAGAAAAGAGGTGATACAAAACTCTCACCGGATTACTGTTCCACAACATTTCTACTGCCGGAGAACTTCATTTCAACCAATTTAAATGTAGAAAATCGAGGACAAAATGCCTACAATGCCTACAATGCCTACAATGCCATGCCATATATGCTGCATTTGGACAGAGATCTCACTGGAACATTATTCCACATCGTGTCCACAACCAGTGCACAGAACGTCATCAGATTTGACTGTAAAAATGTTGAGAAAATGCCAGGGTTCCCTCCTGGAGCCTCCACCTTAACGTGGGGGAGGGTTTGACCTGAATGATCCTGGAGCTCTGTGGTCGGGGGCTTCGTGCCCCTGGTAGGGTCTCCCAGGGCAAACAGGTCCTATAGGTGACGGGTCAGACAAAGAGCGGTTCAGAAGCCCCTTATGAGAGACCAACAGGCCCGGGTAGAACCACCTGCAGGGGGCGCTATAGGGGCTGGTACAGCTGCCCCCACGACCCGGCAACGGACAAGTGGAAGAAAAAGGATGGATACATTTTTCTCAACATCTGCTCTTTAGTTCCCAGAGCCGGGTTCCGTCTTACAGACCAGGTTTTGACGCCTGTGATTAAGTCTCCTCCTGACCTTCGTGCAGTTCATGAAAAACAGCCCAGGAACAAACAGGAACAAACAGGAACTGGAGGCTTTTTGTCAAGAAGAATGAGCCGCTTTACCATCAGAGAAAATAAAGCACCTCATCCACAACTGCCACAAAAGACTCCGAGCTGTCACTGATGTTAAAGGGGAAATACACAGTATTAAAACTGGGCTGTGTAAACTTATGATCAGGGTCCTTATGGTTCTTTCTTTTTTTTCAGTATCATTTAAAAATAGCAAAGTTGTTTCACCAGAAATGGCTTCACACACTGCACAAAAAGTAAATATCAAGCATTTGGCTTAAATGTCTTGAATTGAGGAAGTGTATCTAGTTTTGAGCGGTTTTCACTCATTTAGACTTTGCTCCTGGTCTGACCAAGTTTACTTTGCTAGTTTGAGGACATTTCAGACTGAAGTTAAATCTTGCTCTAAATAAGAAAATGTTTACTTTCTTATTTAGAGAAATGAGATAAGACCGATTTGCCCCATTGGCAAAGAAAATTACTTGAAATAGAGACAAAATGTATTGAAACGAGTCAGAAACATCTCAAAACAAGTGAAATAATCCAGGTCAAATGGCCAAATACATCTTACCCAGTCAAAACAACTCAAATTTTTATTATTATGCTCAAATTGAAACATTTATGCTAATCTAGTTAATTACTTTTTGCAGTGCACAAACACCAACTATGAGTAAAAAACAAACAAAAAAACGTTCATATTCTTTGAAAAATAGTCCAAAAATATAATCTACAATTCTGCCAGGGTATGTAAACTTTTGAGCACAGCTGTATATTTAATCCTTCAATTCTGCCCCTTTAAAGACTCTAATGTCCAAAAATGTTCACTTCAAAAAGGACCCTAAAATAAAATGACCACACATTCACACGAGGGTTAAACCTGCTCTGTCCATCATTTAGATGTGGAAGTCTTCTCTCTGAATGGACTTGTTTCCCTCATTCACCTGCAGCGTCTGAAGAACCCCGTCTCCGGTCGGGCCGGGGGGGGGGCTCGTCCAGGCCCGGCTGCAGCGGCACAGACAGATTCAGAATAAAAGTGCAGACGTCGGCGAAAGGAGATTCATTCACTCAGAGAGGTCTGGACTTTTACCGCGGAGATGTCTCTGTCAGCGCTAAATACCCCACAGACACACACACACACACACACACACACACATACGTGGTTTTATGGTTTATGTTGACCTTTTGGAAAAACCAACCCTGGTGTGGTTTAAGAGGACTATGGTTTCCCAAGGTCCTAGAGAGATAAGCTCTGGATAGACTAACTGTAAAAAATCTGAAAAAAATTTAGGTCTATTTAACATCCTTGTATCAGCTACGGTTGTCTATACACAGCCACCGACCAGAAGGTGGTTCATGAGGACCAAAGATGAATTATGAGGACTTTAAACATAACTGAACCACAATTCCCCTATGAGAGACCAACAGGCCCGTTTGGAACCATGAGGCCGTCCTTCCGTGGACCCACCACCTGCAGGAGGAGCCATAGGGGACTGGTGCTATGTGATTTGGGCAGCTCCAACGGCTGCCTCCACGACCCGGCAACGGACAAGTGGGAGAAAATGGATGGATGGATGAACCACAATTAGAGGCTGGAAAAGTTTTAATGTTCTTCATACATACACTCCATGCTTATCCATCTTTTACCTTTAGTTGTCTTTTATGTGCTAGTCCACGATTTCTCACAAAGTCTCTTATATTCTGCAGTGTTCTCTGACTTAAGGCCATTTCTGCTTGCTTACACTGAGTTACTTCATTTTTTGTGGCCAGTTTTCCTCTCTTGATGTGTTTTTTAAAATGCCGCATTACAGCTGCTTCTTCAGTCTTTGACCATGCTCTTTTTGTCACTCTGCGTTTTGGTCCAGGTTGCTTTGCAGGCCTCTGTGCTGCCTCTGAAAAGGAAAATTAGGAATTAATTTAAACAAAACAATGTGAATAAGTCAGAGCAAGACTACTACAAGAGTAAACAGAAGAACTTGCCTTCAAAATCAGAGGTATCTCCATCAGCTATGTCGATCGGGTCATCATCTATAACCACAGTTGCCGCTTGTTTCTCAGCAGAGTCCCCCGAGTCACTGTGACTCTCCTCTTCGGCCTCATCTGCACTGATGGGAATTTCATCTAAAAACAAAAGGGGGATTCAATTCAATCAGCCCGCTCCTAAAGCCACCAGGCCTGGGAAAACTCACCAAGGCTGGGGCTAAGATCCCCAGCCGGCTCCTAAAGCTACCAGCCCCGCACCGACATCCACCACAATGACCCACCCTCTACTCCACTTACACTACCCGGCTCAGGGCACTCCTACCCCGGCCTACGTGCACACACTCGCCCCCCTGGCTCCTCTGGACCTCCTCTGACCAGCCTGCTCCTAAAGCTACCAGCTCCGCACCGACATCCACCACAATGACCCACCCTCTACTCCACTTACACTACCCGGCTCAGGGCACTCCTACCCCGGCCCTACATGCACACCCAGATAAGAGATACATTTAACAAACCTTCAAGTTCAATCTCCTCCAGCGTCTTTCCTTTTAGCGAGGAAATGGATCCCTTCTCCATTAAAAGCAATACTTTGGATATCTTTGCAAGTTGTGTTGTTGGAACAGGCAGTCTGTAGAATTCCCTGTGTACGCGGATATCATGTCCAAGGAAGTCTGCCACCTGATCCAGCTCATTCTCCTGGAGGTTTAAGACTTGAGATAGCGTGGCCACATGTTTCCTGAGACCCGTCGACCGGAGGTGCTCGGGGTACTTTGTGTCGCACTGTGTGGAGAAACGTCTCAGGCAGTCACTTCCTCTATAATGGGTTGGTGCTTTGGGTCGTGCAAATAAGAATGGGTTTGAGGGAGACACACCACATTCTTTCCTCTTATTTGTGAGTAGTGTAAGACCATTGACAACAGGTCGGGGGAGAAGAACTGCAACTTTTCTCCCTCTTTTACCCATAATTTCCACGCGACTTAGATACCGGCAGAGCTTCTTTTCTGTGTCCGATAAACCAAGGCTTACATCCGCATGAAGTTGTTGATTATCCCTCTCCAGAAAATGTTTCAGAGGCATTTTGGAAACCTCTCCAGCTCGCCGACGGTTGAACACAATGATTTGTGTGAGCAACACCATGGCAAGACGGGCATAAGTTTGAGCATCATCTGTTTCTTGCAGTTTGCTTGTGGCCTCTTCTGCTGCCTTTTCCAAAAACTTGTGAAGTTTCACAACATCTTCAGTGAATGGTAAGGTTAACGGTTTATTAAACTTGGCATCACTCAGTGTGTTAAGGGCATTGTGAGATACATATTCTTTCCACTTGGTACTGAGCAACTTCTTAAATGTTTCAGTATACTTCACCAGCTTCTCATCTTCTGCCATCAAGCCCCGGCAGTGGATGATGTCGCAGATCTTATTCAGTGTGTGGCCGAGTTTAAGAGCAAGGCTCGGGGTTTTGTACGAAAGATTGTCATCATTAAAACCTGCTACCTTTTTGACCGCTTGTACCACTTTCTCAAAGTTTGCAGGCCTAACAGCATCTTCCAGGGTCGGCACAGAGAAATCTGTCCGCAAGCACAGCAGCAGACGTCCCACTTCTCTCAGTTTTTGTCTTATGTATTCATACTTTGTTGTATCCTGTCCATGAATGTTGTAAAGTGACTGGGCAAACTGGAGAATACAGAAGTCATTTCGCACAACTGATCCAACTTCATCCACGTTCATAACACTGAGAAGCTTCCAAACCCCACCCGAGATTTGCGCACATAAGGCGGCATCCTGAGCTGATGCAGAGCCGAGGATCCTTCTCCTTCCAGACGTCTCTTCTTGGTTTGCATCTTCGGGTTTGTGAGGGCACCTGCGAGTATGCCTCCATAGTTCTTTGCGGAGAAACATGCCTTGACAATACATGCAGTGAATAAACTTTCCATCCAAAGCTTTTTTTTTGCATCGTCGCTTCACTTTCAATTGCCCTTTCCCACTTTGTAATACTGCTTGATTATGTAAAAAGTTCCCTTTATTCCTAATTTTTTCAATCCGTTTGTTGCGCTCCTTGACATCAGTAAGGGAAAAGACTTGTACAATCTCTGCATTGGTCTTGTGTGTTTTAAGATGTCTCGATATTTTCTTCTGGGGCTTACCGCAGACAAAGCAGTAATTTATGGAACTTGTCCGCTGTGGGTCTCCTCTTCGTGGACCATTCTCTGAATGCAACTCTGAGGTGTATGAAGAACTACCTTGCTGGCTGGTTCCCGGTGCACTAGAAGCAGGAGCAAGACTTGTATCCGACTTTTGTGTCAGCCATATATTTGGATGGGGGAGCTCATCTAAATCTTCATCACCCACATAGTCTGGGTCTGAGTCTGGGTTGTTTTTTTCTTGTGCCATCTCCTGCCTTTGGTCCTTCCCAGTGTCACTCTGAAAGATAAACAGACAATACTTGAACCTACAAAGAACCACCCAGGCTGGGGCTAAGTTCCACAGCCAGCTCCTAAACCCAATACCCCGGTCCCCAACTCATCAGGGCCGGGGAAAACTCACCAAGGCTGGGGCTAAGTTCCACAGCCTGCTCCTAAAGCTACCAGCCCCGCACCGACATCCACCACAATGACCCACCCTCTACTCCACTTACACTACCCGGCTCAGGGCACTCCTACCCCGGCCTACGTGCACACACTCGCCCCCCTGGCTCCTCTGGACCTCCTCTGACCAGCCTGCTCCTAAAGCTACCAGCTCCGCACCGACATCCACCACAATGACCCACCCTCTACTCCACTTACACTACCCCGCTCAGGGCACTCCTACCACGGCCTACGTGCACACACTCGCCCCCCTGGCTCCTCTGGACCTCCTCTGACCAGCCTGCTCCTAAAGCTACCAGCTCCGCACCGACATCCACCACAATGACCCACCCTCTACTCCACTTACACTACCCGGCTCAGGGCACTCCTACCACGGCCTACGTGCACACACTCGCCCCCCTGGCTCCTCTGGACCTCCTCTGACCAGCCTGCTCCTAAAGCTACCAGCTCCGCACCGACATCCACCACAATGACCCACCCTCTACTCCACTTACACTACCCGGCTCAGGGCACTCCTACCCCGGCCTACGTGCACACACTCGCCCCCCTGGCTCCTCTGGACCTCCTCTGACCAGCCTGCTCCTAAAGCTACCAGCCCCGCACCGACATCCACCACAATGACCCACCCTCTACTCCACTTACACTACCCGGCTCAGGGCACTCCTACCCCGGCCTACGTGCACACACTCGCCCCCCTGGCTCCTCTGGACCTCCTCTGACCAGCCTGCTCCTAAAGCTACCAGCTCCGCACCGACATCCACCACAATGACCCACCCTCTACTCCACTTACACTACCCGGCTCAGGGCACTCCTACCACGGCCTACGTGCACACACTCGCCCCCCTGGCTCCTCTGGACCTCCTCTGACCAGCCTGCTCCTAAAGCTACCAGCTCCGCACCGACATCCACCACAATGACCCACCCTCTACTCCACTTACACTACCCGGCTCAGGGCACTCCTACCCCGGCCTACGTGCACACACTCGCCCCCCTGGCTCCTCTGGACCTCCTCTGACCAGCCTGCTCCTAAAGCTACCAGCTCCGCACCGACATCCACCACAATGACCCACCCTCTACTCCACTTACACTACCCGGCTCAGGGCACTCCTACCACGGCCTACGTGCACACACTCGCCCCCCTGGCTCCTCTGGACCTCCTCTGACCAGCCTGCTCCTAAAGCTACCAGCTCCGCACCGACATCCACCACAATGACCCACCCTCTACTCCACTTACACTACCCGGCTCAGGGCACTCCTACCACGGCCTACGTGCACACACTCGCCCCCCTGGCTCCTCTGGACCTCCTCTGACCAGCCTGCTCCTAAAGCTACCAGCTCCGCACCGACATCCACCACAATGACCCACCCTCTACTCCACTTACACTACCCGGCTCAGGGCACTCCTACCCCGGCCTACGTGCACACACTCGCCCCCCTGGCTCCTCTGGACCTCCTCTGACCAGCCTGCTCCTAAAGCTACCAGCTCCGCACCGACATCCACCACAATGACCCACCCTCTACTCCACTTACACTACCCGGCTCAGGGCACTCCTACCACGGCCTACGTGCACACACTCGCCCCCCTGGCTCCTCTGGACCTCCTCTGACCAGCCTGCTCCTAAAGCTACCAGCTCCGCACCGACATCCACCACAATGACCCACCCTCTACTCCACTTACACTACCCGGCTCAGGGCACTCCTACCCCGGCCTACGTGCACACACTCGCCCCCCTGGCTCCTCTGGACCTCCTCTGACCAGCCTGCTCCTAAAGCTACCAGCCCCGCACCGACATCCACCACAATGACCCACCCTCTACTCCACTTACACTACCCGGCTCAGGGCACTCCTACCCCGGCCTACGTGCACACACTCGCCCCCCTGGCTCCTCTGGACCTCCTCTGACCAGCCTGCTCCTAAAGCTACCAGCTCCGCACCGACATCCACCACAATGACCCACCCTCTACTCCACTTACACTACCCGGCTCAGGGCACTCCTACCACGGCCTACGTGCACACACTCGCCCCCCTGGCTCCTCTGGACCTCCTCTGACCAGCCTGCTCCTAAAGCTACCAGCTCCGCACCGACATCCACCACAATGACCCACCCTCTACTCCACTTACACTACCCGGCTCAGGGCACTCCTACCCCGGCCTACGTGCACACACTCGCCCCCCTGGCTCCTCTGGACCTCCTCTGACCAGCCTGCTCCTAAAGCTACCAGCTCCGCACCGACATCCACCACAATGACCCACCCTCTACTCCACTTACACTACCCGGCTCAGGGCACTCCTACCACGGCCTACGTGCACACACTCGCCCCCCTGGCTCCTCTGGACCTCCTCTGACCAGCCTGCTCCTAAAGCTACCAGCTCCGCACCGACATCCACCACAATGACCCACCCTCTACTCCACTTACACTACCCGGCTCAGGGCACTCCTACCACGGCCTACGTGCACACACTCGCCCCCCTGGCTCCTCTGGACCTCCTCTGACCAGCCTGCTCCTAAAGCTACCAGCTCCGCACCGACATCCACCACAATGACCCACCCTCTACTCCACTTACACTACCCGGCTCAGGGCACTCCTACCCCGGCCTACGTGCACACACTCGCCCCCCTGGCTCCTCTGGACCTCCGGGGACACACAGCCCACATCTCGGACCCACTCTTAAGCACCCCTCCTCGGACTACACCCCCCAACTCATCCAGGCCGGGGAAAACTCACCAAGGCTGGGGCTAAGTTCCACAGCCAGCTCCAAAACCCAATAGCCCGGTCCCCATATCATCCAGCCCGGGGATAAATCCTCCAGGCCGGGGCTAAGTTCCATTCAGAAAATACTTGATAACGTATATTTAACAAGGACTAGATACTTACCAATATATTTTCTTGTCTTCTTTGGAGTGAACTTTCTCTTGGTCCTTCTTCTTCGCATTACCATTAGATGTCTTCCGAAATCACTCAACATGCCCGGACACATATCCCGCACGTGTCCCCATAAAGAACCAATCACAATGGAGCCTTCAATACCGCCAGAGTAGGGTAGGGGGAGCACATCATACACTCCATACACAAGAAGTCAGGTTGGGGTATTATATGGACGTCAAATAAACTTTCAATTTATGGTCTTTAAAAGCTAAGAATTTAAAAAAACTTGATATGTGCATGATATATTATCATTGAGCATTAAAAGGACTTCAGAAAAACAATGAAATTATGCTCTTTATATGCTAAAAATTAAAATACAAAATCTTGGTTTATGAGGACCGTAGCATAGTCCTGCTAATCCCCTTAGGTTCTCGTAGTGCTGGTGAGTAGTCAGGTCAATTGGCTCCATAAACCATATATACAGACACACACACACACACACACACACACACAATACTGCACAATACTAAAGAATACTGCAGTCCGGAGGAGACACTACGACACACACGTAATTACTGCTTGAGTTACAAAACCATTCCCCGTGTGTCGGCTGTTGATCTGCAGATGTTGTGATCTTAGGAAACGCTACACGAAGCCCTGCAGCGCACACAGTAACGAAGCCACGAACGTTCATGGGCCAAGACAAAGATACCGCCTTAAAAAGAAGCCGCTGGAAATGGAATATGAAGCAACTAACGATTATTCAGGTCATTGAAGGTGCATGGATATTGTATTGTATCTAACGTAAAGCTAAAGTAACGGGTTTAAACTGGTTTAAACTATATGGTCTGGAAACCACGCCCCTCCTGGAGCCCCCACCTTAACGTGGGGGAGGGTTTGAGCCTGAATGGTCCTGGAGCTCTGTTGTCGGGGGCTTCGTGCCCCTGGTAGGGTCTCCCAGGGCAAACAGGTCCTATAGGTGACGGGTCAGACAGAGAGCGGGTCAGAAGCCCCTTATGAGAGACCAACAGGCCCGGTTAGAACCATGAGGCCGTCCATCTGTGGACCCACCACCTGCAGGGGGCGCTATAGGGGCTGGTGCAGCTCCAACAGCTGCCCCCACGACCCGGCAACGGACAAGTGGAAGAAAATGGATAACAGTTCTATGGTGGGTAAAAAAACATCACAAACAGAGCTTCTGTGAAAGATCTGTGATTTAAATAAACGGCTCTTCAAGCTCAGAAAAATCAGCCGTTTTCCGCCACTCACTAAAACATCCGGAGAAAATCGCAGAAACAAACAATAACAGCGATTCTCCCCTTTGTCCTGAGACACAGACGGGTCACGGGGGCTTTGAGTTGCCTTGTGTATGAAACGTGCCGTATAAACAAACAGGCCTTGCAGGGTTAGGCCAGATCGTCGTCGCGATATATATATATTTTTCTATGGTTGTGAACACGATGTGACGCTCAGCTCCATCAGAGCCGCAGAAACACCGACGCGGTCACGCTTTAGAAGCCGCGAGCTCCAGGTGTAAGTGCTGGTGACAAGAAAGTAATTATACATGTAAGTACAGGGAACAAGGAAGTGTAACTGTGTCGAGGTGTAGTAAAGTAAGGGTGGGAACCTCTGGGTAGCTCACGATTCGATACGCGATACATGGCTCACGATAACGATGATCTCACGATACGCCGATACCGCAATAATCGATATAATGCAGAAAAATAATCTACGATACATCACGAGAAAAAAAAAGCTACTTTTAACCTTTATTTTAACATATTATTCATCATTTACATTTCTTTGCATGTGCTTTGTGCCACTTTAATAAATGATCCCTGACTTACTCACTGGAAACGGGTCTATAGATCTGTCAGTGACTTCATTTACAATTAAATAAACAAGAAACCACAGTCCTATTGAAAAAGTAATAAATAAACCCCAAATTAATCTTCTTTACAATTATAAAAAACTATCATTAAAAGTAATTTATTTGTGTGACAGTGTTTGGTCCAAGTGCTTATAACTAGTGCTGCCCCCTGCTGGTCTGACTGAATTCTTGATCATTATTGGCCTCTATTGACTGAAAACAGTGGAGCACCGCTGCCTCATTAGTATGCATGACGTTGCTCATTAATATGCATGACGTCATCAACAGTATCGATATCAGAATAAAATGTATCGTATCGTCCCGCAAAATATCGCGATATATCGGGAAATCGATATATTGTCACACTCCTATAGTAAAGGTATTCATTTTTATTTTTATTCGAAAGTGACATCACAATCACAACAAAACCGCCAAGCCAATCCAGTCTGAATGAAACGGAGCGTTGATGGCGCTGAGCCAAAGGGAATGTGTTTTTTAATGTTCCAGGACGACGGCGTTACTGCTGTGGAAGTGAAGACGTGACTCCGGGCTTTTTTATTGATTGTGGTTTATTTATTTCTCATAGTGAGACGCCGTTGTCTGTAAGAAACAGAAACACGAGTGAGCAGAGAAAAATCCAAAAATGATCCGGCTTCAGACGGAGCCTTTCTGTGCTGAGTGTTTGTGGTTGCCGGGGGAAACGGGAGGAAACCTATGTTGGCACAGGAAAAACATGTACATCAGCACAGAACGGCTCCGTCTGACTTAGGAATGATAATGAAGCCTGATCACACTTAATTTTCCTCTGCTCACTCGTGTTTCTGCTTCTCACAGGCCGCGGCGTCTCACGATGAGAAATAAATAAACCACAATCAATAAAAAAGCCCGGAGTCACGTCTTCACTTCCACAGCAGTAACGCCGTCGTCCCGCAACATTAAAAAACACATTCCCTTGTGTTCGCTCGGCGCCGTTCATTGCTCTTTGAATACCTGTACTTCACCTCGACACAGTTACACGCTGTGAGTACCTGTACTTATGTGTAATTACTTTGTTACCAGTACTTACACCTGGAGCTTTAGTCTAAAGCGTTACCGAACACGGGCACAGGGGCTGAAAGAGTAAAACTGCTGGAGTGGATCATATTTGCGAGGGGGACTTTTTTTTTTTTAACAAAAATATTAATCTTCCCTTTAGGTGTAAGGCTGGGATTCTGAAGTAATATGTCCATTGTCAATTATATCGTCCAATATAACGTATTGGGCCATTTTATTTATTTTTATTAAAAAAAATCGATTTATGATTCGATTTGAATAAAACAAATTCAAGAAAAAAAAAAAAATATGTATAGATTTTTTTTAAATATGAATCGATTTGAACTACCAACTCGACTAGATTTTTAAAACAAATCGATTTTTTCCCCAACATAACGTTATTGTGATATTTCTTTTTTACATCCCCAATGCCTTACAATCTGCAGACCCTCACTTTAAAAACGTTTTTCATATAAAAAAAGAAAATAAAAAAAAACACTTTCTCACGATTTTTGATCTTTTGGACTCTGTGTAAACCAGAAAAACATGAATTCATTACTAAAGTATTTGTACTATTTCAGTAATCCATGAGTTGTTTCAGCTCTTCTATGACGCTAAGCTAATGTGGCTAACGTTAAGCTCATAAATAAAAAGGAGAAGTGGCAACTTTACATCGTCTTATTTACTGTTCTGTTTTATTGACTCCTGTTGTGATATTGGGCTATAATTCACAAAACCATTGATTAACGGATCAAACGTCGCAAATCCTGAACGATCCAGATGTTTTCAACCACATTTAGGTCAAAGCCTTGTTAGAAATCGTGAATGAATGTACAGACCTTTAAAGCTTTTACTTCAGATACAAATGAGCTTCTAAAAGTGTCCTCTGAGCTAAATGCAGTTTCTGCTTTGCCATGAAACGGACACGTCAGATCTGGTCATACTTTAACATAGCACATGGCTTCTCCATTCATTTGTCTGGGAACATCTAGAAGCACTTTCTAACGCTGTAGCAGTTCATATTCAAGTCCTGGACGTGTCCCAACATGAACTGATCGGCTCTCAGTTCGCCGCCATTTCTGTAAAAACACATCGTCACCGCCTCGTCTGTAATCGGCTCCGATCCCGCGGGAACAAGGCTTTTCATTTCGGGGGCAGAGAGATGCATTGTGGGAGTTGGAGTCCAGACAAACAATGAGGCGCGGAGCACAATGGGCCAGACACAGATTTGACAAAACGAGCCCAAATGAAGCCGTCGTCTCACAGCGGCGCCGCCCGACAGCGGCGTGGCCCGACAGCGGCGCCGCCCGACAGCGGCGCGGCCCGACAGCGGCGTGGCCCGACAGCGGCGCCGCCCGACAGCGGCGCGGCCCGACAGCGGCGTGGCCCGACAGCGACAGCGGCATGGCCCGACAGCGGCGTGGCGCGGCGCCCGGACGGAAACGACAGACGCCCCCGACGGCGAGGACGAGGGGAAACGGCGAGGACGAGGGGAAACGGCGAGGGGCGACTTTACTGACATGTTCCACAGAATCAAGGCGTTAGCAGAAGGTCAAATGTATGAGGCTTTCTGTGTCGTTTTAAAGCCTTTCCCCCACGCTCAGTCATTCACAAATACTGACCTGTTCGGTATCCACGTGTAGCAGGAAAGGCTGTAATCCAAATATGGTCGTTTCCTTTGTGGGAGACAGAGTGGCTAAAGACGGGAGGAATAAACACAGGGACTTTAGCCGCTCCATAAGACGCCACGCTTTACAGACTCGGACTCAACACTCAGAAGGTTTTTTCAAAGGGATTTTTACATTTCTAACTCTCGCCTGGTCTGTTGAGCTTTGAACCTTGTAGATTTGGGTAAAGCTGAACTGGAAAAAATTTTGACAATTTTGCCCATGTATAAAACGGCTTATTTTTATATGAAAACATAAAATGACAGAAAACGTGTAATACATGTGTTCCTCATATTTATTATTAAGTTTCACACTGATTTCTCTACATTTCTCTCCTCTTCGCCGTCATTGCTGATAGTTTGTAATTGTGATGTGTGTTTGGTTGCAGATCCGTGGCGGTATTTCCGCCCGAGCGTGGCGTGGAACGAGGCTCGCAGTCACAGAGCGAGATTATCCTCTGTTTGATCACAGCTGTTTACACGCGCCTCATTATTCCGACATTAATATTCAGGTTCTCGCTAATGCGGCTCAAGGCTGAGGGCGCGGCGTGTTTAACCGGCGCTCTGCCGGCGCCCACGGAAACATCACGGGTCTGTGGAGGATCCGTTCTGCTGCAGAGGTCGCGTTAAACACTGAGGACCTGCTCTCCAGTTCGGCTTTACCCAAATCTAAACGCTTCTAGGGAAAAAAAAGCATAAAAAGGCTAGGGTGAAACCGTAACAAAAAAGCCACAAAAATGTTGCAAAAATGTGGCAAAAAAGTGGCAAAAAAGTGACAACAATGTGACAAAAATTTGGCTAAAAAGTGACACAAAATTTGGCAAAAATTTAACTAAAATTTGGCAAAAGTGACAAAAATGTGACAAAAATTTGGCACAAATTTGGCAAAAATGTGACAAAAATGTGACAAAAATTTGGCAAAAAACATTTGGGTAATGCTGAACTGGAGAAAGTTTGTCAAGTTTTCTCCCGGGCGTCGTAAGAGCCTGTTTCACCGGCCTGGAGACTAGTTTGAGACTCGAGTTGCCGCTGGTCAGGGAGACGTCTCCTGGAGATACGGTCAGACTCCAGTTAGCCTTGATGAAAACAAACAGGTTTGATTTCAGTGGAGACCACATGGAGACTTCCTCTCGGTAACGCCCCAGAAGTCGCTCCATTCAGATGCAAATGAGCAGCTCCCATTCCGGCAGATTATGCCTGGGTTTACCTCCCTCCGCCGCAGCGTCCGACCACACACTTTTAGTTTTCTCTATTTACGGTACGTTTTCTCAACTTTTAGTTCTTCTACGAATCCCTCCAACACGAGGACCTTCACTGGTCTTTCCAAAGCTTATTCATGCACAAATACTGACATGTTTGGTATCCACGTGTAGCAGGAAAGGCCGTGACTGAGATGACGCTGTAATCCAAATATGGTCATTTCCTTTGTGGGAGACGGCAGCGGCTAAAGACGGGAGAGATAAACACAGGGCCCGAGTCCAGAGAAAGGGACTAAACATTAACAACATCTGCACTTTAGTCGCTCCTACAGACTCCACACTATACGTGGTGTGTTTTTCCAGCTGCTGATATCTGGCAACCCGGTGACATTGTGCGACACAGTCAGACTCGACTTTACAGTATGTCAACATTTATCCCTCTGTCGTATCAAAGATGAATTGTTTGAATCATTTCGTACGATTCCTTCCATAATTGAGCAGCCCAGAGGAGCTGAAAGGTGAGCTCTCCCCCTCCCTCTCCGCTAAATGTCTTAATTACTTCTTCTCCTGTTCGTTTGTTTCCAGTCGCTTAGCTGCAGACTCTTCCAGGTCAGAGACTGAGCCTGCGCCTCCGAATCCTCTTCCGCGCATTAGGCACATTTAACAAACGAGAAGTATCTGTCTGGCCAAAGCAACGCCATTAGCGGAGCCTGATGACGGATATTCAGACGCGCCGAGGTTTCATAATACTCTGAGAGGGAACGTTATTTATCACTGCTTTGGTTTAGAGCAGAGGTTCTTAAAGCATTTCACACCCATCAAATATCCTCAGAAGAACCAGCAGTTCTAGACAAAGATCAAACCAGGGCTCAAGCAGGTCCGAGTCTGTGGTGGTAAGCTACGTTACAGCCACAGCTGCCCTGGGGAAGCGAGGCTGCCAATTCATGCCCTCAGCCCCTCGGACCACCTCCACCTCTTAGCGAGGGCTGGGACGATACACTTTCATTATGATGCCAAATGCATCGCGGTACGCTATGGAAAGAGTTTGAATGGAAAGTAAAAATGCGATATTTCCTGGTACCGTTGCATATTTCAAAATACAGTAAAATGTCTGATAAGTGCTGGAGGGGAATATTCACACATATCCTGGGACTGCCCTAAACTCAAAGACTACTGGGAAAACGTAAAAAAACAGATAGAAAGAATCGCTAATGTAAAAATTGATTTAGACGTACAATTGTTTTTGTTGGGTATATTATCTAGGGCTGGGTCATATCGTATCGCATATCGTTATCGTGATATAATGTTTTGATATCGTTGTAATTTTTTATATCGTTGTGGACACAATATAATTTATGTTATGCTCCATCAGAGCAGCATAAACGGTGACTGTAGAACACGGGGACACGAGCTGAAAAAGTAAAAATGAAATGAAGGATGTAAACTGCTCGAGTAGATCATATTTGTGAGACAATTATGCCGTAAAAAAATAAAAAAAATAATAAAATATCCCTGAATGAATCTTCCCAATAGGCGTGAGGCTGGGATTTTGAAGTAATTCGTCCATTGTCAATTATATCGTTATCGTGATATTTACTTTTTCATATCATGATATAGATTTTAGGCCATATCGCCCAGCCCTAGCATTATCCCCCAAAATATTCCAATAAAAATAAGAAAAATTATTAGAATGTTAATTATAGTAGCAAAAGTATTACAGTCTGCTGGCTTGAAGCACAACCACCTCGTGCAAAGCGATGGTGGGACAGAATGAAAGGATTTGAGAACCTGTGGCGACGCTCGATGTTGGAGACAATGGAAATGTAATCACCCCACAAAAAGTTTTTATTTTCTTTTTTCTTTTGTGGTTGTTTCTGTTTATTATTTAACTACGCTCGTGTTGTATCATTTTTATTTTATTTTTTTTTCCTCTTCTTTTTTTTTTTTTACCGGGTGTGGGTACACACGGGGCAAAGGAATAAAATAAAAGAGTGATAAAAACGAGATGAAAAAGTGACAAAAACGTGACGACAAAGCGACGAAAAAGTTGGGCTCACTTTTAGCTTAGCTTTCAAATGAGGCGTGACACATTTGCTCTCCGAGTCGAGAAGCTTTTAGATTTGGGTAAAGCTGGAAAACGCCCCTTGGTAAAGGCGGGGGTGAGAGGTTAAATGGAAACGCAACATATCGCGTTGAAATGGAAACGCAAAATATCGTTATCGCAATATCGCACCGCCATATCGCATAACGCACGTGCAGCCGAGCCTGAAGTTCCCGACCCTGCACGTGCACAATATACTTTCCACAACTCGATACAGATGCGTTTCGTTGTAAAGTCAGAATGTTCTTCTGTGAAACAAGTCTCTCCAAACAGCAGCTCCAGACTCGGCAGCGCGTGACAACAACACAGAGGAGTTTTGGGGCAAACTCCCCCCCCCTTCAGTCCCTCGGATCCAAAGTGTCCGCTCTTACCTGCCTGCCCCCGGGCTGAGCCGCTCCCGCGGTGCCGCCTCCGCCGAGCTCGGGAAGCCTCCTCCGGCTCAGCACCAGCAGATACACCAGCGCCCCCAGCCACACCAGCACCGCCACGGCCACAGCCAGCCGCCGACACGCGCGCTTCATCCCCCGGAGCAGCCCCCCTCACCTCCTCCTCCTCCTCTCGCCGTCACAGCATGGCGCCGGGGGGCTTTGGCGGAGGAGCGTGTCCGTGCAGGGGTGCAGGGGGAGCGGGCAGAGAGCGGTCCGTGCTGACGCTGAACTCCCGGAGCTGCGGTGACTGTTACCGCTGATGTCTCGCCTCTCGTGCCTCCTCGTGCAGTACCAGCCCCTCTGTGTGCGCGCGAGGAGGCGGCAAACCTGGGAGAGAGAGAGAGCGAGAGAGAGCGAGCGCGCGAGGAGCTCCACCTGCCGCACGTGGCGCTCAAGTGCATTGAGAGTTCTGTCGACTTATCGGTCAACACATGATAGACAATATAATACGGGCTCAATATTTATCATCTGCAAATGTCCGGATTTTTCTTTGAAAGACTTTCATTGTGTTTCATACTTTTGCTTCTTTATTTCAAATATGTTGCGTTTCAGGGGGCTTAAGCCGGGAAGGTTTGTTCAAACGCCCTGGATATTTTGTTTTGTTTTGTTTGCAAGCTGTAAAAGCGTGCCTTTTCTCATATTTCCCGTTCAATATGAGAAAACCGAAGCGGCAACATAACGCCGTAATTATTGCCCTTCCCTGAACTTCTCCCGTTTGTCTGTTAGTCGGAGCAGATCTCCAGTGCTCCGAGTTCAGATACAAGAAGAACAAAGTAATGGCGCCCCCGGTGGAGAAGTGCAGCTAATGACAAACGAACAAAACCACAGCATCAGTGACGTGAACGTTACATTAAAGCAGGGGTGTCAAACGTACGGCCCGCGGGCCAGAACCGGCCCGCCAGTGGGTTCAGTCCGGCCCACGGGATAAATATGCATTATTAAAAAAATATATATATATTATTATTTTTTTTTTTTTAAGGGGCGCCTTGTAACGGCTGCCCTGGTGCGTTTAGTGCATCTGCGCAAACGCACCGAGTAAAATTCCTAGTTGTGAACCTGTTCATAACAATGGCAATAAAAACCTATTCTGATTCTATTAAAGCAGAATAAACTTCATTTTCTTTAAAATTTGCAGTTCTTATATTGTCCGCTAGGGGCGCTGTGTTTGAGTCAGTTCTATCGCTTTACCTGCTTTTCCTGTTGACTCTGGCGCCCTCTTCAGTGAAATGTCTTTGTCAAAAAAGAGAAAAATGGACCTCTTCCTATATGTATACAGTGATCCTTGTTGAATGTTTTTACATTATTTTATCGATTGATTTAATTGATAAATGTTGACATCTCTTTTGCAACAAAAAAAGAAGACTGTTGAAAAGAGGACCATTCACTCTAATGAATACTATGTAGCACTTTGAGAAACTTGTAAAGTGTAAGCTGTTGTTATTATTATTCATTTATTGGAAAAATGTTTTATTTTCCTGTTTACATTATATGTGGCCCGCGACCCGCCGTGGCAGCTGAATTTCGGCCCACGACCCAAAATCAGTTTGACACCCCTGCATTAAAGCCTGGGACCAAAAGTAACATTAAATAATGTAGCATGTTTCCAACGTTATCTAGCGTGGAGATTGGTTCGTATAACGATAGCGTCTCATTAGCTAACCGTTGTAGCATTAGCTGCTTCGTTTACATATGGGCTTATTCAGCTCGAACCATCGCTGGAACGCTCTGAGGTTTAAGTCGTCATTTTCAAGTGGGTAAAATCCCAGTGACCAATTGCCCCAAACGCAGAATATAAATCCGCAATTTATGGACCCGGTCTAGCAAATTGCGGCATAAGTTTTCTAATCGGACATAAAACTGAAAGGTTGCCAGGTCTCAGTAGCCAAACAATGAGCTAAACCCACTCAACGTTTCTGAAAAACTGCCCCAACATTCAGCGCGTCTGGACTTTTACAGCGTTTGTACAGATACCATGACGAGAAACCGCTCCTTCCTTTATATTGCATTGTGTCATAAGTGTAAACATATACAGATGCTAATCATTCGTTAGCATTTTAGCCAAAATACTTAGCAATATATAACTGTTTTTATCCTTATGTCGGTGTATTTTTTTGCAGAACCCCATGATTGTCTTTGACAGTATAAAAAGTGATATATGTGGGACAGGTTTGCAGTTAGCTTTGGGAGGCCGTGGGAACCCAGGGTGCTGAGGGAGCGGCGTCCACCCTGGTGGAAGGTTTGTGAATTGCAGGCAATAATAATAATATATAGGAAAGGAGCAGAGAAAAAGCATTTTGGGAGCAATCTTGTACCTCGACAGCACTTTACCAAATCATGTTCCCACAGCGAGTTCAGGTTCAGTTTGACACTAAAACAATGTAGTAGTTTATTATTAAAGTTCTTTTAACGGTTTTTAAATGTCTTAATGGTCTTGGTCCTTCTTATCTTTCAGAACTGCTTTTACCTTATGAACCTTCACGGTCCCTTCGCTCCTCCGGCAGGGTCTCCTAGTTATTCCTAAAGTCCACAGAAAGACTCACGGTGTCTTTCCAATATTATGGCCCTCGCCTCTGGAACGACCTGAGGAGGAGCTCAGGACCACAGAGAACGTTCATGTTTTTAAGAGCAGGCTCAAGACCCGCCTCTTTAGCTTAGCTTTTAACTCACATCTATTTATTTAGTCCTAATGATACGTGTATATATATATATATATATATAAATAATGCGGGGCTTATTGTTTTAAATGTTGTAATCTGTAAAGCACTTTGTGACATCTTTCGGTATGAAAAGCACTTTATAAATAAAGTTTGATTTATTGGTTTAGAATTAGCAGTAACTTAGTATTAGTAGTAGTTTAATAGTCCCCTCCCAGAACCTCCACCTTAACGTAGGGGAGGGTTTGAGCCTGAATGATTCTGGAGCTCTGTTGTCGGGGGCTTCGTGCCCCTGGTAGGGTCTCCCAGGGCAAACAGGTCCTATAGGTGACGGGTCAGACAAAGAGCGGTTCAGAAGCCCCTTATGAGAGACCAACAGGCCCGGTTAGAACCATGAGGCCGTCTTTCTGTGGACCCACCACCTGCAGGGGGCGCTATAGGGGCTGGAGCAGCTCCAACAGCTGCCCCCACGACCCGGCAACGGACAAGTGGAAGAAAAAGGATGGATGGAGTATTAGTAGTAGTTTAGTATTATTATTAGTAGTAGTAGTAGTAGTAGTAGTAAGACATTTATCATTTAACACGCGGCTACTTTCTTATTTGTGTCACTGTACTTTTCACTTCTACTTGAAACAAAAAAATAAATAAAAACCTGTTACTTTGTGTGTTGGCGACTCAAACTCAATCCCTGACTCTAAAACCTCGACAGTGCGCGAGGAAGTGAGCGACACAGATCCCCGTGCGCTCTGAGGCGGAACGTGGAGTAAAAAAAAAAAAAAAGTAGGACATGGAGTGAAAGTGGATTCAAACAGCGGGGGGCTGTCAGGAGCAGGGGGGGGGGGGGCGCCTGTCAGGAGCAGTGGTTCCGTTAAATAAATGATCAGAGCAGCAGAAGACACGACTCCACCCGAGACGCGTCAAATAAAAGATGAGAGCCGGTCTCAGCGTGAGGGAAGGGCTCTGGCGACCCCTGCCGGTGCACACGGGTTAGTGCAGAGGCATTGGTTTCAGAAGGTCCACCATTCTGCGCCTGTAGATGATTACCCAGCAGAGTCCAGTCCAGTTCGACTTTACCCAAAAGCGTCAAAACCAGACGTAAATGAGGATGACTTTGTAGGTCTCAGCTTTCAAATAGGTTTGAAACTCCAGTCAAGAAGCTTTTAGATTTGGGTAAAGCTGAAAATGTGCCCTTTAAAGTGGGGTTAACAGTGCATCTAATTATGAAGCATTCGTATCGGTTTCATGAAGTTGCCGGTGTGTTTCTCTGTGACCCTGAACAGTGGAGACGAGCTCATGAACTCAACCCTGAGATGAAATAAAGTTAAAATCTGAAATGTTCCGGTAGATTCTAAGAGTAAATAATCCAATTACAGAAACAAACCACAGCAGACGCAGCCGGCTCCTCTAATCCAGTTTATTCCTCGCCGAACAATGGAACATGTTAAAATGAAAGTAAATAGGAGGATCTTTTACACATGGAAACTAAACAAGCCGCTCTATGCTAAGGGTTAACTCAAAACAATAAGAGGTTAAATAATTTCGTCTTTTAAAAAGGTACAGAAACATTTGCATCACGCACTCCAAAAAAAAGGAACCACCACTTCCCTCTTCCCGTCGCAAAATATCAAAAGTCCTCCTCCTGCTGCTGCGCCGAGGCGAGGATTCGCATAGTTTCAACTTTTTAAATGTGGAAAGAAAAAACCAAAAAAGTGCCGGTCCCAGACCCGCCGTTTTGAAAGAGTAAAAGAAAATCACCGTCGGAACGTCCCAAAATGAAAAAAGGTGATTATTTGAAAGATTGGCGGCGATATCCGAGAGGTCCAGGATGTAGATGCAGCGAAACAAACGTCTAATGAAATATAAACATCATTCAACAGGTTATTTCAGTCCTCATTCAAAAATCAAGCGCGTGTGTCCATTGTTGATTTCAAACAAACTTAAAAATTGCTTAGAAAAAGAAACTTACAAATTATCATTTTAAATTTGCCGTGAGGGTAGTAGCTTCATCTATATTGATTTGTAGGAACCTAATAAAATAAACATGTATTTTTCAACTAAATATAACAAACAAACCGGGCATCGATTGAAGACATTTTTAGGAATCTAGAGCATTACATAGTAATTAATTCTCTTTACAAAGCCACGTTTTAAATAACTTTCTTTATACATATTTTGACTTTTCATTGAAAGCTTTTGTCCAATGTATCCGTTAAAGCTGCCCTGAGCTCCTTCATGGACGCGCTGTAGCCCAGGGCAGCTGAAAAATGATCTATTCATACATTTATGCTTTAAGGATTCCAACTTTACACACAATCGATGCCCCGGCTCGCTCTCGATTTGCAACACAATCACAAGTAAATAACACAAAATAAATAAGATGGGAAGGTTTGACTTGAAGAGCAAGATTGGAGGAATACTTATCAACATGGCGAAAGTCCGCTATTAATACGGATACAAAAAACATCAGTACCATTCGGGACGTTGGAAGCCAAACATGGAGAAGAGATTGGGGGGGGTTTCTACAAATTTGGGGCCAATAATGATCTGGGAAGAGGCAAGAAGCGTAGCATTGGTTTGAAACCCCCAAAGAATGGTGATAATGTGGATGGCGGCCATTTTTGTAGTTTTTTTTTTATTATTACTCGAGCATTTCTCGTTTATTCCAAACGTATATATTAATTCAACAGCTTGTACCTCGGCTGAAAACAAATACAATTGTTTTTCTAAAATGTACGAGAAAAAGTCGGCCATTTTTGTAGTTTTCCTCATCAGAATTGGGTCGACCTTTCAAAATGTTGCACCGCTGCGTTTCTATGAAGCCAGTATTTTCAACGGAAACGTAAGCGATTGTGCACAGAGTTGCTGACAGAAAACTACAAAAGGTGACTGCCATTTTTGGAGTTTTCCTAACCGCCCTTTTTCAGATAAACGGTGACTTTTAACATGAATCTCACCCACCTCCGCCATTTTGGAAGTTTTTAGGCTTGTGCATTTCTGATTTAGCTCGGCCTCTGAAAATATAACCCCCCCCCCCCCCCAAGTGCATTTTTATCTCAATAATTTCAAACATTGGTGACGATTTCTGTGGGCTTCCTGCGGGCGCCTCTTGCCTCCACAAACCGCGAGACGTCCACCATTTTTGTAGTTTTTGCCATTTCCCGGGTCGTCCACTCGCGTTTAGCTCCACGGCGCCCGAATTTAACGGAACTCTTAAAACCGCAATTCGCTGAAGCCGTACAAACCGATTGAATAAAGTGTGAAGTATCCGCCATTTTTGTAGTTTTCCCCCCGGGGATCCGCAGCATGCGTCTTCCGATAAATCCTTTTACAAACAGCACAACTCTCGCCTTATTCTGGGTTTTTTTTTTTTTTTTTTCTTTTTTTTTTTTTTTAAACCACACACAGTCTTTCCCGAGTCATAACGCTTTTCAAAGTTTGTTTAATGTCAGCCCGTCCCTCCTCGCGCTCGCTCCTCCCGTGTTCAAAATGGCCCGCCGGGGATCAGGAGCACTCCTCGCCGATGCGCTGGCAGGACCGGCCCACCTTGCGGTCCAGCTTCACCATCTTGAGCACGGCCTCCTCGCGTCCGCGGCCCAGGTGGTCGAACAGGCAGTCGTGCTGCTCCGGGAGGCGGTGCAGCATGCAGAAGACGTAGCCTGCGGCGGGACAGATACGGGGGGACAGAGACCAGGTTAGACGCTGGATTTGGCTCGTCAACCTAAAACTACCCCCTGTGGGATGAACGCTGTCCCCGCTTGTGTGATCTGGGGTGAAAAAGTGTGAAAATACATACAGAGGAGTTAAAAGCAGAAACAAGAAGCAAGACTCTACTTAATCCTGTGTGGGACTCACAAGAAGTCCATTTAAAAAGGGAAGAGACCGCCTCTCGGGACGGGCCTCTTGGGGGAAACCGGTCCAGACGACTATCGGGAGTGACCGACGGGTGGCGCTGTGGAGCGACGTTCAATCTGTTGGACCGTGATAGAGAGACTTCCTGTTCACTCATAAGTTTTATATATGGCAGGTGTTGGGTCAGTCCTGAGCAGTGTTAATTTCGTCGACTAAAATATTTAGTCTTAATTTTAGTCAAAGTGATTTTTCTGACGACTAAAATTGGACTAAAACTAAATTTAAGTTTGTTTATGCGACTAAAACTATGACTAAAATGTCCAGATATTTCAGTCGACTAAAATGAGACTAAATAAAAATGAAAAGGAGAGACTAAAATCATCCAAACTTCTATTGACCGTCTGAAAGAGCCTCATATCATGTAAATCCTCTGCCAAAGGAACAGCTCTGAGCTTTGTTCATGAGGAGCAGCTCCATGAAGCAGGACCTCCATTAAATATGATTATAATGAATATTATTAATACAAAGTCGACTAAATGTGTCTTAAATTAGTCGACTAAATCTCGACTAAAATTGAATTACATTTTCGTCAAAAGACTAAAACTAAATTAAAATATGTTGTCAACATTAACACTGGTCCCGAGTTATGGTTGTTCTGAGGGACAATATCATGGAGAGCCACCATCGTGATGCCCCGCCCCCTCCTGACAGACACACTGATCGTCTGTAGGCCTAGTAAACCTGAAACCTGCGCGGCTTCATCACCAACTCCGATAAAAAAAATAATAATAATGTGCGTGGTCGTTCATATTACTCTCGAATGCGACCTGTAAAAGGAAAAGGCGCCGCAGATCTGGCAACGTAAACATCTAAAAAGGAAGCTAACGGAGCGAGTACGTCAATAACCGGATCATTTTAAGAAAGAAGAGAAACAGTTTTGTGGATTATGGACTTTTGTGGAGCAGTTTCCCTGTCCGTTCCCGTCCGCTTTAACGCCATTTGCAGCGCATCGATGGCGTGCAGGTCGGATAAATGCGACCGGGCTGAAGTCATTTGAACAGATCGGATCTGTGAACATGCGCGTCATGCTAGGTTAGCCCGACAGAGACAACCATCAACTCCAAATATGTAGTCGCATTGTGCCGCCATTTTGCTAAAGTGATACATAATTGTGTTTACGACCAAAGCTTTGGAATTAGTTTCTGTGGCATTAAAAGGTCCTCAATAAAATCGTTTGTATATCGAACTTCAAATATTGTTATAAATATGACCAGGTTAAATTAGTTTCTGCTTTTACGCTTGCTGCATTTGCTCCATTGCTCCCCCTGCTGCCTGGATGAGACATGACGCCTCCCATGGCGCTCGCCCACACTGCAGAGGCAGACACTGACCACAGCGACAGGACCCGAGCTCCTGCTGGACCAGCTCCAGTTTGGTCTGGCAGCGGAAGCAGCGCCTGCGGTTCTTCTGTTTGGGGGTGGAGCCGCCCTCCGAGGCCTCGTCCTTGTCCTCCGTCCGAGAGCGCTTCTCCGGGGTCTCCTCGCCGTCGGTGCCCGAGGCTGCGGAGACGAGAGGAGGGTGGGGGGGAGGGGGGACAGGAGGAGGAGTTTAAAAAAGAGAGAGAGAGGAGAACAGCGAGATGAGGGAGGAGGAGCGGGACAGGAGCTTTACCCGATTCTCTGGGGCGTTTTGTGGGTGTGCAGAGAGTGCCCTGGGCTGTGTCTGTGGACGACGCTCCTGAAAGAGAAGAGACACGAGCAGATCAGATCAGAACTGAAACTGGGACATTCCAACCTGACGAGCTCCGTGAGGTCAGAGGAGCCCGGTGGGGATCGGGCGAGGAGGTCGGAAAGACTAATGAGCAACTTCACTCAAACTGCCTCCAAACCACCAACACACTGGCCCACAGTCTCGCGCCATCGCAGCGTTCACCCAGCAGAGGGCGCACTGTATGTGTGTCAAAACCAGACTTAGAGACACTCATCCATGCGTTTGTCTCCAGCAGGTTAGACGACTGTAACGGCTGCTCACTGGCCTTTCTAAACGAGCTGTTAGAGCTGCAGAACATCCAGAACGCTGCTGCTCGAGTCCTGACAAGAACCAGGAAATACGACCACATTAGTCCAGTGCTCCGGTCCCTGCACTGGCTTCCTGTCACTCAGAGAATAGAATTTAAAACAGCTCTGCTTGTGTACAAGTCTTTTCATGGTTTGGCACCAAAGTCCATCTCTGACATGTTAGAGCCGTATGAACCATCTCGGGCCCTGAGAACTTCAGGGAGGGGTCTCCTGGTGGTTCCCAGAGTCAGGACTAAACACGCTGAGGCTAAAGCTAAAATCTGGAACAGTCTTCATGAGGATGTGAGACAGGCCTCAACTCTGACAATGTTCAAATCCAGGCTGAAAACAGCTCTTTTTACCCGACCAGATGGAAACTGAAAGTATTTTATCTGCACTCTTGCCTTTTACTGTAATTGATTAACTTTATGTTGATGTTTTAATGATTGATTTGATCTGTTTTTTTGTAACTTTATGCAACTGTGAAGCACTTTGAATTGCCTTGTGTATGAATTGTGCTCTAGAAATAAACTTGCCTTGCCTTGAAACAAGCCAACGCAAAAAGAAGAGTCTATAGCTCGCGTAAAAACTTACCTATACACTTAAAATCACTCATATACACACACTCGGGGCTCTTTACAATTCTGTTAGTTTAGTTTTAGAAGAGCATGAATCGACAAAACTTTCAAAGCCTAACAGTTTATGCTTCTGAAGAATTTTGCAGAACTTGTTTTTACCTGAAATGCCATGAATAAATGTTCTATCGGGCGACCTACATGTGCTAAAGCTAAGCTAAAAGAGAGTAGAGCAAAAGCCTTCAATGAGAAGTCAAAATGTGGAAGAGCAATACAAACATTTGAGCAGAAGTATCTTAACTCTGAAGTCTCTAAGCATTTTTAACGCTGGACGAACTCTCCCTGTGCGTTTTCAAAAGAAGATCAGGCCGTGTCTGCGTCTCTGGGACAGTATTAAGTCCCGCCCTCACATCGTGGTTTGGTCACTAACCCCTTGTTTAGTATTTTAGAGTCTACAGCAGTGACACCCGGACTTTCACCTTCATTGCCCTGGAGGTTCTTTCACGATGACATGTCTAATATAGTTTCCTTGGATTCCCAGCTCTTCATCCGCTTCATATAAAACCCTCTTATCTGTTTTATTAAGATAAATGTGGCCGAGAGGGACAGTCAGTCTGTTCCTGCTGCATCACAGTGGAGTTTGTTCTTTTGTATCACTGCTCCCTCTGACGAACGTCCCTCACAGCTCTTGCCCTCTGGTCTGGAGAACAATTTATCCTCATTCTCTACCCGTTAGCTTGTGGCGTTCCACAGGGCTCTACCATGGGCCCACTCTTTTTCTCGTTTTAGCTACACGTTCGCCCCCGGCTCCAGCGGGAGAACTGACAGGGACACGCCCAAAAAAACCCCGGCAAAAATCCACTCACAACTTCCCCACTTCTCCTACAGACTCCTCTTAACCCCCACCTGAACGGAGCACATCTTCTACAGTTTGGCTTTACCCGAATGTAAGCTTCACAAAAACACAACGCATCGAAAAACGTAAAAGTGACAAAAACTTAGAAAAATGTGATGAAGACGCAACAAAAAAAGTGAAGGCAACACGACGACAATGAGGAGTGTGGCAATATATCACGATATTTTGCGAGACGATGTGATGCAGATACTTTTTTCTCCGATAGCGATACTTTTGATGACGTCATGCATATTAATGACTGCTTTCATGGTAAATAAAGGCCAATACATTTACTACTTTTAATGACGATCTTATTCATAATTATAAAAAAGGAATTGGGGTCGATTTATCCCTTTTGAAATAGGACTGTGGTTTCTAGTTTATCTAAATGTAAATGAGTCACTCACAGATCTATAGACCCGTCTTCCAAGTCAGGGATCTTTTATTTACACAGAAAATGAGGTACACAAGAATGAAAATGTACGTGTAGTGCGTTAAATAAAGTTTTTTTTTTTATCGTGATGTATCATAGGTTACTTTTGTGCGATATATCGATTATCGCAGTATCGTGAGATTATCGAATCGTGAGGCACCCAGAGGTTCCCACCCCTGACGACCATGTGAGGAAAAAGATCCATTTAGATCAATCTTGTAGCTTTCGACTGAGGCGTTACTCTGCACTCCACCTTTTAGATTTGGGTAAAGCCGAACTGGAGAAAAGGCGCCCGGTTAAGAGGTTATTACATCGGGATTTGGCCTCACCTTCCCTGGACGAGCTGAACGGCGACTCTTGTGGGGCGGGGGCCTCGGAGGCGGGGCGGGGCAGGGGCGACGGCGCGGTGGGGGGGAAGGACTGGGTAATGCTGCTGTTGCTGCTGCTGCCTGAGGGGGCGCCAGAGGGAGGGTCGGGGCTGAACACCGACGCCACGCTCCCGGAGCCGGGCAGCGCCTTCGGGCTGCACTCCTCCCCCGGCTGCTTCTTCTCCACATCTGGAGGGAGAAAGAGAACGGCGTGAGAGGCGGGACTAAAGAAAACCGGACTAGTCGCCATTTTGATTTCATCACAATTCAAGTGTGCAACGTTTAAAAAGCTTTCTTTAGTTTATAGTTTCTCTTCCTGATTGGACACAGACAGGAAGTGACATGGAAGAAAAGGCTGTGTCCGAATGTCCACCCTAGTCCCTAACCCCTCATTCACTACATAGGCCCGCACTATATAGTCACTGATTCTGTTTTTTCTGAATTTATTTATTGTTACAAACGTTTATTTTATGAAACAGAACGACAGTTTTGCACTTTTACAGGCGTTTTGACATTTAAATGAAAATTAAAACTATCATAAAAAAAATAATAATAATCACTCCAGCGTTAGCTCAAAGACGTGCAGAATGTAGGTCAGAGCCCGGTGTCCGAAGCGCCAGCAGAATGAGGAAAAAATGTATTTATGCGATAAAGATCAACCAAACTCATGAGACAGGGGAGTATTTATGGATAAATACGAGTCAGATATATGTAACATGGATTTTACATGAATGGCTTGGATTATTTGAGAGGAAGCCATCGGTCATTTAACAGCTCAAGCTAAAAGCTAACGTTAGCATTTTTCCCCGTCATTTATTCATGATAAATACGCAACACACAATTGAAACGGCTGATTGAACTAAACAACACGACGGAATTCAAAGACCTGTTGCTGTCAGGCGTTCTTCTCCGACTCCCGCAATGCATTGTGGGCTATATTGACCCGTTTAGTGACCACTGCTGCTCACTACTTTTCAGAATGCATTGTGGGAAATTTTGAGTGCACTACTTTTTTTCTCTCTGGACATTCGGACGCCCCTACAACATGTGACCACGATATAGTCACTATATTAGGGAATAGTGCGGACATTCGGACACAGCCAACAATTTTAAGCTGTTGCCGTGCCGACCACGTCTATACGTTTGTTGAGCGGCGACGTCACAGCGCTACTTCAGATCCGGCAGATAGTTTTTCGAGAAAACGACAAAAAACTGTTTAATACCACAATCAATATTTCTGGAACTCAACAGAGAGTTACTGAACATACTTATGTATCGGGCCCATTAGCCAAACAATGCTGAACCCACTGCTATAAAAGGAATATTTACCAAAATCGCTACTTCCGGGTTAGCGGAGAAAAATGCTAACGGCAGCTACGCTAACCCCGGAAGTACCGACTTCAGTAAATAATACTTTTTTAGCAGTAGGTGCGGCATTTTTGGCTAATGAGTCTGAGAAATACGTAACTTCAGTAACTCTCCGTTTAGTTTCAGAAATGTTGATGGTTGTTTTTAAGAGTTGTTTATGTTTTTTTCTCGCATATTTGCCCGTCTGCCAGGACCCGGAAGCGGAAGTCGTGACGTCAAACCGATATGGAACTTTACCTTCTTCTATGTCACAGCTTAAACATTTAATTTCTTCATTAAAACTGCTGCTTCACTGAAATCAAATGATAATTATGCAACTGATGTCATCCTTCTAAATGCGTATTAAAACCACTTTAACTCAATATGACTTAGCCTTTAGCTCAGAGGCTTCTTTTATACAGTCGTTCTAAAGTAATGACAGATCTTTTCAGATTTCTAATGACGCTTTGAGCTAAACGTTGACAACGGCTGAAAACATTTGAAATATGCGATGTCTGATGGCTAATGCTAACGGCTATAGGAAAAAAACACAGAGCAGGCTAACAAACACTGAACATTCCCATCGCCCGGGCCCAACGGAAACTTTCCAAACCTTTGCCGCCATAACCCGGTAGGAGAGCGAAGGAACTCACCGGCGAAACATTTGGAGCACAGGTTCATGGTTTTACTGGACCTGAGGAGACGAGAGAGAGACTGGGGTTAGTCCGTGTTAGAAGTGAATCCACTGTAAAAGCCTTAAGACATGGAGAAACATTCCAGAAGCTGAACGTGGGAAAAACGGCCTTGAACTTTATCGACCCCAATCATCACTTGGACACGACCACGGATCGATACGACGCCATGTTGGTTTTGGAAATGGAAAGAAAACCGTTATCATAAAGATCTTTTTACATAAACACTGATTCTACTTTTCTCCATAGATTTATTTGCGATCTGATCTTCCTTCCATTGTGGCGAATCTCCACATTAGCAGCTTCTCTTTTACTGAATTAAAGGTTCACTATGCAACTTTTTATGTCAAATAAATAGTTGATATTGGTGCATATTTGACCCGCCGGTGGTTAGCTTAGCGCCTTCGGTTTCCGTCCCAGTGACTCCTATGACGCTAGGGGTTTCTGGTTGGTTTTCTGAATGGGATGTCTATGTAACCATGGATACGGTTCAATCAGCATTGAAAACCTAAAAAAACAATAGATCCTGGTCTTGCAGGCGGTATGCCAACCACACAAGCATCCGCTGGGTCACGGAAAGGTCACACACACTAAAATTTTATTTTTACATATAAAGTTGCTTAGTGCACCTTTAATAGTTTTAGGACAATTTCCAGGCCTGAATTTATTTTTGGAAAAGAAACAAGGGCAACATTTGTATTTTTTCCACTAAAATGTGTCAATATGTTTCAAGAAAAACATATTGAATCCCCTGAAAAAAACAAAAACAACCTTTGTATTTAATCATTCAGCAAATGAACCATTTAAACCTGGCTCTGTCCATTATTCAGATTTTGTCGCCACAAATACAGTCTCTTTACAAATAAAATGCCTCATTTCCACATGGAAATATCCAGTCCATGTTTTACTCAACAGCAGATACTTCTTTACAATACTCGGCAAGACGTAAACAGTACGTAAGGGATAATAAAGCACCGACAGGGAGAACTGTTGTTCACGAAACTCCTGTTTTGCCCTGAAGGTGCTCATTTTCCCGATAATGACCAGCGTTCTCTACATTATCCACTTATTATACGGCTATTGCCAACTGTACACAAATAAACTTCATACACAGAAAGGTTTATTTTTATGATTTCCGCAGCAAATACTTTCCAAAAGTTTGTGCGTTGCTTGGCAACTTTTGTTGATTCCAGGTAGTGTGGCTAGGCTAGTAGCAGCACGACTAGCTACTTATTGCTAGCCTAGCTACTTAGTCTCTGGGTAAGTTTAAAGTCCGCCTCCCGTTAACTTCTCTCGCAGGGACAGAGATAATGTCTCTAATACTTCAGCGATATGAAAGACCCGACAAGCACGAACTCCGTTGCCATTGGCAGCGGGCATTATATTCCAGAGGTCATTATTTGTTTCCAGAGGTCATTATTTGTTTCCAGAGGTCATTATTTGTTTCCAGAGGTTATTATATTTTCCAGAGGTCATTATATTTTCCAGAGGTCATTATTTGTTTCCAGAGGTCATTATATTTTCCAGAGGTCATTATTTGTTTCCAGAGGTCATTATATTTTCCAGAGGTCATTATTTGTTTCCAGAGGTCATTATTTGTTTCCAGAGGTCATTATATTTTCCAGAGGTCCTCTATCAGAAAAGAATGACCAGTAGAACGTTGGGAAATCACATTCAAGTCACTGGCGTCTCCTTGTGAAGAGCCGTAGAATAACTGAAACTCCATCATGGCTCCACGTTGACTCTTCGCTCCCGTCCCAGTGAGTTTGTCCCGAGCACAGAGTCTGAGCAGCAGAAGCACCTGGTGTGGACAGGTGCTTCAGAGCGGAGACAACTGTGAGGCCGGGGGAGGGTCAGGGGCGGACGAGCGGTTTCTGCTCCCGTCAGGAGACTTCCTGTGTGGAGTCGCCAGGTTCGGGTTTCAATGTTTCAAATTAATCGTTTTCTTGAAATAAGTAAATGTCGTTGATTTGCGTCATTAATGTGAAGAAATCTGTCCACGGAGTTTTCTTAAGATAAAAACATCAACGACAATCTTCGAGAGCGATGAGATCTTTTTTTTCTTCATTTAAGTGTAAAAAACAAGCCTCCCTGACAGATTTCATAACATCTTTTACCTGTTGATCTTTTCCAGTGCCTAAGATCAGTAAAAGATGCGATGTTTGATATCGTCTTGAACGTTGCGGTAACGATATCATCGCGATATATTAATAAACAGATTCAATGCGGTACTTTGAAATGGAATCATAAGTTAAAGTTGTTTTTCAGTAAATTGTGTCAAAACAAAAATTCAAAAAACACCAATTCAGAACGAGACTGGAACAAATGAGTAACAATAACTTTTTGCACATTTATAAGATTTTGCGATATATGGTAGTTTCTTTACGATTCCGATATTGCGATACGATATTTGTGTGTGCGCCCTACTGGAATGTTATTCGTCGTTTCCGTTATTCTAAACCCGTCAGATAAAGCTCAGTGGTTTTCAGCTCGTGGGCCGGGATCCAAAAACAGGTCCCAGAACCTCGTCAGCCTAAAGGGAACATTTCCTTCATCAGCCAAGCGTCATTTGAAAGCTAAGACCTACAAAACAGATCGTGACTTTTCAGTTGTGTTGTCCCCGTGTTTGTCATATGACGTTGAAGCATTGGCGGCGTGTTTGTGGCTCTTTTTTGTGGCTCTTTTTAAATCACGTCTTTTGTTGCTTTTTGGTCGTCGTATATTATTCAATGCTCGTTTTCGTTGCCGTTCTGTTCAAGAAGCTTTTAGATTTGGGTAAAGCCAAACTAGAGAAAATGTGCTCGGTTCAGGTTCAGGGTTAAGAAGTTAACAATAGATTATGGACAATTCCAGCGTTTTACATTAAAAAAAGGTAATTGCTTGTCCTCCTGATGCCGTAGTCAGATTAAATAATAATTAAGCTTAAATCAACCACAAGCAGCCACTAGGCCTGCCGCGATAATTACTATATCGAGTTATCGCTCGATAAGTAAAATGAAGGACGATAACATTTTTAGTCTCGATAAATGCACGTGCTGCGTGTGCTTAAAATAAATACAGAAACATGAACGCTATCACAACGCTGCGTGAGTGGAGCGTTCATCCAACCCGTCTCCCTGTGCTTAAAGACAGCATTGAGCACATCAGCCGTGTCCCCGCATGTATCCAGATCATTTATAGATCAGCGCTGCTTTTGGAGGGAGGCGGGGTGTAAACAAAGTGCAGTGCTTCTACGGAGCTGCTGATTCCAACACTTTCTGTGAACTTTATCACGGAGCAAGGGGGACTCGTGAGAAAACACTTGGAATTCTAGCCTAAAGAACTAATCACGGAGAGAATAACAACATTAATGTGACTGCAGGTTTGTTCAACATGAGAAAGAAACGAAACCACCGCCCAGTCAGTGCATCAAAGCTAATCAGCGCTACTGTTAGCGAATCAAAGCTAATCAGCGCTACTGTTAGCGAATCAAAGCTAATCAGCGCTACTGTTAGCGAGAGGAACCCGAGCGCTTTAGCCACGGTCCAAATACAAGCGCGAGAGTCCTGAGAACGTTACTCAGGGCTTAGGACTATGTTACAGAGAAATGCAGCAGCGGTTTGACAAACAGTCAACAAGTTTCCCAAAAAAGCTGCGTCACTCCAACAGCCGTGTGTACAGGAGGTTATATTTTAAAAGAAAAGGAAAAAAGAACACAACATATGGCTACTCTACTTTAGCAGTAATACAGTATGATCTGAATCCATGCATTTAATATATTGTTTTTGTGAGGAAATATTTAACCAGAATAATGCAGATGAAATATCAATATTGTTATTGGGATATTTTTAAAGATGATCTATTTGTTGTAAATGTTGTGACAGGAGTGTAAGTTATGTTAAAGGTTGAGAAGCACAGATGGATACAGTGTCCTAGAATATGTCGACCCTTCTAGTTTGCACTTTGTTTGGTATAAGGTGTTAATATTGAATCTCAGAAGTTCAATACATTTCAATTAAATAGTAGCTTACAGTTTTCTTTTTATTGCCTCCAGTATTTGCATTATACTCAATATTATCGTTTATCGCGATATTTTCTGAGACGATATATCGTCCTCAAAAAAACACTCATCGTGGCAGGCCTAGCAGCCACTTAAACAGTAAAGCTCAGTTATGGCCACGATGCTCCTCATTTTAGACCCGTTTTACTGAAGTGTTCACTGATAAACTGTCATTCAAAGAAAGAAACGCCACATTTTTGCCTCATATCATTCGTTCGTCCATGACCTCAGAGTCACGGCGGCTCAGGGGTGAGACACGGCTCGGGGGTGAGACACGGCTCGGGGGTGAGACACGGCTCGGGGGTGAGACACGGCTCGGGGGTGAGACACGGCTCGGGGGTGAGACACGGCTCAGGGGTGAGACACGGCTCGGGGGTGAGACACGGCTCGGGGGTGAGACACGGCTCAGGGGTGAGACACGGCTCGGGGGTGAGACACGGCCCGGGAGTGAGACACGGCTCGGGAGTGAGACACGGCTCGGGGGTGAGACACGGCTCGGGGGTGAGACACGGCTCGGGAGTGAGACACGGCTCAGGGAGTGAGACACGGCTCGGGGGTGAGACACGGCTCGGGAGTGAGACACGGCTCGGGAGTGAGACACGGCTCAGGGGTGAGACACGGCTCGGGAGTGAGACACGGCTCGGGAGTGAGACACGGCTCGGGAGTGAGACACGGCTCGGGGGTGAGACACGGCTCGGGAGTGAGACACGGCTCGGGAGTGAGACACGGCTCGGGGGTGAGACACGGCTCGGGGGTGAGACACGGCTCGGGAGTGAGACACGGCTCGGGGGTGAGACACGGCTCGGGAGTGAGACACGGCTCGGGAGTGAGACACGGCCCGGGAGTGAGACACGGCCCGGGAGTGAGACACGGCTCGGGAGTGAGACACGGCTCAGGGGTGAGACACGGCTCAGGGGTGAGACACGGCTCGGGGGTGAGACACGGCTCGGGAGTGAGACACGGCTCGGGAGTGAGACACGGCTCGGGAGTGAGACACGGCTCGGGAGTGAGACACGGCTCGGGGGTGAGACACGGCTCAGGGGTGAGACACGGCTCAGGGAGTGAGACACGGCTCGGGGGTGAGACACGGCTCGGGGGTGAGACACGGCTCGGGGGTGAGACACGGCTCGGGGGTGAGACACGGCTCGGGGGTGAGACACGGCTCGGGGGTGAGACACGGCCCGGGGGTGAGACACGGCTCAGGGAGTGAGACACGGCTCGGGGGTGAGACACGGCTCGGGAGTGAGACACGGCTCGGGGGTGAGACACGGCTCGGGGGTGAGACACGGCTCAGGGAGTGAGACACGGCTCGGGGGTGAGACACGGCTCGGGAGTGAGACACGGCTCGGGGGTGAGACACGGCCCGGGGGTGAGACACGGCTCAGGGAGTGAGACACGGCTCGGGGGTGAGACACGGCTCGGGAGTGAGACACGGCTCGGGGGTGAGACACGGCCCGGGGGTGAGACACGGCTCGGGAGTGAGACACGGCTCGGGAGTGAGACACGGCTCGGGGGTGAGACACGGCTCGGGGGTGAGACACGGCTCGGGAGTGAGAAACGGCTCGGGGGTGAGACACGGCTCAGGGGTGAGACACGGCTCGGGAGTGAGAAACGGCTCGGGGGTGAGACACGGCTCGGGGGTGAGACACGGCTCGGGAGTGAGACACGGCTCGGGAGTGAGAAACGGCTCAGGGGTGAGACACGGCTCGGGAGTGAGACACGGCTCGGGGGTGAGACACGGCTCAGGAGTGAGACACGGCTCGGGAGTGAGAAACGGCTCGGGGGTGAGACACGGCTCAGGGGTGAGACACGGCTCGGGAGTGAGAAACGGCTCGGGGGTGAGACACGGCTCGGGGGTGAGACACGGCTCGGGAGTGAGAAACGGCTCAGGGGTGAGACACGGCTCGGGAGTGAGACACGGCTCGGGGGTGAGACACGGCTCAGGGGTGAGACACGGCTCAGGGGTGAGACACGGCTCGGGAGTGAGACACGGCTCGGGAGTGAGACACGGCCCGGGAGTGAAACACGGCTCGGGGGTGAGACACGGCTCGGGGGTGAGACACGGCTCGGGAGTGAGAAACGGCGTCGTTGGAATGTGTCCGTTTGTAGCTTCAAATGGACGTCCAGCACCACGGCTGCATACCTTCCCCGCATGTGGCGTCGCTCACACTTCGCCTTTCCCTGGTTTCCCCTCAGGTCTAATCTCCAGTACACGTGTACATGTGCACACACACACACACGTACACGTACACACACACACACACACACACCACTTGTCAAACCTCGGGGCAGATACGCATCAGTGATTCAGCCTGACTTTCCCTTTGTAATTAACACAATCAGGGAGCTTTCCAAACACCCGTCTTAATGAGAGGCAAAAGTATGTGTTCTTTATGTATTCTATTAAAGCATCTTTGAGTGTCCAAAAAAGCACTATACACGTGTGATGTATTAATAATAATAACAACAACAACAACATCATCTTTGTCAGACTGATACAACAACCTGCTAAATATCGATCAATTTCAAATTTGTTGAACCGATACGGAGTTTAATCTCAGTTTGCATCGTTATAACTACCACATCTCAGATGTTGCAAATATTTCTGCTCTAAAAACAATTAAATAACCTCCTCTCCAGTGAAATGTATCAGGTATGAAACTGGCTAGCCTTGTAGCTTATGGCTCTACAAACTCGTTTTGGAATGATTGTCCTCCTTGTATCAGCTCAACAGTTCATACAGTCTTCTTATAGTGTTCACCTCTTAACCCCCACCTGAACCGAGCACACTGTCTCCAGTTTGGCTTTACCCAAATCTAAACTCTTAGAGGCCATAAGCGCCACTGCAGGTGACAGAAAAGACAAGAGGGATATTGTACAATATGCCACAACTCAATTACACAATGGAGAGCTTTTTTTTCACTCAGACTTGGCTGTAAACACTGTTTAAGTGGCGCTAGCCCGCAGTTAGCTTTGCCCGTTAGCCTGTTAGCTTCTTCTTCGTGATTCCATTAGTGTGCATTGGTGACTCGGACCCGGTGGCAGTAAAGTTGCAATTGTGGTTTTCTGGCCAGAGACAAAATTGGACAAAAACGAGGATAAAAAGCCAAAAAAGAAAAGTGATGAAAATGAGTTTTATCTGTCTTATCTTTCAAATGAGGCGTTACACTGGTCTATAGGCCTTTCAGATTTGGGTAAAGCTAAACTGGCGAAAAGGCGGGGGTTAAGAAATTAAAAATGCTCCTGAATCCGTTTAAAATCTGCACCGATTTCAACACAAAATCACAAATCCAACTGCAGGGCTGGTCAGAAATCTTCACTTTTTTGCCCCGAAATCCGGCATCCTGGCCCAGAACCCCCTCAGCTCATTCCAGACAAATGCCAACAAAGACAAACGTACTAATAATAATTGTTAGAGCCGTATGAACCATCTCGGGCCCTGAGAACTTCAGGGAGGGGTCTCCTGGTGGGTCCCAGAGTCAGGACTAAACACGGTGAGGCTGCGTTTCAGTTTCATGCAGCTAAAATCTGGAACAGTCTTCATGAGGATGTGAGACTATGAGCAGATGAAAACTGAAAGTGTTCTATCTGCACTCTTCCCTTTTACTGTAATTGATTAATTTTTATGGTGATGTTTTAATGATTGATTTGATCTGTTTTCTTATTTATGCAACTGTGAAGCACTTTGAATCGCCTCGTGTATGAATTGTGCTCTACAAATAAACTTGCCTTGCCAAATAACGCTGCCGATTCAAAAACAAACAGATGTGATGCAACAAGCAAAATCCTGCTCAGGTTTGATAAAAGCAAAATGAGTAGTAACCCTGTCCTTGAGGCACAGGTTGATAACATAGTAAAAAAAATAAAAAATAATACAAGTGTGTCACAATATCTGGACACGTGCACAGTGGCTGCTCAGACTTTGAAGTGACGAGTAACTCACAAATAACTGGGAGTAACTCGCGAGGCACTCCAGAAATGTAAAAAGTTCCTGCACCTCAGGCGTCGCCCCCGAGCTGAATGTTGCCTTTACTGTGGCATTTTCTCCGAACATGGCAACTTAATCGCTCACAAGCATCACCAGAGGGACATATTGTGGCCTGGTTTACTTTAAAATCGCCCGGTTCGGTCGAGTATCTCGTGGGTCTAGGCGGGTTTGCACGAGAGCCATCGGTCGATCACATCCGGTATGCAACACACATACACTACTTGACAAGTCGGGGCAAAAAGCGACGCGAATAGTCCCCCAAACGAGCGAATCGCTACGAAATACCCGAGATAATCGAGTTCAAGGTCCAGCGGGGTCAGTTCCGTGCAGTTTTTACGCCGGGACGGGGTCAGAAAACAGGTTTGAAAGCCAACCTGCTAGCGATAAATCAAGTCGGTCTCCCGGTACGTCACCTCCTGTGTTGCCAAATCGGGCTAAAATGCGAGTAAAAGCATGTGATCTCCGTGTCGGGGGGGGTTTAAAGTGACACAAATGGAGTCTAAATGTTGGGGAAACGCGAAAACGAGGCGACTTTTCAAGCTTAAAAGGTGATTTATTTATTAAACTTCCCAACCCCCCACCCCGCCGGCCCGTACCAAGAGAACAACAACAATGGCTGTGGACAAGTTGAACCAGTTTTTTTTTTTTTTCTTCCTCCCCTTCTTTGCTGAGAATAAATGATAAAAAAAACGGGATGTATGGGGGGGTGTTGTGTGGATAAACTTACCCCCAGAATCCGCACGGACAGCGGGGAGGGAGGCCCGGGGGTTTGCTGCGCTCGCTGGTGTCGCCCATGACGAGTTGACGTTACTTCTTCCGCCGCCGCCGCTGCTGCTACTCCGGGAGGGGGGGGGGGTCGGGGGAGCCCGTCAGGAAAACTCGAGGCTTCGACTGCGGCCTACGCTCTTCTCCGCGACAAAAACCGAGCTGCGGGGCGAAACAACAGACAAAACCGCTGCGGGGTTAAACGTCCACGGGCTGCGAGAGGGGGGAGGCGGGATCGGGCGGAAAAGCGCCACGGTGGAGGCGAAAGTCGGAACAAAAAGCCCCGGAAAAGGGGGAGAAAAACGGGGAGAAATAATTGAACGCTGCTCCACTCGGTGTAATCAGCTGGACATTAGGGCGCTACAACCGTCGGCGGGGAGGGGTGTCCGGCGGTCTCCGGCGTCGAAGGGAGCGGCGAAATCCTCCCGAAATGTGTCAGAAAAGTGTCGGGGACGAACAAGTTCTGCGTTAAATACAAGGGTGGTTACAGGGAGACGCGATGGAGCCGCACACGCGAAGGACATCCCCTAGAGGAGGCCGGGACCACCCCCGCTCCGCAACACGTCAATGAGCTGAGCCCGGAAACGCGTCCGTCAAACTACAAATGTCAATATTGGGAGGCGAAAATAAGGCGAAAATTGTCCAAAAACAGGAGAAAAGAGCGGTTCGCCGTGTCACCTGCCCTGTTAGCCGGCGCGAAGTCGAGTTTTGCCCGGCTAAACGTGCTTAGGTAGCCGAGAGGAGGGAGCAGGAAAGGCCGGAGGGAGGGTTCTTTTGATCACTTATGTGTGATTTATTCAGCCCTGATGCAAACGAGGCTTTTAAAAGTAAATATTGGCCCAGCGGCTGCAAAGAGCTGTTTGTTCTAATGGATCACCTTGCATCCTTTGAATCGAAACTACGCCAGACAGTGAAATTGTGCTTTACGTGAGGGAAGGGGGTTATAATAAAGATCTATTTTGGTCAAGACATGGGACTAAAGTTGAGTGTGTTTATAATCGCAGAATGTTTCAGCAGTTTTTAGATTGATTTCAATTGGTTCCAACTCTGATATGCCAAGTCAGGGCCTACACATACATTCACAGGTCAAAAGGGCCGGAACAGCATGGCCTAGAAGCCATAGTAATAATAGCCTATATTCAACTTTTATATTCAGGATGAAACTATGAAGCCATTTCAAACTGTTCCTTTTGGTGTTGATGAAGCGAAATAGAAAACGTCAATTTATTTAGGCTACGTTTTTGATACGCCATGTTAGGGCTGGGCGATATGGCCTAAAATCTATATCATGACATGAAAAAATAAATATCACGATAACGATATATTTGACGATATAATTGACAATGGACGAATTACTTCAAAATCCCAGCCTTACGCCTATTGGGAAGATTCATTCAGTGATATTTTATTCTTTTTTTTTTTTTACGGCATAATTGTCTCACAAATATGATCTACTCGAGCAGTTTACATCCTTCATTTCATTTTTACTTTTTCAGCACGTGTCCCCGTGTTCTACAGTCACCGTTTATGCTGCTCTGATGGAGCGTAGCATAAATTATATTGTGTCCACAACGAGATAAAAAATTACAACGATATCGAAACATTATATCACGATAACGATATGCGATACGATACGGCCCGACCCTACGCCATGTCATTCTGTGTTTTTTGGTGGTGCACACTTGTTGTAAACTTGTTTTGAGCTTTATTTTATATTATTGTACTTTTATAAGGTTAGTTTAGGTGAGAATGGCGTTGTCATTTGAACCATCATAACTGCATGTGGTCGGGAGCACCAGACTTCAGCCAAAGTCATAAGATCCTAACTGGAGGATGACACAGTGTGGGCTTTAAAAGGCACCTGATTCTTTCTTTTTTGTAATGGGATGAAATTTGATTTGTCTTCCTTTGGTGTATTGTAAATTCAGGCATTTGTGGGAAAATCACTGTGCCTCTAAAAGCATTTAGAACAATTTTATGAACTTGCAGCCGAGTTTTCTAGCATTTGTGCTTAAGTGACCCTGAAAAGTGACTCCACAAATCGTGATGAAGAATTTGGATGCTACAAATATGGTAGGAAAGTTAGGAATTAGTTTGGACCATGGCTAACATTTTAATTTTGTGGCTTCCTCATTTATTGTTTGCTATTTAAAAAAATCAGGCATAGGGCCTTTAACAGGTTTTAATGCTTTTGAAAATATGACTTATTTAGAAGGATAACATAAGTTGCAAGTTCATCAGTTGCATAATTATCATTTTATTTCAGTAAAGCAGCAATTTATTTGAATGTTTAAACTGCTGACATAGAAGAAGGAAACATTCCATAGCAGTTTGACTCATTTCCCATTGACTTGACATGGTTGGCACTAAGGGTGGGAACCTCTGGGTAGCTCACGATTCGATACGCGATACATGGCTCACGATAACGATGATCTCACGATACGCCACTACCGCGATAATCGATATATTGCAGAAAAATAATCTACGATACATCACGAGAAAAAAAAAGCAACTTTTAACCTTTATTTTAACATATTATTCATCATTTACATTTCTTTGCATGTGCTTTGTACTACTTTTATAAATGATCCCTGACTTGCTCACTGAAAATGGGTCTATAAATCTGTCAGTGACTTCATTTACAATTAAATAAAAAAGAAACCACAGTCCTATTGAAAAAGTAATAAATAAACCCCAAATTAATCTTCTTTATAATTATAAAAACTATCATTAAAAGTAATTTATTTGTGTGACAGTGTTTGGTTCAAGTGTTTAAAACTGTAGTGCTGCCCCCTGCTGGTCTGACTGAATTCTTGATCATTATTGGCTTCTATTGACTAGTGCAGCAGTGCTCTAGTGGAGCACTGCTGCCTCATTAATATGCATGACGTAATCAAAAGTATCGATATTGGAATAAAATGTATCGGTATCGTATCGTCCCGCAAAATATCGCGATATATCGGGAGATAAATATATTGTCACACTCCTAGTTGGCACGGCAACTGTTTAAAATTGTTTACCATCTTCTATGTCACTTCCTGTCGGTGTCCAATAAGGAAGTAAAACTATAAACATCACAAAAATGGCCAACCTAAAGAAAGCTGGGTACAAAGCAGCAACATATTAAATAATAATCGTGTTAAATGTGTCAAATGCACTTTAAGTAAAGGCTGAAACTGGAGCAGCCAGAGGACACCCTTCCACACAGTGTTAAAGAAAATCCAATGTTCTGTTCAGCGGCAGCCGATGGTCTCGCACAAGCTGCTGCACATGTGGAAGAACACGTCATGTCCTCAGGCCCCGCGCCGATGGATTGATGAATGTCTTTCCCCGCTGTTCACTCTTTTCACCTTGAACTGTCCTGTTAAAGCCTACGGGCCAAAATCCCTTAAAAAAAAGAGAGAAAATCTAGTGTTTAGTCTCCCACTGGTCTCCCATGCAGAACGTCAACATGTTCCTCACAATGACTTAGAGCATAGCAGCTCATAGATGTGTGATGTTGTGACATAGCAACAGCACCAAACTGGGAGGAAAGTCTGCTTTGTTCTATTTAGATTTTAAATGTTCACAACTTTGTAACCAATATGACCAATATATTTGCTGTGAGCGGTTCACGTCTCCTCAGACCTGACTCTAACTTTACGGGACGTCTCCAGCTCGTCTCCATGGAGATGTGCCTAAAGGCAGCTAAATATGAGATTTAGAGAGATCAGGTCCTCGTTCAAACCCATTCTTTGATTAACCATTGCAAAAAATAGCATTTTCTGTGTGGAGATGGTCATCGGGAGCATGCGGCTGGACACAGTATTGTCCAAAATGTTGTGTAGTAATATCTTCACTTTACGTCGAGGTGCTCCTAACATGTTATTACACCTCACAATATAGTTCCCCTTTTTATCCACTTAGTCCAATCCACTTGTTTAATTTTGTGCAACGATACTTGGATCGTGTAACTACTCACGTTACCGTATTTAAATAGGGGGAAAACGTGGAAAAGCTCGGTCGCTTCAAACTTCACCCCCGTTTGGCCCCATAGAGGAGCGGAGGAGAGGCTAAATGCTAACAACATCTTTGGTCTTTTTGCGCGACTGAGCGCACGCACAAAGACCAGACGGGTTCGCATCAACTCGTCTAAGCTCAGGTAAGAACACATCTCCGTCTGGAAAAACTTTGGCCTGTTCCTTTAAGATTTCACTCTATTCAAAGAATTTGTAATGTTTTTTAGCCTAAATGTACTTATAGATTTACAATTAACTGTTAAATTACTGATTGTACTTAAATAAATAATTGAAAGGTACTTTTTTTCCTACTTGGCGGCACGGTAGCACAGCGGTTAGCGCTCGTGCTTCACAGCTAGAAGGTCCTGGGTTCGATTCCCACCTGGACGGGGCGTTTCTGTGTGGAGTTTGCATGTTCTCCCCGTGTCTGCGTAGGTTTCCTCCGGGTACTCCGGTTTCCCCTACCACTAAAAACATGTACAATAGGCCCAGGGACTGCAGGTGGAAATTAGCACAAGTGCTATAACCTGGTACAATGCATCTCTCCTTTCTGAGGCTAATGTAGATTGTGCACTGTCCCTGTTCAAATAAATAAATAAATAAAACTTGAACACATTTTGTTTTGTCCTCTTTTAGTACAAGAAGGACAGAACAAAAGATATTTAGGATATTTAGGAACAACACTGTCCATCCAATTACAAAGCAGTTGTATCAATTTAACTTAACCCCCACCTGAACGAGCACATTTGCTCCAGTTTGGCTTTACCCAAAAAATAGAGATGAAAACGCAACAAAAATGTGCTGTACAAGCAACAAAAACACAATAAAAAAGCAACAAAAACACGACTGAAGAGTGATGAAAAAGCAACAAAAAAGCGACAAAAGTGCGACAGAAAATGTGACAAAACGTGACAAAAAAGCGACAAAAAATGATGAAAAACACAACAGGAAAAGATTAAAAAGAGACGAAAACACAATAAAAAATGTGATAAAAAATGCAGCGACAACGCAACAAAAAGTTTTGCAGGTATTAGCTTTCAAATGAGCCGTTAAACTGGCCAAGAAGCTTTCTAATTTGGGTAAAGCCAAACTAGAAAAAATGTGCTCAGTTAAAGTGGGGGGTAAGATTAACTCTCTGGTGCGTTTTCAAACATTTGTGTGACAATGAGCCGGAAAAGTGAACTTAAACATTTTGAAAAAGGTTATTATAATAGGATATAATAATCGGTGTATAATGTGTATAAATAATATGGACCTTGTATGTAATAATGATTTGGTTAATTTCTGTACATTTCTTTTCCTATAATTTGAAACTCTTGTGGAAAAAACGTAAAACTCCCACCGTCCTGTAGGCGGCGGTAGTGCACTACAATAGTTCACACCAGAGAAGAAGACGTAGAACCGGAAGACGCTGGCTCGGAAGCTTTTCGAGTATTTTCCAGAATTTACCGATTAACTGGACGAAAAACTAACCAGGTCTGCTCTTCTGTGAACCACATTCTGCCGTGAGTGCGAGCTGCTGGTGAGTTCACGCCGAAATACCCCTCGTAATCATGGACATTTTGCGCATTCCCTTTGCAGCTTCACGTTTGCAAGTGTCAAACGTCAGCGAGGCTAGCGGCTAATAACAAGACACAAACCCCCCAGAAATGGCTTCAAAGACTAACATTTCTCCAAAGCTACACGATCGTTTGGCAGCTTTTAGGCTTCAAATAGATGGCTGATTGTAATAACACAAAAAATATGGATTTGTTTTGAATAATCTTGCAGAAGGGTCATGCTAGCAGACAGGCTAGCTGCAATTAGCATTAGCTGCAATGTCAACGAAAACCATGTATTTTGGGGAAAGCTGTGCTGATTTTTGTCTCACTTATTACGGCATTTTTAGCATGACAGATGTGGTATTGCAAATGACTGTCAGTACGCTGCGACTGGTTTTTAATTGGCGGGTGTTTGTTGACTGGTTAATGGTTTATTGCCCTCGAGACATTGCTAAGCTTGTGGTTATTTTGTGGAGGAAGTCAGATGTGCCCTAGAGGAAGACATAAGGGGATTTAAAGTTAGTTTAGTGAGAGCACAGGATACAGAGGAGAAAATCAATGCAATTGGCAAATCTTAACGGTTTTCAAACATTTCTCACCAATTCCATCCTGTGAAGAAGTGGCTCTTAGTTCCACCACGTCAAAACGTCAGGCCTGAACCAGCTGTAAAATGGGGCGACTTATCAAGACTGAAGTAGTTCTAAACAAGGACAACAACTAAAATAAAATTGTGTTTATACTTTTTATGCTTTGTGTGTAATAGCATTTTCTGTGTCGAGCTGCTCATTAGCTGCATGTTGTGTATTGATGACATTATAGTCCAAAATGTTACACAGTGTGCCTTTTAAATACTTTGTCTCACTCATCAGTGTTTGCTTATGTTTTTGTACATTGGAAAAAGGAAAAATCAATAAAAACTTAAATGACAAAAAAAAAATACTTTGTCTCACTCAATATGACATTTACAGCAGACAATGAAGAGGAATATTTAATAAACGCCCAATCCCCATCCCCCAATTTTTTTATATTTTTTTAAACCATAGGCAAATATCGTGATAATATCGTTAATTGTAATTATTTTGGCCAAGATCATCGTGACCCCAAATTTCATTATCGTCCCATCCTGAGTTAGCTGTGGCCCAAACACTTCGCTAATGTCCTGAAGATGCTAAGTCGTGGTCTCCCTTTTTCCCAACACCAGACTGTTGAATTCTGCAGTAAGACGGACGAAACATGTTCTGTTATTATTGTCGTACAACTGTTGCTGTTGTTCTTTGAGCTGAACTGTTGCGAGTGACAGTTTTTTATGTGATTGTAAAATGTTCCAAGGTTTGCTGCCCTTTAGGATCAGAGTTTCCTGAATCTGAAACACAAGCGACACAATAGGGAGAATCGCTGTTATTGTTCCGCGATTTTCACCGGATGTTTTGGTGACTGGTGGGCAAACGGCGGATTTTGAAGTGCTGTTTATTTAAATCACAGATCTTTCGCAGCGCAGATCTCTTCACATAAGCATTGCTCTGTTCATGAACCATGTTTTGACTCGCCATAGAACTATTATTATCTATTAAATACATTTGCGTTGCTCGCCAGTGCCTCTGACGTGACGACACAGCGATCCCCCCCTAATTCACCTCTGCATGAGGTGCCTTCGTCACTGCTCTGCCTCAGTCCTAACCCCCCATTCCTCTGGTTTCAGCTGCTCCAGGTCCGTCATGAGTAACAGCCACCCCCTGCGCCCTCTGGCCTCTGTGTCAGAGATCGACCACATCCACCTCCTCTCCGAACAGGTGGGGGCGCTGGTGCTGGGCGAGGAGTACAGCGACGTCACCTTCATCGTGGAGGGGAAACGGTTCCCGGCGCACAGGGTCATCCTCGCCGCGCGATGCCACTACTTCAGGTGATATTACACCCCGGGCAACACGAGCAGGCGCTTCAGTGTACGAGGGTTCAAAGGTCGGCTCATAAGGGGCAGTCGGGACTGAAGTGCGGATACTGGGTTAGTACAAAAGAACTAGCACATCTAGCCAAAGTGAGGGTTGGCCTCAGTGACGATCTGATGGTTTCGCTCGGCTTGTCATAATTGGTACTAAATCGACTTATCGTTCAAGTGAGAGATGAACCATATATTTTTGGACTCGCTATTTCTTGTCAGTAAATGTATTTGCATTTTACTCTGTATTTTTTATCCTATTTTTGTAATACTTTAACTATTTTATCAAAGTAAATTGTGTTTCATGTTAAACTCATGCATTTGTTAATATGTACTTTAGAACAAAGAGAGATTAATAAGATTTCCAGTTATTGCATTAACTGGTCTTCATTAATATCACTTATCGTTATAAGTTTCTGCCTCTACATATTGAAATGCCCTTACTGCCACAGGCTAATGTACTTCCTCTCCCGTGTCCCCGCTGTCCCACAGAGCGCTGCTGTACGGGGGGATGAAGGAGTCCCACCCTCAGGCCGAGGTGTGTCTGGAGGAGACCAGAGCTGAAGCCTTCTCCATGCTCCTGAACTACCTGTACACGGGCCGGGCGTCTCTCAGCGCCGCGCGGGAGGAGGTGCTGCTCGACTTCCTGGGCCTCGCGCACAGATACGGCCTCCAGCCACTAGAGGACTCCACCTCCGAGTTCCTGCGCACCGTGCTGCACACGCAGAACGTGTGTCTGGTGTTCGACGTGGCCAGTCTGTACGGTCTGAGCGCGCTCAGTACCGCCTGCTGCTGCTACATGGACAGACACGCCCCCGACGTGCTCAACTCGGACGGTTTCCTCCTGCTCGCAAAGGTACATCTCATCATGTCAACACTAACCAGTGTGTAACGCAGCATTTTGAACCGCTGTGAAGCTTAAATCGTTGGCCTGGGTTTAGTTGAGGACGCTTTGCTTCTAATTCACTGGAAAACGAGCCAGAGCAGACGAATAAAAGACCCAAAAGTTAAATAGGTGTTTGCAGTTTTGGTTTATTTTATTTATTTATTTGAACAGGGACAGTGTAACATCTACATTAGCCTCAGAAAGGAGAGATGCATTGTACCAGGTTATAGCACATGTGCTAATTTCCACCTGCAGTCCCTGGGCCTATTGTACATGTTTTTAGTGGTAGGGGAAACCGGAGTACCCGGAGGAAACCTACGCAGACACGAGGAGAACATGCAAACTCCACACAGAAAGGCCCCGTCCAGGTGGGAATCGAACCCGGACCTTCTAGCTGTGAAGCACGAGCGCTAACCACTGTGCCACCGTGCCGGTAACCCTAACCCTCGGAGGGGCCTGGGTCTTTGATACGTCTGGCTTGATTTCCAGCGTCTCTGACCACAAGAGCTAAGAAGAAGCTTCTGTGAATAGAAGCGGAACATCCTCAGCACAACTAAAGCCCGTCCAGTCGACGATTTAAGCTTCATGACGATGAATACTTCCTGGACAAACGAGAGCCTTCACAAACACGTGAGGATTTTGGACAGAAAATCCTCACTAAAATATTTGCAGAGTTCTGATTTGATGAAGCACAAACTGTGTTGTGTGTGTACACCTAACCACTATGGCACAGTGAGGGAGGGGTGACACTGAGAACAGTGCATGGATGGAACCTATTGTACATGTTTTTACCGGTAGGGGAAACTGCAGTACCCGGAGGAAACACAGGGAGAGCATGAAAACTGCTCACAGAAAGGCTCCACCGAGGATGAAAGGATTTTTAGTTTTGGCTGAAATAATATATTTCTTGCTTCAACGTTTCCTGTTTTGTCCAATTTATTTTGAAAATGGAAGTTTCGCGTTTGTTGGCGTTAAAAACATTTAACCGTATGACACTTTTTCTTTTTTTTTATTAGTTTATTTAAACAGGGACAATGCACATTAATTAACATCACTGTAAATGTGCCAGCGTTAGCTCCAAAGCTTGCCTCCTGCAGTAACCTCTCTGTCCTGTAGACGGCGCTGTTGACGGTGGTGACGCGGGACTCGTTCGCTGCCACTGAGAAGGAGATCTTCCAGGCGCTGAGCCGCTGGTGCCTCCATCACGACGAGGCGGCGCAGACGCAGGAGGTCATGGGCGCCGTGAGGCTGCCGCTCATGACGCTCACGGAGATGCTGAACGTGGTGAGACCGTCGGGCCTCGTGAGTCCGGACGACCTGCTGGACGCCATCAAGATGCGGTCGGAGAGTCGCAACATGGACCTGAACTACAGGGGCATGCTCGGTGAGTCGAGTGTCGGGCGCTCAGTGAGTCGAGTGTCGGGCGCTCAGTGAGTCGAGTGTCGGGCGCTCAGTGAGTCGAGTGTCGGGCGCTCAGTGAGTCGAGTGTCGGGCGCTCAGTGAGTCGAGTGTCGGGCGCTCAGTGAGTCGAGTGTCGGGCGCTCAGTGAGTCGAGTGTCGGGCGCTCAGTGAGTCGAGTGTCGGGCGCTCAGTGAGTCGAGTGTTTGAGTCGAGTGTCGGGCGCTCGGTGAGTCGAGTGTCGGGCGCTCGGTGAGTCGAGTGTCGGGCGCTCGGTGAGTCGAGTGTCGGGCGCTCGGTGAGTCGAGTGTCGGGCGCTCGGTGAGTCGAGTGTCGGGCGCTCGGTGAGTCGAGTGTCGGGCGCTCGGTGAGTCGAGTGTCGGGCGCTCGGTGAGTCGAGTGTCGGGCGCTCGGTGAGTCGAGTGTCGGGCGCTCGGTGAGTCGAGTGTCGGGCGCTCGGTGAGTCGAGTGTCGGGCGCTCGGTGAGTCGAGTGTCGGGCCCGCTCGGTGAGTCGAGTGTCGGGCCCGCTCGGTGAGTCGAGTGTCGGGCCCGCTCGGTGAGTCGAGTGTCGGGCCCGCTCGGTGAGTCGAGTGTCGGGCCCGCTCGGTGAGTCGAGTGTCGGGCGCTCGGTGAGTCGAGTGTCGGGCGCTCGGTGAGTCGAGTGTCTGAGCGAGTGTCGGGCGCTCAGTGAGTCGAGTGTCGGGCGCTCGGTGAGTCGAGTGTCGGGCGCTCGGTGAGTCGAGTGTCGGGCGCTCGGTGAGTCGAGTGTCGGGCTCTCGGTGAGTCGAGTGTCGGGCGCTCGGTGAGTCGAGTGTCGGGCGCTCGGTGAGTCGAGTGTCGGGCGCTCGGTGAGTCGAGTGTCGGGCGCTCGGTGAGTCGAGTGTCGGGCGCTCGGTGAGTCGAGTGTCTGAGCGAGTGTCGGGCGCTCAGTGAGTCGAGTGTCGGGCGCTCGGTGAGTCGAGTGTCGGGCGCTCGGTGAGTCGAGTGTCGGGCGCTCGGTGAGTCGAGTGTCGGGCTCTCGGTGAGTCGAGTGTCGGGCGCTCGGTGAGTCGAGTGTCGGGCGCTCGGTGAGTCGAGTGTCGGGCGCTCGGTGAGTCGAGTGTCGGGCGCTCGGTGAGTCGAGTGTCGGGCGCTCGGTGAGTCGAGTGTCGGGCGCTCGGTGAGTCGAGTGTCGGGCGCTCGGTGAGTCGAGTGTCGGGCGCTCGGTGAGTCGAGTGTCGGGCGCTCGGTGAGTCGAGTGTCTGAGCGAGTGTCGGGCGCTCGGTGAGTCGAGTGTCTGAGCGAGTGTCGGGCGCTCGGTGAGTCGAGTGTCGGGCGCTCGGTGAGTCGAGTGTCGGGCGCTCGGTGAGTCGAGTGTCGGGCGCTCGGTGAGTCGAGTGTCGGGCGCTCGGTGAGTCGAGTGTCGGGCGCTCGGTGAGTCGAGTGTCTGAGCGAGTGTCGGGCGCTCGGTGAGTCGAGTGTCTGAGCGAGTGTCGGGCGCTCGGTGAGTCGAGTGTCGGGCGCTCGGTGAGTCGAGTGTCGGGCGCTCGGTGAGTCGAGTGTCTGAGCGAGTGTCGGGCGCTCGGTGAGTCGAGTGTCGGGCGCTCGGTGAGTCGAGTGTCTGAGCGAGTGTCGGGCGCTCGGTGAGTCGAGTGTCTGAGCGAGTGTCGGGCGCTCGGTGAGTCGAGTGTCGGGCGCTCGGTGAGTCGAGTGTCGGGCGCTCGGTGAGTCGAGTGTCTGAGCGAGTGTCGGGCGCTCGGTGAGTCGAGTGTCTGAGCGAGTGTCGGGCGCTCGGTGAGTCGAGTGTCTGAGCGAGTGTCGGGCGCTCGGTGAGTCGAGTGTCTGAGCGAGTGTCGGGCGCTCGGTGAGTCGAGTGTCGGGCGCTCGGTGAGTCGAGTGTCGGGCGCTCGGTGAGTCGAGTGTCGGGCGCTCGGTGAGTCGAGTGTCTGAGCGAGTGTCGGGCGCTCGGTGAGTCGAGTGTCTGAGCGAGTGTCGGGCGCTCGGTGAGTCGAGTGTCTGAGCGAGTGTCGGGCGCTCGGTGAGTCGAGTGTCTGAGCGAGTGTCGGGCGCTCGGTGAGTCGAGTGTCGGGCGCTCGGTGAGTCGAGTGTCGGGCGCTCGGTGAGTCGAGTGTCGGGCGCTCGGTGAGTCGAGTGTCGGGCGCTCGGTGAGTCGAGTGTCTGAGCGAGTGTCGGGCGCTCGGCCTGGAGTTTACGGCTTTTAAACGAGGCCCACAGCTACATGGTCCAGGCCGCGCCGCTTCGTCCAGAGTCATGGGATCAATATATTTTTCATAAATGAACTACTTGAATATAAGTCGTTACGTTAGCTCTGACCTTTAGCTTGAGCTTTTAAATGATCGATAGCGCCCCCTTCTGACAAAAATGTGTGTAAAATCCCAGGTAAATCAAACGAGACCCTAAACCCTGATCTGAATCTGTCGCAGTCCCGGAGGAGAACATCGCCACCATGAAGTTCGGGGCGCAGGTGGTGAAGGGCGAGCTGAAGTCGGCGCTTTTGGACGGCGACACCCAGAACTACGACCTGGACCACGGGTTCAGCCGGCACCCCATCGAGGAGGACGGGCGCGCCGGCCTCCAGGTCAAACTGGGACAGCCCTCCATCATCAACCACATCCGGCTGCTGCTGTGGGACCGGGACAGCAGGTGGGACGGGGCTCTCGGTGAATTTAACTCGCGGTTTAATCCGGACTTGGGTGTTAAATAAATACATTGTTCTCAGGTCGTACTCGTACTACATCGAGGTGTCCATGGACGAGCTGGACTGGGTTCGAGTCGTGGATCATTCCAAGTTCCTCTGTCGCTCGTGGCAGAACCTCTTCTTCTCCCCCAGAGTCTGCAGGTCACACACGGATTGTCCTCAAATTAAGGCCTTAAATGTCATCACAGGATTCCAGCTGGTTTTAAATCTAAATTCAATGGAAAATACTGATATTGCGTGACAGATTTTCCCGCGTAAGTTCATTAAAGATGGGCAGCGTTAAAAGTTTTACTTTAACTTGTTTACTTTAATAAATCCTTCCCATAGTCCCTCTGTGGGTAATACAAGTGTTAATGGGATGAGTGGGGGGTCTTTCATCTCCCCCTGGTGTCTCTAGCCAATAAAACCACACACCAACTTTCCTGCCACTGGGTCGGAGTCACCAATACACACTAATGGAATCGCGAAGAAGAAGCTAACAGGCTAACGGGCAAAGCTAACTGCGGGCTAGCGCCACTGAAACAGTATTTACAGCCAAGTTTAAGTGAGAAAAAAGATTTCCATTGTGTAACTCGATGAACAACATCCCTCTGTCCCTTTGTCTTTTCTGTCAGCGTAGTATTTACTCTCACGGACGATTAATGAGTAAAAAACACAACATGCTACGACACCTGCAGTGGCGCTTATGGCCTCTAGGGGCATGAGTTACTATAGGAAAAATAAAAGTATCGAAAGCAGGAACCGAAAATAAATATAAAATCTTTATATTCAAGTTTTGATGCTGTTGGTTTTCAAAATAAAAAAAGTGAAAGACAAGTTGATGTTTGATCAGGGGGAATTTGGGGAAAAACTGGGAAAATGTTGGAAAAAATGTGGGAGTTTCTTGATTGTTTTACCTCCAAACAAATGAAATGAAGGAAAATGAACATTATTGATCTGTTTTATGTTTCTATAATACAACGAATAATTTTGTAAAATTGTGTCAAACCAAGTATCGAAAAACATTTAACGATACCCAGCCCTATTAAAGATCCACAAATGGATGTTTCTAAAACACATTCAGCCACAGTTTAGCAGTTTTGAATATCGACATGTTTCCTCCGTAACATGAACGTCTGCTCTTCTTCTTCTGCAGATACGTGCGAATCGTCGGGACGCACAACACCGTGAACAAAGTGTTCCACCTGGTGGCCTTCGAGTGCATGTTCACCAACCGGCCGCACACGCTGGACAACGGGCTGCTGGGTACGAAACGCTGCTCACTTGTGACTAAAGGCAGCCACGTATGAGATCTATTATGATATTTAAATCTCTCGCGGTGCCGTAACAAGTGACCCCGGCCGGGGGTTCCCATATTATCAGGCGCTCAACCCCCCAAATCACAAAACTGAATATCCTGGAATATTTGGCTTCATTTCACTAAAATATCCTGTTTCCAATGGAAGTTTATTTGTGAAGCGCTTTTCATACGACACGAGTTCCTCATAGATTGACATGAACGTTCTGTCCCTGGTCAGTTCCGGCGGAGAACGTGGCGACGGTCGCGGCGTGTGCCAGCGTGGTGGAGGGCGTGAGCCGCAGCAGGAACGCCTTGCTCAACGGCGACACGCGGAACTACGACTGGGACTCGGGCTACACCTGCCACCAGCTCGGCTCCGGCGCCATCGTCATCCAGCTCGCTCAGCCCTTCTCCATCAACTCCATGAGGTACGACTGGACCGGGTTCCCAGGGAGACGCTGCTGACGTTTAACTTTAACAAATACATTTACCGACCTTCACAATATGATGTTTCATTATTGCACTGATTCAAGATTTCACTGAAGTCGCTCCTACAGACTTGGACGTAACAGTATTTAACGCCTGAATCTATTTCCAATTATACAAAAAAATATATTATCAGTGTTTTTGCTTTGAAGCTGATGCTATGCTTGTGTCTCTGACCTCTGACCTTGTGTCTCTGACCTCTGACCTTGTCTTTCTGACCCCTGACCTTGTGTCTCTCTCTCTCTCTCTGACCTTGTGTCTCTCTCTCTCCCTCTGACCTTGTGTCTCTCTCTCTCTCTGACCTTGGACCTCTGACCCCTGACCTTGTGTCTCTCTCTCTGACGTGGCTGTGTCCGAATGTCCACACTATTCCCTAACCCCTCATTCACTACATAGGCCCGCACTATATAGTAGACTATATAGTCCACTGATTCTGTTGGCAATTCGGACAGAAGCCACTACTTTCTCCGAGCTGCGTGACGTCACGCGCGCTGCGGCGTGCAGATTTTTTTTCCTCTTTTTTTTCTTCTGAATTTATTTATTGTTACAAACGTTTATTTTATGAAACAGAATGACAGTTTTGGCACTTTTACAGGCGTTTTATTTGACATTTAAATTAAAATTAAAACTATCATATAAAAAAAAAAAACACTCCAGCGTTCGCTCAAAGACGTGCAGAAAGCAGGTCCGAGCCCGGTGTCCGAAGCGCCGGCAGAATGAGTGACTACATCTGCAAAAAGTTCGCTAAACTCCGGAAAAAAAATATTTCTGCGATAAAGATCAACCAAACTCATGAAACAGGGGACTATTTATGGATAAATACGAGTCAGATATATTTAACATGGATTTTACATGAATGGCTTGGATTATTTGAGAGGAAGCTATTGGTCATTTAACAGCTCGAGCTAAAGGTTAGCAGCTAACGTTAGCATTTTTCACCGTAACCGTTTATATTTAAGTCATTTATTCATGATAAATACGCAACACACGATTGAAACGGCTGATTCTATTTCATCCCTTCTGACCGCCAGAGGCGGTGCTTCAAGCACTGAATGATCATTCTTGAGCATGCCCAGGTCGAGAAATTAATAACAACACAGTCACCTGTGACATCCGGTGACCTACGTGAGTCTATAAAATCACGTGACACCGGAAACACAGTCCCTTTCGTTCTTCTCGCACATGGTCGAGTGCTATCGCTTTGACGGACTCCGCTGCTGCGTTTTGACTGACTCAACTACTGCGTTTTTGGCTGACTCCACTGCTATTTTCGGCCCCTTCACCGTGGTGGGAGCTGCGAGCGTGTCTCGCCCTCCTGGGCTGCGTGGACGATTGACGCGGCGGGGTGTGCGTCGGTGAGTATCCCTGTTGCCGTTTACGGCTTGGAGTGCATTTTACGTGTCCGGTGCCGTTTTCGGCGGGACGTCTGATCGTACTGCGGCCAGTTTTGTGGCTTGTTTTCCTTTCTGACACGGCGCTGCCGTTTTCGGCTGTCCCGTTTTTGTTTACCTTCGTGGTTTTCGGCCGGGGTTCTGTGTTCCCGGCTCGCTTTGTTTTTTGTCTCCACCGGTGGCGTGCTCGCTCGTGTGGTTTTTTACTTATTCTATTTTTACGGGTCGTGTGTGCCGTTTACGGCTGTGTTGACCCGGAGACATGTTGGGCTCCCCCTGCTGCAGGGACTGCGTAGCCCCGCTGGCCTTGGACGACGGGCACGATCTGTGCGCCTCGTGCCTGGGTGTTGATCACCTTCATGAGGGACTCACCGAGGCCGCTTGCATGGACTGTCGTGTAATGCCGCTGTCTGTGCGTGAGGCGCGCCTGGCTGCCAGCGGGGGCGCGGGGAAGTGGCCGCGGGGGCCGGTCTCCTCTCTGCCTCCTACTCCGCAGGCGCTGGACGGGGTGAGCTCCGCTGCTGGAGCTCCTCCCTCCGCTGGCCGAAAACGCTCCGCTACGGGGGCAGAGGCCTCTGCCCGGAAGAAGGGCAAGGTGGGTCGTCCTTCTGGGTTGGCGATGAAGGTCGACAGTTTGTCGTCCGAGCTGGCCCAGATGAAGGCTCTCCTTCAGGCCCTTCACGGGGACGGCCTGCGTCCGGAGAGGGACGGGGGGCCGCAGGAGGACGTGGCGTCCCTTCACGACGATGACGCCCTGTCAGTTGCGGCATCGGACTCTCAGTTTCATGATGTGGACCTACCCCGTGACCCCGTGGACGTGCATACGGAGGCGTCTGAAACGGGCAGCGGCGCTTCTGACTCCCCAGCGAGGGACGTGGAGGGCGCGGCTATCTCTGCCATGCGTACCGCGCTCGCGCGTTTGCAGCTGGACGCTCCACCCGCGCAGTCGGCGGCCCCCAGTGCCTTTTTTCGGCGGCAGGCTTCGTCCACTGCCTTTTTGGTTCCTCCGTCCACGGAATACATCGGCCAGCTTCAGGCCTGCTGGACCGACACTAAGGTTTTTTCGAAGCCGACAGCGGACGGCAGGGCGCTTGCCTCCATGCAGGAGGCTTCCAGGTTTGGGCTGGACCGCATGCCGTCCGTCGAACCTGCGGTGGCCTCGCTGATAGTGTCTCCGGACGAAGCCCTGAGGACTGACGCGAGGTGTCCGCGTCCTCAGTGTAGGGCTACGGATGAGCTCTTGTGCAAGGCGTACGAGGGCGGTGCTCGCATGGGGCGCATCGGGAATTCCATGTCCCATTTGCTGCTGGGTCTGGCTTCCTCTTTGGAGGACGCCGACCTGGATTCTCCGACGCAAGGCCTTGTGGACACGTCTCTGCAGGCCTTTGCCTTCATGTCCAGGGAACTCGGCCGCCTACTCTCCACTCTCACACAAGCTCGTAGGCAGGTCTGGTTGGCTCAGTCTCCTCTGACTGAGGCATGTAGGAGGACTCTGCGGGGTCTCCCGGTCCGTCCGGGGGAACTTTTTGGTTCGGCGGCACTGGAGGCTCTGCAGCGTACGGCACAGGCCACCCAGACGCGTCAGCAGTTGGCGGGTCTTCACCGGCGTGTTCCTCCACGTACGACTGCTCCTGGTCCGTCTCGGAGGGCTTTCCCCCCTTCGTCGGACCCCTTTGTCGCTCCTCGGAGACCGCTCCCGAGGTCCGACCGGTTTCGTGACGACCCACCTGGAACGCAGGCCTTTCGTCGGCCCCGCACGGGACAGCAGTCACGGCAACCCTCCCGGTCCACTAGGGGCCGTGGGGGATGCAAGTGAGACCCGCAGGCCGGCGGTCGGTCGTTTCACCCCGGAACAACTCCGGTATTGGGCTGCTCACACCCGGGACGCCTGGGTGTTGACCACATTGTCCGGGGGTTACAGGCTACAGTTCCGCCGCCGGCCTCCGGTTTCTGGCCCGGTCCGGGTCACTCACATCCGCGACCCGGCCAAAGCCCAGGCACTACAACTGGAAATTGTGACCTTGCTGGACAAGGGCGCGATTGTGCCTGTGGATCCCCTGCAGGATCCAGGGGGTTTTTATTCACGTTATTTTCTGGTCCCAAAGAAGACCGGGGATCTGCGTCCCGTGTTGGACTTGAGGGGTCTCAACCGGTTTTTAAAGGTCTTGCCATTCCGCATGCTGCGCACCGCGGAAGTGCTTCACGCTATAGAGAGGGACGAATGGTTCACCAGCATCGATTTGAAGGATGCGTATTTCCACGTCCCAATCGCACCTCCTCATTGGAGGTTTCTGCGCTTCGTGTTTCGGCATTATCAATTCAGGGTTCTCCCTTTCGGGCTCTCACTGTCCCCCCGTGTGTTCACGCGATTTGTAGCGGCGGCGCTGGCACCGTTACAGGCGCGGGGTTTGAAGGTACTTCCTTACATAGACGACTGGCTGGTTTGTGCGCCATCCCGCGCACAGGCTGTCCGGGACACGGAGACTGTCCTCGCGCACGTACGCCGGTTGGGGCTCAGGGTGAATCTCCCCAAGAGCAACTTGGTTCCGACCCAGGCCACGGTTTTTCTGGGGATTGCTCTCGACACGGTCTCCATGACCGCGCGGCCCTCACCTCGGCGGGTCGAGGGTATCGTGGAGACCCTCTCTGCGTTTCAAGGGGCCAGAAGGTTGCCTTTTATCACATTCCTGCGGCTCCTAGGCAGGTTGGTGTCGGTTTCCAGTGTGGTTCCCTTGGGACTGCTCCGTCTGCGCCCCCTGCAACTATGGTTGAACGGCCAGCAGTTGGATCCATCGCGGCTTTCACACCGGCGTGTGCAGTTACTGGTGTCGCGTCAGTGTCTGGTGGCTCTGGCTCCGTGGAGGGACAGGCTTTGGATCGAGCATGGCGTCCCGCTGGGGGCTTGTCCGGCTCGGCGAGAAGTTGTGTGTACGGATGCGTCGTCCACGGGCTGGGGTGCGACGTGGCAGGGCCGGGTGACGCAAGGTGTGTGGCCCCCTCGGTCGAGGCGGGAACACATAAACGTCTTGGAGCTGCTTGCGGTGCATTTGGCGCTTCGTCGTTTCCTGCCGTATCTGCGGGGCCGACACGTCTTGATACGGTCAGACAACACGTCTGTGGTCTACCACATCAACCACATGGGGGGAACCGGGTCGGTCAGGTTGACTCAGGTGGCTGGTCAGCTACTCGCATGGGCGTGGCCTCGATTGGCGGGATTGCGGGCGACCCATATACCGGGACCGCAGAATCAGGTGGCCGATTTCCTGTCCCGTCATTCGGTGCCGGCCGGGGAGTGGATGCTCCATCCGGAGGTGGTGGCCCTGATTTGGGGGTCCTTCGGCAGGGCGGAGGTGGACCTCTTCGCCTCGAGAGATGCGAACCATTGCCCACTCTGGTTCTCTCTGGCGGACGCCTCCAGCCCGATGGGCCAGGACGCACTGGCACACGACTGGCCCCACGTTCTGCTGTACGCCTTCCCTCCGCTGCCGCTCATTTTCCCGACGCTTCTCCGGGTCCTTCAGGAGGGACACCGGCTTCTCCTGGTGGCTCCATTCTGGCCGGGGAGGACTTGGTTTCCGCTGCTGCGCAGGCTTTGTTGCAGCTTGCCGATGCGTCTCCCTTGCCGGGCGGACCTGTTGTCCCAAATGAGGGGCCGGGTGCTGCACCCCGAGCCCGCTCGCCTCCAACTCTGGGTCTGGCCACTGCGAGGCCCGGCATAGATTTTTCCGTTTTTGACGGTGGTGTCGGTCACACTATCGACAATGCCCGGGCGCCGTCCACACGCCTGTTGTATGCGAACAGGTGGAAACTGTTTGACGGGTGGTGTCGTGACCGTGGCCTGGACCCTGTACGCTGTCCTGTCCCGGACATCCTCTTGTTCTTGCAGGACCTGCTCGATAAGGGACGGTCTCCCTCTACCCTAAAGGTATACGTGGCGGCTATTTCCTGTTGGCATGTTGACGTGGACGGTGCTACAGTCGGCGGCAATAAGATGGTCTCCTTGTTTTTGAAGGGCGCCCGGAGACTGCATCCCCCCAGACGCCACGTGGTGCCTTCATGGGACCTGGACGTGGTGCTCACGGCTCTGCGGTCTGCGCCGTTTGAACCTTTGTCAGAGGTGAGCCTTAAGTGGTTGTCCATGAAGACTGCATTCCTCTTGGCGATGGTCTCAGCCAAGCGGGTGGGTGAATTGCAGGCCTTCTCTATAGGGGACTCTTGCTGCCGATGGAACCCTGATAGTTCGGGGGTTACTCTCTGGCCTGATCCCTCTTTTGTTCCGAAGGTGCCCTCTGCCAGTCCTGTCGGGCCCTTGCGACTCGCCCGCTTTGACCCTGACTCCGACTCCGAGCATCTGTGCCCTGTCCGCTCGCTGGCCGCTTATGTGAGGGCGACCGCGGCGATACGTAAGTCGGATCAGCTGTTTGTGTGCTACGCAGGACCCCGAGTGGGTCATCCGCTATCTAAACAGCGTTTGTCACAGTGGGTCGTGGGTGTTATCACTGAGGCTTATGCCAGATGTGGCCGGTCACTGCCTGCAGGTGTGAGGTGTCATTCCACCAGGGGCGTCTCCACTTCCTGGGCCGCGATGACGGGCGTTCCGCTGGCGACGATTTGTGCTGCGGCTTCGTGGACATCTTCACACACCTTTACCCGGTTCTACAGGGTAAATGTGGCCACTCCACATCCGTTGGAGGGCGTCCTCCGCCAGCACCGCTCTTGATTGAGGTGAGTGTCTTTGGGTCCGTGGATTCCTCGGGACCTTGTTGACATTAGTCATTCAGTGCTTGAAGCACCGCCTCTGGCGGTCAGAAGGGATGAAATAGAACGCAAGTTACGTATGTAACTATGGTTCTATGAATCCCGAATGACCGCCAGAGCGTTCAGTCCCTCGGAATCCTCTCGTTGTGCGAGAAGATTGTAGGGACTGTGTTTCCGGTGTCACGTGATTTTATAGACTCACGTAGGTCACCGGATGTCACAGGTGACTGTGTTGTTATTAATTTCTCGACCTGGGCATGCTCAAGAATGATCATTCAGTGCTTGAAGCACCGCCTCTGGCGGTCATTCGGGATTCATAGAACCATAGTTACATACGTAACTTGCGTTTCATTCCGTCGTGTTGTTTAGTTCAAAGACCTGTTGCTGTCAGGCATTCTTCTCCGACTCTCGCAATGCATTGTGGGCTATATTGACCCGTTTAGTGACCGCTGATGCTCACTACTTTTCAGAATGCATTGTGGGAAATTTTGAGTGCACTACTTTTTTCTCTCTGGACATTCGGACACCCCTACAACATGTGACCACGATATAGTCACGATATAGTCACTATATAGGGAATAGTGTGGACATTCGGACACAGCCCTTGTGTCTCTCTCTCTCTCTGACCTTGTGCCTCTGACCCCTGACCTTGTGTCTCTCTCTCTCTGACCTTGTGTCTCTCTCTCTCTCTGACCTTGTGCCTCTGACCCCTGACCTTGTGCCTCTGACCCCTGACCTTGTGTCTCTGACCCCTGACCTTGTGTCTCTCTCTCTGACCTTGTGTCTCTCTCTCTCTCTGACCTTGTGTCTCTGACCCCTGACCTTGTGCCTCTGACCCCTGACCTTGTGCCTCTGACCTTGTGCCTCTGACCCCTGACCTTGTGTCTCTCTCTCTGACCTTGTGTCTCTCTCTCTCTCTGACCTTGTGTCTCTGACCCCTGACCTTGTGCCTCTGACCCCTGACCTTGTGCCTCTGACCTTGTGCCTCTGACCCCTGACCTTGTGTCTCTGACCCCTGACCTTGTATCTCTGACCTTGTGCCTCTGACCTCTGACCCCTGCACAGGCTGCTGCTCTGGGACTGTGACGAGCGCTCCTACAGCTACTACATCGAGGTGTCCACTGACCAGCAGCTGTGGACCAAAGTGGTGGACCGCACCCGCGTGGCCTGCAGGTCAGAGTGCGTCTACGCCGCTACTAAAGGTTTTCACGCAGTCATCCGGTCTAACGTCGCCGTGTTCTTGATGTTCCAGGTCGTGGCAGACGCTGAAGTTCGACAAACAGCCGGCGTCTTTCATTCGAATCGTGGGAACTCACAACACGGCCAACGAGGTGAGAAGCTCCTGGATCCATGTCGTTCAGAAGCTTCTGATTCAGCTCGAACCAGGAAGTGACATTTATACTAAAATATCCAAAACACATCGAGCGGGGAATTAAAAAGTTCAACTCAAACTGGCATTTAATAAATGTTTTGTATGAAAGTAAAGGCCTCGCTCGACTATAATATTTGGACAAGGTCTTTGTAAATTGTTTTAAAACCCGAGGAGACGGATCTTTGGACCTGCCCCGGACTCTGCACATGTTCTGTGGACGCACCTCTTTAATCAGGCTTCCTCGCCTCCCCGTCCTGAGGCCTATGAGTATCGTGCCCTTTTCTATTGTGCACATCCCGACATGATGGAATGTGACTAATGTTTTTTATTTCTTATTTTTATGGAGTGCTTTGTGACCCTGGTCTGTGAAAGGCGCTATATAAATAAACTTTACTTACTTTAAAAGTTAAGTCAAACCAATGGGTGAGGGACTCGTTTATCATAAGGGGCAATGGCAGGGAGCTGACATTGCTGTAATACCGCCCCCTGGTGGACAGGGGGACATTGTTGATAATTCCCAAATACCTGCTCTGATCTTCTGGTCTTAAATCCCGTCTCCAGGTTTTCCACTGCGTTCACTTCGAGTGTCCGGCGCAGCTGGACTCCGACGTGAAGGAGGGAAGTCCCGGCGTGAACCCGAGTCCCCAGGAGCCTTCGGACGCCAGCGCTCACCCCCGGCCGCAGAGACCGTCCCGCTCCCTCAGCCAGATGCCCTCCCTGCCTTCGCCCTCGTCTCTGCACTGAGCGACCGTCGCTCCGCCGGCACTTATGGACAGGCCTCGCGCAGAGAAGAGTTATTTATGCCGGAGACTTATTTATTTATTTATTTATTATGGTTTGAAAATATCCAGACGTTTCGCGTGATATTTAATTCTGTGAACGTGACTCAGAGTCGAGCGAACGGCGGCTCCACAACCCGAGCTCCAGGAGGCGTTCGTTAGACGTTCGGCTGGTTTTCTCCTTTAACAGTCAAGCTCCGCCCCCTTCCTCCTGATTGGCCCTGAGGGGCTCACAGGGAAAGCTCGTCTCATTGGTCAAAGTGATGACATCGCGGATTCTGATTAGTGTCTGACATCGGCAAAGGGAGGGACTTTAGAAAAACTATTCAGTCAAACTTGTGTTAAATTTCAGACTCAATTACACACAATCTATTACATTTGTAAAACATTTAAACTTAGACCATTACTTTAATAATATGTAGAAGGTTTTCCAGAGGGATTTTTAAAATGTCCAATTTCTGCCTGAGTCACTGAGCTTTGGACCTAATTATTACACATTTTTTCCGCTCTTAAATAACTTGTTCTAAAACTAAACAACATCCGAAATCTTAGTAACTAACATTTCAACTAAATGATTGATTCGACCCATCCCTGCACTCGCTGTAGCGCAAATGCCTAAAGCCAAAGCTATTTAATAAAACTCCAGATCAAACGTGGCGGCCATCTTGTGACTGGCCGGCGAGGCTAACTCCGGTGCCACCGATGCAAAACCAGAATGTGTGATTCACTCATTGTTTGGGATTGGTTTGCTACTTCCAAGTTAAGGATGTAATTTCTTTTTAGTCGTGTTTTATCTTTTCTCCTTTCACTGCATCACGGCCTCCTGTTCAATCAAAGAAATACTGTTTTAAAAATGGGAAACAAATGTTGTGTTAGATATAAATGATTTGAAGTGTTTGCCTCCAGTGTCGGTCCTACACTGATGTAAAGCGGTAGAAATCTTTATTTACCGTGTGATTACATTGCACTGGGTTAGCAGGGCCGGTCACAAGATGGCCGCCAGAATTGCTGTTCGTTCCAGCGTGTTCCTATGGCCATGTCTCGAGCTTATTTCAATATCTTTGCCTAAGGCTGGGCACCGTTAAATAAAAAAATATATAAAAAAACAGGAACCGAAAATAAATATATAATCTTTATATTCAAGTGTTGATGCTGTCGGTCATAAAAATTTAAAAGAAAATGAAAATATGGTAAAATTGGGGAACATTTATGGAAAAAAAACTGGGAATGTGTGGAAAAAAATTTGAAAAATGTGGGGGGAAAATTGAAAAAAATGGAGGAAAAATTAAAACATTTGGGGAAAAAACATGAAAAAAAAACGGCAATAAAATTTTGTTTTTCTGCCCTTTTGTCGTTAAAGGAAGTTTCTTGTTTGTTTCACCTCCAAACAAATGATACAAATGCAAAAGAAATTAATTGGAAGAAAAAAGGAACATTATTGATCTGACTAATAATTTAGGCATCGGTGTCGAAAACCAAGTATCTTTAAAGTAACGGCATCGAAAAACATTTACCGATACCCAGCCCTAAAGCTGTTGCAGCATTAACCTGATTTAATTGTGCTTCTTTCTAATTATTATTCCATTGCTTTTCGGGTGATCTGTTCCTCAAGTTTCAGAAACCACAGATGGTTCGGGTTGTGGAGCCGCCGTTTGCTTCACTCCAACTTCACGCACGTTTCGAGTGAATCGTTTTAACGTTGTCGTTTTTCCGACACTCGGACCTCGTTCCGTCCCTCACTCGCGTTCCCAAACCGGCCTCGCGCTCCGCCTGTCCACAAGTGCCACTTTTGTTTTGTTTTATAAACGGACTTTGTCGAAGGAAGGGATGAAGTAGAAGTAATGGAAGGAACATTTCAGACGCGTTTTGCACATTTCCATCACATCGTCCCCAGTGCGACATTTGTACCGAGTCTTCCTTCGTTTGTCGAGGTGCTTTTCCAAAGTTCGAACCGCTGGAAAAACAGGGTTGATTCCGCCGCCGTAGATTAGGAACAGTACGATATTTTTGTAGAGTTTTCATACGATTTACGGCGAGACCCGGCAGGTGAAAACAGACCAACGTGGCTCGTTCATTCACAAATACCCGACATGTTTGGTGTCCACGTGTGTCCTCCATCGCCCCCTGGTGTCTCCGGCCAGAACACCACACTTGAAACTCGCCCTGCCACGGGTCGGAGTCACCAACACACACTAATGAAATCACGAAGAAGAGGCTAACGGGCTAACGCGGGCTAGCGCCACTTAAACAGTATTTACAGCCAAGATTGAGTGAAAAAAAAAAAGATATTTTCTGTCAGCGTAGGATTTACTCTCACGGACAATTAATGAGTAAAAAAACACGACATGCTACGACACCTGCAGTGGCGCTTACGGCCTCTAGGGGCACGAGTTACTGCTTTAACAACATCTGCAGACTCCACACTGTACAGGCTCGGGCTCAGTATTTTGTAGGATTTTTTCAAAGGGATTTTTCAATATCTACAGTAATTCCTGCCTGATTTACTCTGAACCACAAAAGACGTAAAAAAAAACCAGGGCCGGGACTTGTTTCAATTCATTAACCTCTTACTGTCTTAAAGGGACAGGCCAGCGTTTTTCCCACACTGAGATCTGTTCTTACCTGAGCTTAGACGAGTTGATGCGAACCCGTCTGGTCTTTATGCTCAGTCACGCAAAAAGACCAAAGATGTTGTTAGCATTTAGCCTCTCCTCTCCCCATGGGGCCAAACGGGGGTGACGTTTTCCCCTATTTAAATACGGTTACGCGAGTCTTTACACGATCCAAGTCTAGTCACACAAAATTAAACATGTGGATAAAAAGGGGGACTATATTGTGAGGCGTAATGACACCTTGGGAGCGCTTCGACTTTACTGCACGGATAAAAAAAACGTAGTTTGCCAGAAATTTACCAAATCTGGCAGAAAATTCCATTCGGTCCGATCAAAAAAGTCAATGAAATCCTTGTCATGTTTCATGGCGTTACCATAGCGATGACCAGAAAACCCCCCCATTTACTCTCATGGAAAGGTTTTACCAAATGAAAGAGGCAAATGGAAACATTGTTTTTCTCTCTGCTTATTCCACAAGGCAGGGGTAGGCAACGTCAGGCCCGGGGGCCAAATCCGGCCCTCGAGCGTCGAACCTCCGGCCCCCGAGATGAATTTGAGAAATAATATTATGCAAGTAAGAGATCAAACACCTGTTACAGTACTAGTAAAAAGCGATAAATAGTGTCAGTATTTTGAATATTATATTATGTGAAACAGTGATTCTCAACTGCTGGGTTGAGACTCATTCTCAGGGGTTCGCGAGAAGTTTTGTATCAGTATTTTCCATCTGAAACACTACGTTATTGGGCTGTCCGTGATCTCAGTCTTACAAGCATATCTACGGCTTGTTCAGTAAAGACTTGGAAAATACAATATTCTGTATTATGACAAATGACAGTTTTATTTGGGTCGCAGCTCGTCCTCGAGGTAATGGCGGTAATTGGCGTTTGCAGAAAAAAAAAGTTCTTTAGGCCGTAATGGCTGAGGTTCGGCAATAATGAATTTTAAAATGCCTTATTTTTGTACGGAAACATAGCGTGACATAAAACGTGCAATACATCCCCCCCCCCCTCCATATTTATGCCTTCAATCTACAGCGAGTCTCGCGTTGAAATCTCTGCATTTCACCTGCAGCGTCTCGCCCCAGGGTTCGTCCCCGTCCCGTCGTGTCCCATTCACTTCGAATATCGAGTTCTCCCCACGACGTCCCGCCCCGTGTACAATAAATACATGAGTTTAGAGCGTCCCGAGTTTCATCAGTGGTGAAGTCGTGATGTTTTTAGTCCTAGTTTAGCCTCGACCTTCTCACTAGTATTTCAACGTGTGGAGAACTATTTTCTTCTAAGCTAAAAGAGAAAACCTATATTTTTCAGATGAACAAAAAAAAAAAAAAAACGTTGCCAAATGGAAAGAAAGCGGAGCTGCTTTTGTGAATGGAACGGGACGCGCTCCTCGGTTTTGTCTTTTACTCTTTTACTGCTGGTTTTCTACTTGACGGTGCGAAGATCTTGGTCTAGAGGATCCCACATGAATGGATTGTGAGTGTGAGGATTTGAGTTGGAACTAGCAAGATATCTACCATTTTAAACTGGTCAGAACGTAAAGGGATATTTCAGGATTTTGACATAATGCCTCATTTTTATTTATTTTTATTCATGATTCACGCAGTCCTTATATTTGAAGAGTCTAGTGGCGCTAGGCTAGGCTAGTGCTAGGCTAACGCATTTCTACAGTAACAGTTAGCCTGCGTTAAAAACAGTCTGACCCACGTCCACAGTGCACCTGAGGCAAATCACTTATAACACCAGACTAACCATATAAATGTCTGTGTTGATAGAATATTTTTATAAATAAAACTGACCTGGTATCACATTAATTATCGCATTTTTTGAGGGACTATTTTCTAGCAGATCACTCCGCCGCCGCGTAGCTTACAACCAGGAAGCCGATGCTGCTCAAATAAGTTTTTTTAAATGTAAAATGGTTCAAATGATTCCATCCACAGACATTTATATGGTTAGTCTGGTGTTATAAGTGATTTTCCTCAGGTGCACTGTGGACGTGGGTCAGACTGTTTTTAACGCAGGCTAACTGTTACTGTAGAAATGCATTAGCCTAGCATTAGCCTAGCCTAGCGCCACTAGACTCTTCAAATGTAAGGACTGCATGAATTAAAACATATATAAATATCTCCAGACATCGACAACACTCTGGATAACTAGGAAATGAGGCCCTATGTCAAAAACCCTGAAATATCCTTTTAAAGATATAATTCTCTCTCAGAACGATTGAGTCTCGTCGAAGTTTCCACATTTCGAAACCAGGCGTTTTCCATCATTATAGCATAAAGCAGCTTCTGGTATGTTGCACTTTTGTTCGTTTCGTTTTCTGGCGCTTGTTTTGCGCCGGTGCATCCGCTATTTCAATGAGTTCTTTACGATGCGAGAGTTGTGAAGTCTTCCGCGTCCACAGAGCTGTGCACAGGTGGGTCTGGAGACTGCGTTTCACTGCCCGCTGGTCGATCCTGTTTAAATGTGACTTTGACAGGTATTTTTCCTCCATGTTAAAGAGTTTTTAACCAGGCGGGCTCCGTGGAAAGGAGCCGCTGTAGTTTTGAGAAGCTGTTGAGTCCACTATGAAGCTGCTCTTTTCATGTTTATGTTCAATAAAGTTTCATTGTGCAAAATGTCTCGGCCGGTTTCTTCCGAGTGATTTCAAGTGAAGAGACGGAAATTGAGTTATTTTGTCCAGTTCAAGTTTGTCCTGGGGCGGGGAGTTCAGGACAAAAGAGAGAAATATTCACGCCTGTTTAGCAGTGTTAATTTCGTCAACTAAAATATTTAGTCTTAATTTTAGTCAAAGTGATATTTCTGACTAAAATTGGACTAAAACTAAATTAAACGTTTTTCATGCGACTAAAACTATGACTAAAATGTCCAGATATTTTAGTCGACTAAAATGAGACTAAATAAAAATGAAAAGGAGAGACTAAAATCATCCAAACTTCTATTGACAGTCTGAAAGAGCCTCATATCATGTAAATTCACTGCCAAAGGAACAGCTCTGAGCTTTGTTCATGAGGAGCAGCTCCATGAAGCAGGACCTCCATTAAATATGATTATAATGAATATTATAAATACAAAGTCGATTAAATTTGTCCTAAATTTAGTCAACTAAAACTCGACTAAAATTGAATTACATTTTCATCAAAAGACTAAAACTAAATTAAAATATCTTGTCAAAATTAACACTGCTGTTTAGAAGAAAATGTGCTTTGAATGTTTGACTCTGCAGCCAGCGCTCATTTGACATAATTTAGTTTTAGTCTTTTGACAAAAACACAAAGATAATAATTGATCAAAGAGGCTAATTTCAGGTTTGGAAACTATATGTAAGATTTGTCAACTTTGTGTTCTTTAAAAATTGTATACATTTTTCAAATTCAAATTTGTTCGCCAATTAATTTAATGACTAATGTTATTGTTCCCCTTTCAACTTTTTTTTTTTTTTTTTTACTTTGTCGGCATTGTAGCATTAGCGCTCGTGCTTCACAGCTAGAAGGTCCCGGGTTCGATTCCCACCTGGAGGGCCTTTCTGTGTGGAGTTTGCATGTTCTCCCCACAGACTGTTAAAAAGAATAGACAGCTCCTCCTCACTCCTCCCCGTTTACCACAATGACCACGCTCGAGGGGGAAATCATGGCGGATTTACAGGCTCCTCCCCTCCAGCTCTGACGTTCCTAAAAAGGGCATAAGGGCGGGATCTTGACTGTAGACTCCGCCCTGCTTGGCCCTCGCGGGGCGTGTAATGGGCGTGTATTTCTGTTGTAATCGCGCCCATGGCCAGGCAGCGACGTAAACGGCCTGTCAATCAAAGTCAGGCCCTCATTAATTATGCAAGATTTCTAACATTTATACTACGACAACCAGCCCGGTGCCCCAGATTGTTTTTAACCCAGCGTAATCACAGGAGGAATATCTAGCTCTGGCCACTTCTAAACCATTAGGCACCGGCATTAAAGTTGTTTTTAACGTGTCTAAAGTCCAATGCATTCCAATGGGGGATAGCGGCCATATGGAGGTACTACAGCAAAGGTGGAGCAATGGCGGCCTCCAGTGTCGTAGTCACAAAGCGGAGCAGTCAGCGGCCATTAGTTTATTATTGCTGCAAATCCCATGATCCTTAGCGGTATCACAGTCCTGAACTCCGTTACGTCTGAGGGAAGGAAAACCACTTTGGACACGACAGAATCTGAGCATTTTCTAATTTATTGAAAACAAAAATAAGCATCTCTCAAATCACCGTTTAAACATTCGCCATTTCACACCCGGCGGAGCGTCATAAATAAAAGCTACTTCTATTAGATTATTTTATAAAGAAGTAAAAATCATCCTTCTTAAAAAGGAAAAGCGCTTGAGATGTTGGTAATAATAATAATAATAATAGATATTTAAGTGCAGAAAAGGTCATGAATTGAAATATGAAGTACTGAAGTATTTCGATCTGGTTTCAGTTCTTGAGGCCGACGGGGCAGGAGACGCCGGTGCCCCCGAGGCCGCAGTAACCGTCCGGGTTCTTGCTCAGATATTGTTGGTGATAATCCTCGGCGTAGTAAAACGTCTTCCCGTCCGCGATCTCCGTCGTGATGGGGCCGTATCCTTCCTCCGTCAGCACCTGCGCACAAAGTAGTCCCTTTCACTAAAGCCCCACAAAAGTCAATATGAAGCTTTTTTTTTCTTTTTTTTTTCTGCGGGTTTGGAGGCGGAACGAGCGCATTTTCTCCAGTTTGGCTTTACCCAAATCTAAAAGCGAAAAAGCAACAAAAACACAATTAAAGCGTGATGAAAAAGCTAAAAAAAAATCAACAAGAACGCCACGAAAGAGCGACAGAAAAGTGGCCAAAACATGAAAAAAAAAATACAAAAAATAAACGAAAACACAAGAACGCTTAAGAAATGCGACAACATCTGCCCTGGAGAAAAAGGAGGTAAGATTAGTTATTTATTTAAAAGGACAACGGACAGGTACATTAAAAAGATGGCTGCCCCAGATTTAGCACAATGCTAATTTCCATCTGCAGTCCTTATACAATCAAAAATACAATTAAAATACAAAACGTGGACAATATACATTTGTGCAATATACAGTAAAAAGTGTAGATGAAAGGTGCAGATAAAAAGTGCCAGTTGCATTCATAAAGTACAGAATAACAAAGTGCAACAGTTTTCATCATTATTTTGTAGCTATACATAATTAGCACATAGATACAATGGCTTTAACACTAATAGTGTGGTGGCCATCAGACGATACCCGCGAGGGTAACACCCGATGGCCAAGTACCCATCTGGTACTTTTAGTGCGAGCAGGACTGTTGATCTAAAAGCCAGTCTTTAACTGCCCGTGAAAAACTGTGGGAATCTGCATTGTTCTTTAGATCGTCTGGAAGCCCATTCCGTTCTTTAATGGCTTTGTAGGAAAAGGCTGATCGAGACAAGACTTTCTCTTAGGAACATTGAGGTCTCCCCTGGACACAGATCTTAATACTCTGTTGGTTAGCTGTGAAGCTGTACATATGTTTTTAGGGGGGGGGGGCAGTATCATTAAGGATCTTATGAACCAAACGTACATCGGAATACCTGATCCGATTGTCAAAGCTTAGTAGGCTGTATTTTTCAAGTATATTGCAGTGATGGTCCCGGCGGGGCTTTTTATCCCGGACTTTCAAAGCCTGGTTATACAACGATCTAAGGGGGTTTAAAACCTTTGTTTAAACATTGTGTTTATATTGTTTGGGAAGCTTCAAGTCTTTCTCACAGAGTCACACCGTTTTCTATGAATGAGGCATGAATGCATCTCCAATTATTATATCTACGGGATATATTTACAGTCTAAACAGCAAAAATCGTGTTTCCCGTGTTAAAAAAACAACCTTCGAATGCTCATTCACAGACAGGTCAGTTTGTGTATGTTTTGCTCCAGTACCTTCTGATACTGCCCCCTGCTGTCCAGCGCCTGCTGCAGCTGCTGCGGTGACGAGCCGTAGATCACAGAGCGATAGGCCGTGCCGCAGTCGTTCCCCTGACGCATCCCTGACGGCAAACGCACTCGTTCAATCGACAGGTTTTGTTTCTACTAAAAGAACGATGTAAAACACAGACTTCCACCACAGATTATTGCGGTTAAAATAATCACCTTGTGTGGGGTTGTGGCTTTCCCAGAACACCTTGAGGAGTCCGGCGAAGCTGATCTTCTCGGGGTAAAAGACGACTCGCACCACCTCGGCGTGACCCGTCCGGCCTGGAGAACACGGACACGTTTACTTTACAGTTCATTTATCATTTCAACTTAGAGAAGAGCGAGACCAACAGAGGAGGTCGGATGTATACGGTTTATACGGGTCAATGCTTTCATTTCTTAAGATGAGCAAACACTCCACAGGAAAGAGCAATGAAGGAAACGCAAAACACCAGCTTTCATTTTTAAGCTACTGACAGGAAGTGACATAGGTAAATCTAACTATGTCACTTCCTGTCAGTGTCCAATAAGGAAGTGAAACTATAAACATCACAAAAAAAGGGCAAAACTATTTTTTTTTCCAGCAAAATCTTAAATCTAATTGTGTTTATGTTTATGTGCACTTTCGGGATTAACGTGTTACCTGTGCAGACCTCGTTGTAGGTGGGGTTAGGGGTGTAACCTCCGGCGTATCCCACCTGCGTCGAATAAACTCCCTTCTGTTTCCAGAACTTGCGCTCCGCCCCCCAGAAACAGCCCATACCTGAAAACAAACGTACCTTCAGGGTAAGACCAATGGCCGCTGACTGCTCTGCTTTGTGACTACGACGCTGGAGGCTGCCATTGCTCCACCTTTGCTGTAGTTCCTCCATATGACCGCTAGTCCCCCATTGGAATGCATTGGACTTTAGACGCGTTAAAAACAACTTTAATGCCCGGTGCTTAATGGTTTAGAAGAGGCTAGAGCTAGATATTCCTCCTGTGATTACGCTGGGTTAAAAACAATCTGGAGCACCGGGCTGGTTATCGTTGTATACATTTTAGAAATCTTGCATAATTAATGAGGGCCTGACTTTGATTGACAGGCCGTTTACGTCGCTGCCTGGCCATGGGCGCGATTACAACAGAAATACACGCCCATTGGCCCCGCGAGGGCCAAGCAGGGCGGGTCTACAGTCAAGATCCCGCCCTTATGCCCTTTTTAGGAACATGCTTCGTCAGAGCTGGAGAGGAGGAGCCTGTGAATCCGCCATGATTTCCCCCTCGATCGTGGTCATTGTGGTGAACGGGGAGGAGTGAGGAGGAGCGGTCTGTTCTTTATACAGTCGATGGGGAAGATGGGTTTGTGGAGCCCTTCGGTCCGTCTGCGATACGCACCGAACATGGCGGACTCTGTGCCGTCGGGGAACGGGGGCGTCGTCTTGTTGCCGTTCACGTCGTGTTTGGCTGAAAACAGAACAAAGACTTCCATAAACAAACTATTAAAATTATCAGTTTAGATGAGTTTTGTAGGTCTTAGCTTTCAAATGAGGTATTACTCTGGACTAATAGGCGGTGCCAATTTAGATTTGGGTAAAGCCGAACTGGAGAAAATGCACTCGGTTAAGACCTAGACATGTGTACAGTTTGTTTCTCATGTAAATAAACCCAAAAGTTGACGTTACGTAAAGTGCACAGTCCGGCGCATGCGCAGAGCCGCGTGTCGCTGTAACGTGGTTATTACCAAACAATAATAAAGCATAAAGTTCATTCACAGATTTAAACACATGCGGCACATTTTTTCAACTTTCCTGAAATGCGCCCGATCCCCGAAGGCCTCGCTGACGGTGGAAACACCGACGTTTCCCCGCAGAGACCGGGAAAGTGCAGTTATATCCATCATGCTAACATGCTAAAGCTAACTTACCGCTGACTTTGACGCTGCTCTCGGCGCGTCCGGGCAGCGCGGACTCCGGGGAGGGCATCTGGCTTTTGGAGCTCATGTCTCCCATCCGACTGTTGACCAGGTGCCGCCAGATGAGCCTGAGCCGCGGGGAGGAGAGCACCATGGGCCGGCGGAGGCGGAACAGCCCGGACCCGGGGACGCGCTAAAGTCCAGGCGTTTCGCTCGGAGTGGGCGGGGTTTATGATTTATATTAATTAAAGACACTATTTTAATGTCTGGGAAGTCCATATTATATTATATTATATTATATTACTACCTTCTCTTGTAGCGCGGTAATAAAGTATGCTGTTGATTACGGTTTTAAATCGCTCGAGCCACCTTGTAGTCTCATCAGAAGAATGAGTGAAATGCCTGGGGTTTAAACAGTCATGAGAATTACCCAACACTTGTTATGACACGCGCTTACGTACATCACAGTTACCTACGTTTTTACTTAATTAATGGATTTTGTTAAATGATTTTATTATGTTTTAAGAGTTTGTCTAATATCATAATTATGGGATAGTAGCCTAGGTTTAGTAAAATTAGGAAACCTGCCCATAAGGTGCCATCAGTTGTTAAAGTGCATATTAGACCTTTTTGTTGTTGTTGCTACGGTGATTTTTGGACACACAAAAATACCAGCTTTCTCTCATTTTTGTGATGTTTATAGTTTCACCTTTTTAATTGACTTCATTACATCTTGAAATGCAAATAGTAGAATAATTAAAACAAAAGCAATCCTTGTTTCCTGCGAAGTCATTTGTTATAGTTTCACTTCCTCATTGGACACTGACGGGAAGTGACATAGATAGAGGCAAACCGTTTCAAACCGTTGCCGCGCCGACCATGTTACTCAATGGGAAATGAGTCAAACTGCTCTGGAACGTTTCCTCTATCTATGTCACTTCCTGTCAGAACGTTAAAAAAATGAAATCATTTCATTAAAATTGCTGCTTCCCTGAAAAATAAAATGAGAATGAACTTATCACTCATTGTCTGTTTTGCTTTAATACAGATTGCACACAGTAAATGCGTGTTATACTAATAGGTCTAAGAATTCTACACAAGTGCGATAAGTGGATATTCAACAGCAATATTTGATCTCCACATGTTCAAAGGGACATGATCAAACTGATTTGAAGTAAAAGCCAATGCTGATCTTTATTATTGTTAGAACACGCAGCTCATCGTATGTTGTTAGTGGCTCCTTTCTCTCTCTGCTGCTCTTACCCCTCCCTCCTCTCCTCCCCCCTCCCTCTCCGCTGGTCCACCCCTCCCCTCGCTCTGCGCATCTCCGCATCCCTCCATCCTCCTGCGCGCGTTTCATCTCCATCACTGCACCAGCGCCATCTCTCCATCCGTGTTTTCGGGACCCGGTTACGGACTATTCACGCCATTCCAGCACAGACCGCGACACCGGCGCGGCACGCGGCGTTTATTCCCGTCACCGCGAAACCGAATCGTAACCGCGGAGTTCTTTGTGGGAACAAGAGGTGGGGGCGGGAGGGTGGGGGGGGGGGGGGGGGGGGGGGGGGGAGAGAGAAAGAAAAAATCGACCAAGGACGCTTCGACCTCTGCAGCATCCCCCATCTTTGCTCTCCTTTCTCTGCGCTTCATCCGAGAACCTCCGGCGAGCTGCTGCAGCGACGGAACCGAGGAACGACCGCCTTTGCCCGGGCACTCTTCCCCTCGAGGCTCGGCGTCGCATCTCGGACGATTTTAATGAACGAACAATGCAAAAAATCTAACATTTCCTTTTGTGTCCACCCTCTGCTGTAAGGTATTGTATCTCCGCGCGAAAGAGACTCATCGCGCTGCCATTTTCTTTTTTTTAAATTCATTTGATCTTTTTGTTCCTCGCAAAATGAGCTTCAGAAAACGCTGCAGTGTCGCAATAGGCTCCCATCCATCTGCTGCCTTTGAACGCGCACCATCAAAGCCCCCCGTTATGTAAAACCAACATAGAGTATAGCCTAATAGCCTAATAGCATTGTGCGCAAAAAGGCGCGCGTAATTTGGCACAATTATCTCCATGAAAAAAAAACCACGGCGTTTCTCTGCGTCATTGTGCCTCCGTCTGCAACACAAAGACGGCAGCCCCCTCCCGTTGGATCAGAAGTGGGTCATTTGCATAGCGAGGGTGCTGCCGAGGTGCCAGTGAGCAAGGCACGGGCAGGCACGGGCAGGTTTTAACCCGGGTGGGAGCGCGCGGGAGGCGGGTGGTCGGGTGAAGGGGGTGAAACGCCGCAGTACAAACGTGCCGCTGGAGAATAATGGAGCGTAATGGTCCGCAGTGCTGCCTTGATCAAAGGGAACAAGAGAGAAGAGGCCGAAGCAGCTAAACCGGGACTAGGACTGAATCCGGACTTGAACTAGACTCAAATTAGACCTCGATTAAAAAATAAAAGGATGAAATGATGAATATTTGTCCAGAATTTCAGTCATTTTCCATATGCCCTGTAAAAATCTGCCAGTGGTGCAAGTATGCTGCACTTAGGGGGAAACACGTTATTCTAAGTAAAATTAGATGCATTTTCTAAGTTGGAGATACTTTTTACAAAAATATCGTTCTACTCGTATATTTTTTTCTCTCTACTGAAATCAAGGACATACAAGCCTCTTATTTTCCGGACATTGTGTTTTATAAGACAAAACTACGCAGCAGTAAGTTGAAATTACTTGTATGTTTTATTTCCTTTTCAGTGCAATGTGATGCTTATTACTTTATTCTTTTAAGGCAGAATTACTTGCTCCACTGGTAGTTTTCCTAACCCACCGAAATCAAGGGCAAATCAACTTGTATCTAGAAATCTTCACTCATTTCTAGATTACTTTTTTTGCGGCGTAGAGCAGGACTAAAGCAGGATAATAGGAGGACTAAACGCAGACTCGGACTAGAAACTATTTAGGATTGAAGCAGGATTTATCCAGGACTAAACCAAGAGTAGGAATGAATTATGGAAAAACCAGGACAGAAGATCAGGTAATCCAGGAGAAAAAACCCACATTATTTCTGTAGTGCAGGGTTCTACTAACAATGTGAGATGAAACAGGTAAAGACGATGATTAAACTTCAATGAAAAATAAAGATTCAAACCGGAAGTTCGGCAGAAACCAGCGCTCAACAAGGACAAAGAACTCACATACACTGCAAGAACCGTTCTAAGCCGTCCCTCACTTCGAGAATCAAAGAAAAAGGCAAAAAAGTTCGTGAATTAAGTAGATTTGCCCAGTATTTTAATATAAGATAATTACACATATTCCATTTAAGATTTTGTTTCACTGTAAATAAGCAGTTTTTTTTTCTTATGTTAAGTGAAAAAAATCTTATTCCATTTAAAGATCTTTTAGAACAACTTCCAATAAGATCAAATATTATTCATTCCAGTCATTTTAACTTGTAATAGCGGAAATAAACCAGAAAAAAACAACTTAATTGTACTAAGTCAGGACAAATCGATTTCCAAAGTAGCAGAAAGAAGCATTGGAGTTATTTAAATATCTATCGGACTCATTCTTCAGCGACGCCATTTGGAGGTGGCGGGATGTTTCGCGGTGCCGGTCCGAAGCCTGGATAGTGTGCGGGGGGGGGGGCATCAGGTGTACGGACAGCAGCGGGGGACTGTGGGTCGCCTCTGTTCGTGTTCACAGTGGACCTTGATTTAAAATCTAAACAATTAAGGCACGCGGTGAATGCCAAGAGAGGGGCCAGAAGGCGACTGCGTGGGTCCGAGGGTATGAGAGTGACGTCACGGCGACATGTGCACTTTTTATTTGATTTTTTTTCCGGACACTGGGCGTTTGGTTTATGATGAAAATGTGGAAGGTGACACGAAGTCAGGGACGTCTATAAAGCATTTAGAAACACGGGTTAATCATGAACTAATAATGAACAAACAGGTAACTAAGGATGAATACATGTTATTAAGCTTCACGCTGTGATTGTAAACCTTTATGAACAGGCGTTGGGGAGACACTGCAGCAAAATAGTATTTATTTTTATTTTTTTTAGGGTTTGGGACAGTTTTACTTTTGCCTGCGAACAGATAAATCCCCTAATCTGCGAGTAACGGATTTTCACCAACTTCAATTGCCATTTTTCTCACATTGACATCACCTCCACATTAAAACATCCAATTCCCGCCTGATTTATTGAGTTTTAACCCTCCAGAAAAACACGATAAACAAGAATTTTAATGTTTTCAGATGTTATTCATAACCAGCTCATTCATAAACAAGACGCAAAAACCTTCCCCGGACCCGATTATCTGTAATAAAGTTGATTTACGGTATATTGAATTGAATTGTAACCAATGTGTCGACACAATTTGGCCGATTTTTTGCCTTATCTTTATATGAAAACATTAAAATGACAGAAAACTTTACATTTTCCTCATAATTATGTCAGAAAACTGAAATCACAAAATAAAGTCTTTTCCCTGTTCACCTGCAGCGTCTCGCCTTGATTTGTTTGTACATGCTTTGTTACTATATTATGACATGCATCTTCTCTTAATGAATTCACGATTAGTTACTATAGGGCGATATTGAGGAAAATTAATATATAATTTTTTTTCTAATGTTTTCGATATTATACATTTGCATATTGTCCAAAGAGCAATTTCGATATGACCTTGCAGACGATATATTGCCATCCTCTAGGTATTAGTTCATGATTAACTTTGCTTTATGGGTCTGCCTTGTTTAGTATTGTGACCATATCATCTTTTTTATGCACATTTTCCATCTCCACGCCGTGCGAAGAGGAGGAGGTCCACGCTCTCCGAACATCTTCCCGTCGGACAAAATGGGAAAGAAGACAGATCTAAGCGACGGCGAAAAGTCCGACATCGTGCGAAGCCTGTCGGAGGGATGCAGCACGCTGGACATTGCCAAGCTTCTGGGACGCGACCACAGGACCATCAAGCACTTCGTGGAGAACTTCCAGGCGGGCCGCAAGAAGCGAGTGGAGAGGAAGAGGAGGCGCAAACTGACCGACAAAGACTTGAGGAGAATCGAGCGCGAATCCGCCAAGGACAAACTGGCCTCGAGCGCCGTCATTTTCAAGAGGTGCGACCTGCCCGGCGTGCCCAAAACCACCAGGTGTTCGGTGCTGAAGGAAATCGACAGGATGAGGCTGAGGAAGAAAGCCCGGCGGGGTATGAGCAGGAAGCTGAAAGGTCTGGGCAGGGCCAGGGATTCTGCAAAGACGGCGTTTCCGAAGGTTTTATGGCTGGATGAGGCGGAGGGACCCCAGATGGACCAGATGGACGGACTGACACTCACAGATGCAGATGGGAACGCGTCATAATAGTGAAATTCCACAGTTACCATGGAGATCCGCCATATTTGCAGATGTTAGCATACATTTCCATTGACTAACATTAGCTAAAAACAGTCAAACAAAACTCCGTTAGCTGCTGAGTTACTGCTAGTGACTCACTGTGGTGTCCCAGTGTTTTAATGTAACAATAACTCCATTAGTTTACAATTGCTGCTAATCCCATAATGCTTAGCGATATGACATCACATTCCCGATCTCTGTGGGGGGTATGCGTAACCCAAGGGGAAAGGAAGCTTGATATTGGAATCACAGTCTTTCACTCCTTTTAGACGTTTTCTGGCGAACTATAAACATATTTAGCACACACAAATAAAGTCGAGTCAAAGTCACGTCATTGTGAATGTTTTGTCTCATTCTGGTGGAGGAAAATCAAGCAGATTGTCCATTAGAAGTGAAACACCGGCACTCTAAGCTAGCCGTTAGCATGTAGCATTAAGCTAACATTCGAATTATTGCTAGCCTCATCGATTATGTCTGTATTTATCGTTATTAAAAAAAAAATGAAAAGGCCCATTGAGAACACAATGAAGTCTTTTTCTTGACAAAACAATTTTACTTTCTTTCTTTTCTTTTATTTATTTATTCATCCGTGTTCATATTTTTCTTTACAGGGTCATACATTAATATAAACAATACATGGTGAAAAGGAGCATGATGAAGACATTGTCTTATTGTCCATGCCCCTTTGTTTTTTTACAGGAAAATCTCCCGTTTCCACCAGATGACACTGTTGAAGAGCTTCCCTCCAGCCTGGAGGCGCCTGTGCAACTTCAGGGATAGAGAACATTGCAGATCCATGTTCCCTGTAAAGGTTGTCATAGAGTTGCTGAATAACGTTCATCCCTAGAAGTCCTGGTATGTGCTGTTTTTGCCTTGAGAAGGCAGTGGTCCCTTGTGGATCTTGAACAATTAGCACTCCACATGCTGGTAAGGTCCTTCCCAAAACAGTCACATCCACCTCTACATAGCCATGGTAAGGAATGGACAGTCCATTTGCAGCAGTCAGATTTAGCCACCTACAGTTATTTATGGCATGCTTGCTTAAGTCAAAATGCGCAGCAAAGAAACTATGGGTGATTGTTGTTACATTTGACCCTGTGTCCAAAAGTGATGGTACTTGAACACCATTTATTATCAAATCCACTACAGTACATGTCCCCACCAGTTGCTGTAAAAGTTTAGAAGGCACTGGTGTGGAGCCAATTTCAGCTCCTTCTGAGGTCTGGCTCAAAACAACAGAAGGGGCTAGTTTTCCGACTCCGAGAGAATTGATTGGACTACTGGCGTTTGCTGCTGAGTGCCACTAGGCAGTAGTTGACGACAGTAACGTGCAATGTGACCCATTTTGTTACATCTGAGGCATTTTCTGTCTGTTGGCCATTTTGAAGGAGTCTGTTTAAAATTGCTCTGTAATGACTGAAGTTGTTCAGTCAATGTGGTAATTTGAGTCTGTTGCTGCTTTAAGAGATCTGTGATGGCCTGGAGCTCTACAGATGTTTGTTTATACACAAGGGGGACAGCTCCCAAATCACTTCTAGCCGCATTACAGCCATAGGCAAACTGAGAGTGAGCATCCCCATCAATACTTTCTGACCATCTAATGGCCTCCTCACGAATGTCTATTAATGACATGCCTGGGTCCCGCCTTACCACATCTTTAAGGTGGCGGCGCAGCATACCATCTCTCACATGTTCCACAAACTGGTCCCTGAGCACGGTCTGTTGATTAGGAACGGCATCAGGGGCGCTGTCAAGCACAAAGTCCATTAAAGTCATTAATACATGTGAGAAATGTCTAAGAGACTCTCCATCTTGTTGTTTTCTATCATAAAACTGCTTTAACAGCACAACCATAGGTTTGTGGCCACTGTACAACCTTTTCAAAATGTCCACAATTTTACCAGGATTCTCTCTCTCAAAGAGTGGTCGATGCCTGATTTCATTGCGTGGTTCCCCGCCTAGATGGTCCAACATGAAAATGGCCTTTTCTTTGCTTGAGAGGTGTCTGCCCTCCAAACAAGCTTCCACTTCTTCAATCCAGTCTTCAAGACGAACACTATCTGGTGAATCTTGAGGACCATAAAATTTAGGGCACCTTCTTTCACGAGGGATATACACAGTTCGGTCCACTCTAGAGGTAGCTGCCGAAGAGGCCATAGACCTTCTAAACTGCTCATTCTCAGCTTGCAAACTTTTTAGTTGGTTTTGAATAGTTTGTAATTGTTCATCAAAATCAGGCATTGTCGTTGAGAATGGGTCTGTAGAGTTTGATTTCTTCCAAAGCTTGTCTGTAGATCGGGAGGTGTAGGTCTCTCCAATCTTCTGTGCTGATTGCCGTTTACATAAAACTGAACAAAGCTAATATAACTAAAAAAAATTAGCTGCAAAATTCTAAAGAGGGGAAAAAAAATAATGATAGAACCCACACACTGACTGTTCGATCCTGCGACAACGCCAAATGTAACACTAACAAGGTGTTTAGTGAACAGGTGAGCTTTAATGACAAAGCCAGACAGTCAGTGTGGGGTCCAACAGCCCTAAGGCAGTTTATTTTCAGTTAAATACAAAAATACTAAAAGTAGTTAAAAGGATGGTGTGGCCTCGAGCTGGGATGTGAGAGGTATTCTATTAGTGAAAAACAAAATAGAAGATCAAACACAAATTAACACCATTTCCATAACAGAAATCACCCATAAACACATGTGCCACCACCACCAAAACTACAAATAAAACCACCACCTAAAGTGAACCCCTGTCACCCCAGCTGTCGGTAGATTGTTTAAACTATTGTTTAAAATGAATAAAAACGGCACAGTAAACTATCTAAAAACTAAACGGCAACCAGCACTGAGCCTATAAAAGCACAGTGCAATTAGTAAAAACAACAAACAGTTACAATATAAAAGCATACCTTTATACTGGACTGTTAGGACCCTTAAAAAAATATAAAACAATGTACATCAGTGTTTTGTTTACAATGATACATAAAAAGTGTTAAAACTTCAACATGTCTTCAGCTCACCAGACAGCAACATGTGCACAGGCCTGCTCAGGAAGAGGAAGTGGGCATGTACAACTCCCTCTTTTATAGGTGTGGTCATGTGATGTGATCACATGACCACACCTGTCCCTGCCACATTGTCCATGCCCCTTTGTTTTTTTACAGGAAAATCGATGACCAAAACGGCGGGTGATCCATTCAACAGATTTGTGACACTGTTTTTGGTTTTACAAAAATCAATAATTTTAACAATTTTAACAAACAAAAAACATTTTATTATTATAATTATTTTTATGTATTTTTTTAATTCAACATATAAGTTAAGTTTTTTTTTAAATATATTTCTCCATCTGCATCTCCTTGAACATATTTTTAAATGTATCTATTGTTTGAGAACATTTTAATGTGTTCTTTAATGAATTCCATAATCTTACCCCAGCAACCGAGAAACCCCTCGGTCTTAGTGAGATTCAGGAAAACGGTACAAAAGTTTCCTTTTCGCCTTGTGTCGTCTGTGATCAAGGTGAATACTGAATAAATATGAGCTAAAACAATTACATGTCTGTGGAAAATAACATCTATTTGTGCCTTTACATGTGACAATAGCACCAATAACTGTATGTTAAATATACTAAATGGGATTTTGAACCATTTTGTCTTGTCTCTGTATCTAAATTTGATAGAAAATATAAAAAAATGTCAAGTAGAAGTGAAACATGCTAGCCGTTAGCATGTTACCATTAAGCTAACATAGAATTATGGTTAGCATGATCTGTTATTTATGTATGTATGTATCTTTACATCTAGAGCACTATATTGTCTTTTTTATAAGTACTGTTTTGTACACAAAAATAAACATGACAAAACAATGTACAGAATAAATGTAAGTCAGCTAAACAATTACATTTGTGTGGTGAATAACAGCTCTGTGCCTTCACATGTGACAATAACTGTATTTATGGGATTTTGAACCACTTTGTCAATACTCTGTCTTTATTTAGAAGAAAATACCAAGAAGTGTCCAGTAGTAGTGAAAAAGCTAGCCGTTAGCATGTCGCATTAAGCTAGCATTATGGTTAGCATTCTGTTATTTATGCATTTACTGCCTGTAGAACCACTTTGTTCCTCTCCGTGCCTCTTTGGTAGGAAATACATCCACAATTCAGCAATTGTTAAAGTAGAGGCAGCTTTGACCGACTGTTTTATACATTTTTCTGCTAAAATCTGGAACGGAGAAACAAGCGTCGACTCTGCCAAAGGCCAAATCCAGGCTGATAATAGTTCTTTTTAAATGTACATTACAGTGTTTTTTCTTTCACTCTTCGCTTTTAATGTCACTTAATGATGATTACATTGATTTGTATAAAATGTTTTTTTAGTGCCAACTGTGAAGCTCTTTGTGTACGGTTTACAAATGAACTTGCCGGGTCCCCCTCACTCGTGACATAACCCCATAGTGGAAGCTCTGAACAATGCTGTTGCTGCTGAAATCAAGACACAGACCGAAGGCTTTCTCGTTTTATAGAAAAGTCTGAAATGTTTGTTGGTTATGGATGAAAAATAAACACGTGAGAAGTGAAATCTCTTGGTTATAGTTGTTTAATAATGTGCCCGTAGACATTCTGAGGAGAAACAAAACTGCGAAAGGTCAGGCTGGAGCTCTGACCCCTCTGACCCCGGTCTGCTTCCCCGGTGTTTCCTCTGTCAGTGCGAGAGTCTGAAACGTGGACGGAGAGTAGAGGTACAAGCTTTTACTGATCGATACAGACGCATTAGACGCACTCACCCACTTCCTGTTCCTCCATCATGATTTACAGAATATCCACTTACAGCGAGAACGCGCCGGAGCCGTGTCTGAGGCATCAGGGGTAAGTACAGTGTTGATTACGGAGTCCTGATTACTCCCTTAAAAAGTTCCTTCATTACGTTACTGATTATTTGATTTGAAAAGTAACTCATTTAGATTACAAGTTACTTTATTAATCAGCTGCCGACATCACCTCCCCGGCCTCAAAATGCAAATGACGTATTTCCACCTTTCGCTACTGTTGTCCATGTTTATAAGAGCTGATTTTTTTTTCTTGTTATGGAATTAAATTAGTTTGGTCTTCCTTTAGTGTATTGTAAACTCCGACATAAGTGGGAAAAACACTGTATATCTAATTATAAAATAAGATAAGAATCCTTTATTGATCTCACAACGGAGAAATTCGATTGTTACATTCGGCATTCAGTAAGATTCCTCAGACATAATAGACAGGAAATGTGCAAACTGTTAAATAGTAAAAAAAGAAAAATAAGTACAATAAGTAAAGGAAAAATCTTAAGGGGCGGAAATATAATAATAAGGAAATAGGAATAAATAAAAATAGAATAAAATTAGAACAGACTATCAACAGTAGAATATCGAGGGGGGATGAAGGCCTTGTGGTAAACTTAAAAAGCATTTGCATCGATTTCATGAACTTGCAGGATAGTTTTCTTGCATTTTTGTGAAAGTGACCCGGCAAGTTGTAAAATGTACCTTTAAAACGCGCCCCTGTGAAGAGTTGGGACGTCAGGGAGATACGTCGTTCCATGAGACGCGAGAAAAAAAAGTATATATTTTTTTGAATGAAAAATGACAGAATAGTGCAGAGCCGTGGGAAGACATTTTAGTTAGTGGGTGCTGAGGGATAAAGTTTACCCCAAAACTACTTTTTCTGTGCCTATTTCCCATTTAATAATATTGCCTGCCAGTTTTAAAACTATCCACCAGGGGGTGCTGCAGCGCCCTCAGCACCCTGGGTTCCCACGGCCCTGGAATAGTGACTCACAGAGACTTGGGAAAAGTACTTTAATCTGGTAAAGGTAATGCGTTGGATTACTCGTTACTGAAGAAAGAGTGGAGCCACCGATTGTACATGTTTTTAGCGGTAGGGGACAACATGCGAACGCCACAGAAAAGCCCCGTCCAGGTGGGGATCCAACCCGGGACCTTCTCGCTCCCGCTTTCGGATGAACAAAATCAGTCCCACTGTCACATTGGTCCAAAACTATTTATTTCTTACCAAAATACATTTCCCTGTAAACACGGCAAAGGCGTTGGACCGAAGCGTCGGCGGAAACACACGTCGATAAATACAGTTTACAGATGAATAAAAGTTTACAGTCGTTTGGCCCAGAGTTCACTCCTTTCACCTGAGGTCAGTCTTTCATCAAACTAAGAGGATTGAGGCGAGACGCTGCGGGTGAACGAGGACAACAATCATTTAAAGTGATCAGTTTGAAAGATCACTGAGATAAAACCGAGTATGGTTTTGTGAAATATTAGTTCCAAAGATTTGTTCAGAGGAAATGAAAAGTTTTGTCTTACAGTCTACAGGCCTCATTTGAAAGCTAAGACCTACAAAACTGACTGACTTTTGCATCACCTTTTTGAGGTCTTTGTTGTCCCGTTTTTGTTGCTTTTACATCCTTATTTACGTTTCATTTTGAAGCTTTTACATTCGGGTAATGCCTGGATTCTTGGATAATAACAGGAGAACATGTGCTTGTGTAGGTGGGGGTTCAGAGGTTAAGATCGTCAGGTTTACAGACATTTCTTTGGCAGAAAAAGCCTCTTGTTTTGGAGCTTGGACGAGACCTTTATAAACTTGTACAAACCAAAACCCTCGGAGAGCTGCTCATTCCTCGAAGGCACTGGAGTTTCACCCTGGAGAGTTCGTAACCACGATATTTCCACAGCAAACGTTTTCACCTGCAGCGTCTCGCCTTAAGAGAACGAGCTGCTGCAACAGAAATGTGAAGCCTTTTAATAAATACAATTGTACATGTGTCGCTGCCATTCACACGAAGATCTCTGCAGGGATAGTGTGTCTGTGGTAGATATTTAAATATAATATTAAACCGGGAGCTGCTGCTGTTGGAGGCTGTGGTCAGTGGAAGGAGAAGCCGGAGCCGGGCAGAGGTCCACACCAGTGTCCGATGAACTTCAGCACGTCCTGGCACTCGGGGCTGTGGGACGTCTGCGCAGAGGAACGAGAACGTTAGATCCCGATACATGAACCTGGACGATGACGAGGGGACGACAGACCTTTGTGGCCATGAGAAACTTGTTCCAGTCGTCTTTGTTGGCCGCTCTGCCCGACGACGAGAACTCCACCTGGTTCCTGAGCACCGGGTAACCTGCAGGGGCACACGCGTGATCACGTTTAAGGTTCCTCAAGAGGAAGGTTGTTTTTAGGCTTTGTTTAACATAAGCCTTATTCACACGGGATTAAGGAATAAACAGAAGGTAACAAGTCAAAATCACTGAAGTCGGAGTTTCAACGTCAGTAAAATGTATTTCCTTTAGGGTACGATCCATCCGTCTTCTTCCACTTGTCCGTTGCCGGGTCGTGGGGGCAGCTGTTGGAGCTGCTCCAGCCCCTATGGCGCCCCCTGCAGGTGGTGGGTCCACAGAAGGACGGCCTCATGGTTCTACCCGGGCCTGTTGGTCTCTCATAAGGGGCTTCTGAACCGCTCTTTGTCTGACCCGTCCCCTAGGACCTGTTTGCCCTGGGAGACCCTACCAGGGGCACGAAGCCCCCGACAGCAGAGCACCAGAATCATTCAGGCTCAAACCCTCCCCCATCCTCCTGGAACCACCACCTTTAGGATACTTCGTTAAGTGATTGTAGTCTCGTGAGACCAAAGAATGAATGTCTGTTTATTTCATACATCGACGTTGAGCTTCGGCTCTGGGTCGACAGCAGGAACTCCTAAAGTTACTGCTGCGGACAGAGGGCGAAAAGAGCACACGGCGCTCGCTGTAACGTCAGACCCAGGCGAGTGAGAGGAGGCGGAGCAGATATGAAAGTCCCTGCTGAGTCGAATGGGGGGGGGGAAGAGATTCCTGCTTGATTTTGCGTTAATAATAGCGATCGCGAAATCCTGAAGGGACTGCATAATACACCTTAAAGGATGAACGGGCTATTAGCAACTCGGTTCAGATTTTAAACTTTGGAGAATTCGACACGTATGCGTAACGGCTTCAATCAATGCACGTTTGGGACGAAACATTTCAGACAGACGGAAAAAAGAAAATCCTCGTCCAGCTTCAGAGAAGATGAAGCTGGTTCAGTATGTTTAATTCAGGCCCTGTCGTGACAATGTGTGATTGGATCGATATCGAACCTTTCGAGATTTGAGGCTGTTAGCACGTAGTAGCAGTAGTATTAGTATTCGTATAAGTAGTAGTAGGATTAGTAGTAGTACTAGTAGTTTACCGGTGAGCACGCAGGGCAGGGAGCTGAGCCCGCTGGACGGAGACAGCAGAGAGGCTTCGTAGCAGTTTCTTTCGTCCCGGGGCAGAACTTGCTCCAGCCGTTGGTCCATGGAAACCATCAGCACCCAGTCCCGGATCTGCTCCCTCAGGTCGTCCTGAACACACGCAGTTTAGTCACATGATCACAGTAACGAGAGTGTCGGGGAGAGCGGGTTCTTACAGGGACGAAGAGCTTGTTGGGCACCGGGACCTCGAAGGGAATGTCCGTGTCCAGGAAGTCTGAGTGATCCAGGCCGTCCAGAGAGCCCTCCTCCACGGCCTGCACACACCTCATTAGAGTGGGCTACATGTTTATGGCCAGATGAAGACTAAACAGAGCTCTGAGCATCTGCTTCGCCTGAATGAGGGTTACTCACGTCGCACAGGTCCAGGAAGTGGTTGAGGAAGACGAAGGCCATGCTCTCCCAGCCCTCGGCCTGAACACAAGGAGCAGAACGTCAGGAAAACGACCTTTGAACTTCACCAGTATTTAAACATGTTTAAGTGTAAGCGGTTTGTTGCTCCAGAGTCAAAGGCGCCGCCTGAGAAGCTCCGCTCGTGACCTCCTCTTTTTATTCTTGTTCCTTTTGATTGTTTGTTCAACGAGTGGAGATCGAGGAGTAAAGGTCCTCGCACAGAAACGTCTTACAGGTTGTGGACAAGAAATCGTGTTCACAACATCGCCACAACTGCTTGAGACCGCACGTGGAGACCATGCGGAGAACCTGTTCGTTTTCACCGTGACTCCCTGGACTCGCCTCATCTCACAGGGGACGTCATGGAGACATCTCCGTGACCTACAGGCTGCAAACTAGTCTCCAAGCCGCTAAGTCTCTGCATAAAAAAAAAAAAATCATTTCCCACAGCAGCAGCTCAAGAGTGCGAGTTTGAGAACATCTGCTTCTCTCTGGAAACTCATCCTTCACTAAATGTGTGTGTGAGACGCATAACCAGCATCACCACAACATTTCAGGTTGGACTTTTGCATTTTAATTGATAAATATGAAAGTGTAAGAAGCCTCTTCTAAAGTTTCTTTGCATATAATTAAATGTACAACATTAAAAATGCCGCACATCTTTTAAAGGATCAGGCCAGACTCAGATCTTACCTGAGCTTAGACGAGTTCATTCGTACCTGTCTGGTCTTTGTGCCCGTGGAAGAGCTTCTAACTTCACCCCGTTTGGAGCTTTAGGAATATACTGGGAGAGGTTAAATGCTAACAACATCTTTGGTCTTTTTGCTTGACTGAGCGCACGCACAAAGACCAGACAGGTACGTATCCACTCATCTCAGCTCAGGTGAGACAGATCTCAGTTCCTTTAAACACTGGCCACAGAAATAAAAAGCAGTTCAGCTCTGACGTCTGTACCCGGCAGTCGGTCCCGGCCTCGTAGAACGCTTTGTCGGCGGGAACCACGTCGCTGTGACGCAGGAGAGACACCGACAGCTTCGTGGATAAACTCGACTGAAAGAGAAACCGCGAGTTAAAGGTTGAACAGAGTCAGAGAAGAGCGAACGAGGCCGAACAAGGCCGGACGAGGCCGTACCAGCTGCTCCACTCCTTTAGCGGCCGACCTCGTGGCGTAATAATGCACGATCAGAAGCATCTGCTCGAAGTCGAAGTGAACCGGGGAGTTCGCTTCGGCCGATTTGGAAATGTTCTCGCACTGGAAACACAGCAACATACGGACATTATGAACTCTCCTGTCCCGCTAACGCTAACTCTAAACTTAAGCTAAAGGGTGTGTTTCGTACCAGCTGCAGCAGGAAGTCTCTCAGATCGGCCCACACTCGATAAGCTTCAGTGGAGTCCGTGTCCGGCAGGTTCACCACGTCCACAAACACGCGCCTGTAGATGTTAAAGTTCTGAGGAGGACACGAGGGAAAGACGAGGCGTTAACGAGACTAAAACTATGACGTAAATCTCATAAAAACTAGATAAAGATCTAAAACCTGCGATGATGTTCCGTTACCTGGACATTAGGGGGCGCTCCGTGCGTGACGTACAGCTGCAGCGCTCGCACAGGCTCCTCCTCTTTGATGAGCTGCGTGGCGTACAGAGCGATGTACTTGTGCAGGATCTTGAAGTTCTGTTTGGAGGCCGTCTCCAGGCACTTCTCCCACTGGCCTCGCTCCACGTACATGTCCAGCGCCGCCATCACGTCGATCCCGGCCAACTGCAAACGACATCGTCAAACACCGAGGCTTTTACCGGGAGCGGCGGACGCGCTCAGGAGCGTGAATACGGGGAGGGCGGAGCTAAACATCGATGAGATAATGGCGGATAACGATGAAAAAGTGACTAATTCCTGAACTCTTTCTCAGAGTTAGATTTGAATGCCCTCAAAGTAAACGTCTACACTTTAAGAAGAGACGGACGCTGTTTAAAGGCGTGATGTGGCCAATATTGTAATATGACTGTGAAGGCTCTCATTCATCCAGGGAGTAGCCATCGTAGAAAAAGGTTAAATCCTCGACTGGACTGGGTTTGGTAAAGTTGAGGTCGTTTCGCTTCTCATCACAGAAGCTTCTTCAAAAGCGCTTCAGGTCATAAAAGACACGATTACCCAAACTGGAGGAGACTGAAAAGACCCAGGGAACCAGACGGCAAAAAAAACAATCCTGTTCAAGGTGTTGGATCGCTCAGCTAGCAGGTTTTTGTTCTGCTCTGCTGCGGAGTCAGTGGGACGACCCTTTAGCCTAAACAGAAGAGGGTCGTTCACCTGATCTCAAAATGGCCGCTGGCTGCTCTGCTTTGTGACGACGACACTAGGGGCCGCCATTGCTGTAGTACCTCCATATAGCCGTTAGTCCCCCATTGGAAAGCATGGCAACTTTAGACACGTAAAAAACAACTTTAGGAACTTTCCACAGCTAGATATTGCTCCTGTGATTACGCTGGGTTAGTTACAATTAAAGAGACCAGGCGGGTTTTCGTAAGAACATTTTAGAAATCTCGTATGCTAATGATGGCCGGACTGTTAGCATTGGAGCTGCGCGGCTATGACCGAACTGCACGTCACTCAAGGGCCGATTCTACGGTGAAGATCCCGCCCTTATGCCCTTTTTTAGGAACATGCTCCGTCAGAGCTGGGGAGGCAGAGTCTGTAAATCCGCCATGATTTCCCCTCGAACGTGGTCATTGTGGTAAACGTGGAGGAGTGAGGAATGACGGTCTATTAATGATATGTCTATGCCTCAGACCCCCACCACTACCGAGGCTTGGTTTCTGTTGTTTTACAAGGATAGCTTCCTTTACTCCCCGTTCGTACCATTGCTTCCCTCTTCTCCAACCTTTTTCTACTGTATTGTAGTTTTGGAGGGAAAGAGGTTAAACAGTCCATTGGCTCTGAAAAGCATTATTTAAAAAGTCTTGAGCTGCTTTTTAAAAGTCTCTCCCGGATTTAAAGAAGCCAGCTCAGCTCTAAGAAAGGCTGGTGATCCCTGGTTCAGAGGTCTAGAAGAAACCCTCTCACCATATTTCCTGAGCACCATATAATACTACTGTCCACCCGCTCTTCGATTATGTTAATGATGGATGTGTCTCTTGTTCTCTCAACAGGACTGAACCCCAGTCTCAAAAGGACAGTGGCAGAAACTCGCAGTAAAAGCAGCTGAACGACTCACCGACTCGACTTGTCCCTGGTTCTTCAGGTGTGCCTTGTATTTCTGATCCACGTAGTCCTCGAGTCTGACAAACGGAACAGAAAGAGTACGTTTGAAACGATCAATCTCAAACCAGGAGGATGAGCCTGATGGTTAGACTCGGTGAAACGGTTCTTGTGTTTGTTGTACCTCGGCTCCAGCTCCTTGGCCACTCGCTTCGCCTTGTTCCACTCCTCTCCGTCGATAAAAACGTCCACGGCTTCTTTGATGAGGTCCACGTTCAGGTACAGCTCCGCCGCCTTCGCCCCAAAAACGAGAAGGAAAACTGTTAGCGGGGAGGTTGAAGATGATAAAAATAATGTTTTGACTCACGGCTTTGAACTGGCGAAGCTTCGAGAGGCGCGGCCCCACGAGCTGCACCACCTCCACCGCTCGGTCCCGATTCAAGAACTTTATGGACAGTTCAGCCGCCTACGAACAAAGAAACACGGACGATGGACGCGTGAACATGGATGTCACGGAATTAAGAAGGCTTTATTCAGTGAACTTCTCTTTCATCATAGATTTAAAATAATGCGTGCGGGCTCTATCTGCAGCTCGAGAGAACAATAAAGCCAGTCAGAACGAGGTAAATGAAAATGGGAGTCATGGCATCGTTGCAATACCGCCCCCTGGTGGTTACTCACGACTCCAGAAAGAGCGGCACACGAAACAACAAAAGACTAAAACGAATTCATTTAGTCGATGCACTTTCTTTCTCTTTGGAGACGGAAACAAGACGAGACGTTTATCAGTTTTTGGACCGAGGGAGGCCCTTACGCTGATGGCTGAGGTGGAGGTGTGTCCTCTCGGAAGTGATCATTGGCTGGAGGTCGGTGATGCTGAAATCAGTCTACCAGTTTGAATTAACGCCTAGGCTTCATTTGTCTGTCAAAATACTTAGACCTAAAGATAGACCGAAATCAATTTGTTGAAATACCAATACTTTTTATGAGACTCACTAGACTAAATCTAAAAGGCATTTTCGTCCAAAAGACTAAAACAAAGAGGGCTGCTTAAACAACACTGGTGTTTTAGTCATCAGCCCTAAAGCTAAATTGTCACCGTCGGCGAAAACCACAGCTCCAAATGAAATGGTCGACGTCAGGGCTGTACCTTCATCCAGCATTTCTCCTGCAGCTTCTTGTTGCCGTCGTCTCGGACTTTGAGGTAACAGTCCACGGCTCTGGAATATTCCCCCGACGTCTCCCACTCGCGAGCCTGCTCCAGGATGGACTCCACGCCGCTGAAACCCAAAATCAAATCACACAGGGCGCAGGATCAGCTGTAAAAGTCTCCTATTTTATTCACGATCCATGACCGGGCATTAAACAGAGGAGGAGGTTACGAAAGGTCTGAGAGGAGAGAGTGTGAAATGAAAGCTGACTTGTTGCCCTTCTTGGAGACCTCCTGCTCGTACTCCTCCTGCAGTTGGGACAGTTTGTTTGGGAGATATTCTTTGCAGATCCTCATGGCCTCGCTCCACATCCCGGCCTCCTGGAAACACAAACCAAAAGCAGATGTTTAGATTGCAGACGTTAGCGATGGGAAGATGAAATGAGTCCATTGCTTGAGCTTATTATTAAAGCAGATTTTGGCTGTGATTGTGTCCGATTTGCAGAACCATCCTGTACCCGAGGGCCCAGCAGGAGCCCCTCTGAGCAGACCGACCTTGTAGTGCTTCACGGTGAGGTCCGGCCTCTGGGCCCGCAGCAGGAGCGACTCGGCCTTCTGGAAGTCCTTGTGTTTGAAGCAGTGTTTGGCCTGTTCCTGCAGCACCTCCGTCACAGCGTCCAGCTCGTGAGCTTCGGCCACTCGCTGAGCGCCGGCCCAGTCCTCCGTGTGGATGTACCTGCAGAACAGACATGGGATGAAAGATCATGAGCTCCACGGTTCTCTCCATGGGCTTTCACCTGGACACAACGTGGATCTGCACCTTTAGCTTTTAATACTTCACTGAATCAACTCCACATTTGCCATTTTAATGCACAAATACATGAACTTTAACGCAACATTTGATTTCTTAAGGTTTGAGACATTTCTTCAGAGACATAAGGGGACATTTGGGCACAATGGGAAACTTTTGAGAGTAAAAATGTCCACAGTTTCAGCCAAAACTGCAGCTGAATGTGTTTTGGAACTTCCTTTTTGATTAATATACATGAGCAATATCATTATGTCCCAAGTATATGTATATTTAATGATAGTTTGAATTAAATGCTTTTTTAATGCCCCCGAAACCCTGGTTTATATTAGGATTTTGTCAGTTTAAAGGCTGTTTTGGAAACGTTATTAACAAATATTAAATGACAAACAACCAGGAATCCATTTTTCTCTCTTATGTTTATGTCAATCATCTCCAGCTCATGTAACTTGTCTCTCGTTCTCAAAAAGTCTCCAGTGCACTTGTCTCTGCACATTTGACTTTCGCATCGCAACACGTCAGAAACGCAAAGGTTTAGTTTTAATATAAGTGTTCAGATACGATCCAATCTGCACAGCCATCTTATTTTTTCACAAATTACTGCTTAAACAATTTACTTTATGGATTTCTCTCACTACCACAGGGCTGGTTATTTTACAATATTGGATAAAAGGGCGTTATCTCCGGAAAAGAGAGACTTCCTGTTTTTTTGCTTTGGAAAAGAGCTCAGTCAGATCTTAAAAATGAGCCTCCCACAACTTCCTCGGCTTCAGGGGGGCTGAGAATCAGTCATAAGTTTGTTCTCCTATTTTATATATTTTATGTTGTAGACTTTTGCGCATCATTTCAGAACCATAAGACTGAGATAGAAACTTACCCTTTTTTGTTTTGGAATCTGCAGATTTTTGACTTTCAAACGAGCTCCCTCTGACTAAACACGAATGTCCTGAATAAATCAGCCCTACGCCCCTCACACAGCGCCCCCTGCTGTCACAGTTCAACACTGACACAGAAGCTTCATACACAGGATTATAGATCAGGCATTTGTCAAATCGGCATCGGCCTTAGAAAAACCCACATCGGTCGACCCTCTAATGGATATTTCTATATATTTCTATGATTTAAACCTTTACTAAAATAATACATGTTTAATATCGGGCAGACCCTGGTGGTTTATTCTGAATGTAGACTTACATGAGCACAGCTTCTCTGGGTTTTCCTGCTTTGATAAACTCCGCTTCAGCTTCAGCAAACTTCCCCTGGACAAACAACGTCTAATAAGGATCTTTCAAACCAGACGATCTTCCAAACCTGTCCAGGCTCTGGTCGCTCACCTCGTCCTCCAGGTAGATGGCCGTTTTGAGGTGCACCTCCGGGATTTTGTCTTTGGACGCCAGATGAGCCAGTTCGAAGGCAAACGTGAAGGCCCTGAAACGCAGAGGAACGTTTCTGTTTCTGTTAAACTGATCCGAGTCTTGGCACAGCTTCAGGACGGCTCTCACAGTTTGTTGCAGGCGACCTCGATGCCGTAGTCCAGCAGGCCGAAGCGGGACAGCAGTTTGACGGCGGCCTCTCCGTGCAGACTCTCCGCCCACATGTACGCCACCTGCTTCTGCACCGCCGCGCCGCCGTGGCTCTTCGCGATCTGCAACGCGAGACAAGACGGTCATTGGACTGGATCTGGACCGACGTGGAGGAGACCGTTCGTGGGCTGACCCGGTAAGCCTCCTCCCACATGCCGTTGGCGTGGTACATGGTGATGGCGTCCTTCCACTCGCCGGCCTCCATGAAGTGATACTCCGCCTCCGAGAACCGCGACTCCAGCTCCAGCTCCTAAAAAAAACGGGACACGTGTTAAGTTTGAAAATGAAAATTGAGCCGCGATGAGAACAATGTGGACAATGCTGCCTTCTGTTGAGGCGCCAAGGCAAATACGAGAGGAAAGAAGCAGCTAAAAGACAACTATGAAGGTAAGCAACAGGCAAACATGACTATCCAGCTTTTCTGCTACCGATTTCTGACCCAGCCTTGATTAGTTTTTGTTAGCATTAGCTTTAGCATGCTATTGCTAACTGCGGCGATCAAAAACACATTTGCGAAGGTTAAAACTAGCTCAGCGATGGGATTCTCCAGGTTCTTAGCTTTACAATGATATACAGCCCATATTCACTTAGATTTAGGTGGTAAAAGTTGTGTTTTTACGGCGTTGAGAGCCAAAACTAGTATCGGTTCAGTATCGGATATTTGTAAATCCTCATTTCAACAGTGGTATGACCTGCATGTTAACAGTGAGGGCTGTCCTCTCTCTCATTTGCCAATCAGAGGCCAGCAGTCTGTTCACGTCACGCTAGTCTCAGCTCAGCGCTTTGGCCACGGCTAAAGGTCTGTCCCAACACTTGTGCCTGGGCAGTGGAGACCCTCGCCCAACAGGGTTCCACTAAAACGCCTTTCCACTAAAACAGTCCAGTCTGCTGCTAATAAATCATCAGTTGCTGACGAAGCCTCTTGAGGTGATACCACACGCACAGACCCGAGGGACACCAGTTTTTGCATTTATTTACTTTTATTTGTTGATGTTATGTCATTAGGCTTTATACATGAACACAAATGAACAGAGGAAAGATCAACCCCCAACACCAACACCTCTCTGGAGCCTAATGTGGATGTTTAGGATCGGCCCGTCTGTGTGTGTGAGTGTAACCTTGGCCAGATGGAGGTGCGTCTCGCTCAGCAGGTCCGGATGGTGTTTGGCCACGAGGCGGATCACGTCGTCAAACATCTTGTTCTTCTTGTACATCGTTATGGCCAGGTCCGGCTGCTTCACCGCCGAGTACAACCTGCACCGACCAGACGCAGGCGGCTCAACCTCAACGGCTCAAAACATATGAGGGGTTTGGTACTTTTTCCTTTTACCGTTCGGCCTCTTTAAACTTGGAGTCTCTCTCCAGCTCCTGAGCTCTGCTGACGTACAGCGCTCGCACCTCCTCCTCCGTCATGCACTTCACCGCCAGCTGCAAACACGACCATTAAAAGGATTCATCAGTGTTATATTTTAAGGCGTAACCTATTTTTTTGGGGCGTATCGTTTATTACAGAAAGAAAAATCTGTATTGGATATTTTTCCAATTAGTTTAGTCGTAGGGCGTCCTGCTCTGACCTTGTGTGCGTCCTCCCACCGTCCCGCCGCCGTGAACATGTCGATGGCGTCTTTAATGTGGCCTCCTTTGACGTACAACTGCTCCGCCACCTATGGGACAGAAGCAGAATTACAGACACCGCTGGCCCCCGTGCGAGGTGGACATTTCCTGGTTAATCTCGCCTGCCTCAGAGGTTTACCTCATACTCGTGCACGGAGGCGTAGTACTGGGCGATCTTCAGGTAGAATTTGGCGGTGGCGGAGTCGTCCTGCAGCTCCAGGATGTGCATGGCCTTCTTCCACTGGCGGGCGGCGATGGCGGCCTCTATGGCTTTGAGCGAGCAACTGCGATCAGGAAAATATCGTACATTTAGGAGAATACGTCGACTGAATGTGTGCATGTTCAATAATCCTTTCTTTCCTTCTTCCTTCCTTCTTTGTCTTTGCTCCTTGCCTTCCTCTTTCCTTCATTCTGTTCTTCCTTCCTCCTTCCTTCCTCCTTTCTTTCTTCCTTCCTCCTTCCTTCCCTCTGTCTCCCTTCTATCAATTCTTTCTTCCTTCCTTCCTTCCCTCCCTCTTCCTTCCTTCCTTCTCCCCTTCCCTCTGTCTCCCTTCTATCAATTCTTTCTTCCTTCCCTCTTCCTTCCTTCCTCCTTCCTTCCTTCCTCCTTCCTTCCTTTCTTCCCTCCCTCTTCCTTCCTTCCTTTCTTCCCTCCTCCTTCCTTCCTTCCTTCCTCCTTCCTTCCTTCCCTCCCTCTTCCTTCCTTCCCTCCCTCTTCCTTCCTTCCTTCCTTCCCTCCCTCTTCCTTCCTTCCTCCCTCCATCCTTCCTTTCTTGTCCTCTTCCAAATAACCTGGTCTAATCCTAAAGCGCAGAATGAGGGGATGGACGGTGGACTGACCCGGCCTCGATGAAGTGGTTAATGGCGGCGTCCATGTGCTTCTGCTGGACCAGGTGATCTCCCCAGGCCTCCTCCAGCCGCACCACCTCTGAGGGGAAGGCGGCGCGGGACAGCTCCACCGCTGCATCACACACACACGCACACACACACACACACACACACACACACACACACACACACACAACACACGCACACACACGCACAGAGAGAGAGAGAGCGACGTGAGCAGGAGTTCATGTCACGGATCCATCACAGAAGACCAGGCGGAAACGGAAGAACCTTTTCGAAAAGCGCCTCCTTTGACGTAGCACTCCAGCGCCCTCTGGTGGTTCCGGATTTGTTCGTACAGATCGCCGGCCTGATCCAATAAAAACACATTTATTCAATTTTCAGCCACTAAAGCGCATGAAACCTATTAGACGGCAGTGAAACTAATTCTGAAACCTTTATTTGATGGTGATATGGCAGTTCGGTGTTTGAATAAAAGTTGAAATGAGTGATTTTAAATGCTTGAAATGCATTCGGAAAGTTAGGAATGAGTTTGAACCATGAAAACTAACACGGTTCTTTGTTTCAAGCTTTATACAAGCAGAAGCAAGTCAAATTTATAGCTTTTAAATTGTATTTTAATATCCAAATACTATAAACTCGTAGCAAAGTTTCTGTATTCAAAAACAAATTGGACACAACAGGAAACTTTTGAGCAAAACTTGTTTACAATTTCAGCCAAATCTGCAGCTGGAAGTCCCTATTTTCCGTAACACTTGAGGCCTTCATTATGAAAGAGCTGGTTTACTACAAACCCGTTCGTGGAAGTCGGCCTTGATGAGACTGGCTGCGATGCGGTTGACCGTGTCCGTGTTGTTGCTGAGCTCCGGGCGGCTCAGGGCCAGTCTGGCGGCTTTAGCCGGGAGTCCAGCCCTCAGGTACAGGCTGACGGCGGCGGAGAAGTCCCCTTCCCTCTCCTTCACCTGGAGACACAGAGACATCAGCACAGAGACATTCAGCACAGAGACATCAGCACAGAGACATCAGCACAGAGACATTCAAAACAGAGACATTCAGCACAGAGACATTCAGACATCCACACAGAGACATGAGCACAGAGACATCAGCACAGAGACATTCAGACATCAGCACAGAGACATTCAGACATCAGCACAGAGACATTCAGACTTCAGCACAGAGACATCAGCACAGAGACATTCAGCACAGAGACATTCAAAACAGAGACATTCAGCACAGAGACATTCAAAACAGAGACATTCAGCACAGAGACATTCAGACATCCACACAGAGACATGAGCACAGAGACATCAGCACAGAGACATTCAGACATCCACACAGAGACATCAGCACAGAGACATCAGCACAGAGACATCAGCACAGAGACATTCAGACTTCAGCACAGAGACATTCAAAACAGAGACATTCAGCACAGAGACATCAGCACAGAGACATCAGCACAGAGACATCAGCACAGAGACATTCAGACATCAGCACAAAGACATCAGCACAGAGACATCAGCACAGAGACATTCAGACTTCAGCACAGAGACATCAGCACAGAGACATTCAGACTTCAGCACAGAGACATCAGCACAGAGACATCAGCACAGAGACATTAGCACAGAGACATTCAGACTTCAGCACAGAGACATTCAAAACAGAGACATTCAGCACAGAGACATCAGCACAGAGACATTAGCACAGAGACATCAGCACAGAGACATCAGCACAGAGACATCAGCACAGAGACATTCAGACATCAGCACAAAGACATCAGCACAGAGACATCAGCACAGAGACATTCAGCACAGAGACATCAGCACAGAGACATTCAGACTTCAGCACAGAGACATCAGCACAGAGACATTCAGACTTCAGCACAGAGACATCAGCACAGAGACATCAGCACAGAGACATTAGCACAGAGACATTCAGACTTCAGCACAGAGACATTCAGCACAGAGACATCAGCACAGAGACATTCAGACTTCAGCACAGAGACATTCAGCACAGAGACATTCAGCACAGAGACATTAGCACAGAGACATCAGCACAGAGACATTCAGCACAGAGACATCAGCACAGAGACATTCAGCACAGAGACATCAGCACAATATTGACACCCACTGTCCTGAAGTGTTATAAGGCTTAAAATGCTTAAAATGGGACAAAATATGTATGTGGCCGACTTTTACTTTTTACTTCTTCAGCTTTTATTGACTTGTAGTGCAATAGAAAGTGTTGTAGTGAAGTAAAAAGTAAGAACAGTTCCTCACCACCTTGTACTTTGACTGCACTATACAAATCAGTATTATTATCTTTATTAAAACGCGATAACCCGACCTCTCCCGCCTTCTCGTCCTGAGCCGTGTCTGTGAGCCACGACAGGTAACCGCGGCGCAGGTTCTCCAGCTCCGGGTGGCCCTGAGGAGAAGGAACCGGTTATACAAGACCACGTGATCAAAGCTAAAGCGGGAAAAGTATTTATATTTCTCTCATACGTTTGCTTCGGCCACAGAGATGCTGTCGTCCCACATGTGCAGCTCCTGGTACATCTCTATGGCCTCGTCCACCGCGTTCTGGAGAGTCACAACAAAACACACTTTTCACTAGATGAGCTCATTCACTGTGTGTATTTTCCATGTAGGATCACAGTAGGCCTGGGCGATATTAGACCGTCTCACGATCTCCAGAGAAGATCTGTCATTTTAGTGGGATCGTTTTATCAGGTTCTAAGCACTTCTGCACAGTTGACTCTTTTCACCGTCAGTGACGTAAACCCAAGCCGCTAACGTTCTGCTACGCTAATGTCGGACGCTAATGTCGGACGCTAATGTCGGACGCTATTTTCGGACGCTAATGTCAGACGCTAATGTGGGACGCTAATGTCGGACGCTAATGTGGGACGCTAATGTGGGACGCTAATGTCGGACGCTAATGTGGGACGCTAATGTGGGACGCTAATGTCAGACGCTAATGTGGGACGCTAATGTCAGACGCTAATGTGGGACGCTAATGTCGGACACTAATGTGGGACGCTAATGTCAGACGCTAATGCGAGCGTTTGGCAGCGAGCCGCTCCTCTACAGTCACATACAGGACCAGGCTCCTCAATCTGGAGCTTTTAAACCCAGCGTTCTGTCTCTATTTCAGAGGTGTTTATGTGTCTTTCCCCTGTAACGCCGCTGCTCTGCTCAGCGTGTGTTTATTTATTCACCTGACGACACACGTGTGAAGAAGCGAGCGTGTCCTTCGTCCTCACAGTTCTGTAGGCGCCGCATCTTCTCATTTGTTTAATTTAAATCCTGGGCCGTGTTCACAAATGCTGTTTATCCAAGTCTTGGAAAATATAAAACTTGTCCAACTTTGGTGAATTACTTGGTCAAGTAATAACTTATGGTAACTATCTGCTTCGCTTTAGTAAGACTCTTATTGTGAAAGGGTCAAACAGCAACAGACACGAACAACAAGCCTTTACCAAACTTAGTGTTACTATTTTAATTTTATTGTCTGGAGTTTTATTATGTTTTTTAATGTATAAAGTTAGTTTGCTGTAGTTCTAAGTCTAGTCTAAGTTCCAAGTCTAATTTTGCTGTGTTGATTATCGTAAAGTTGAATAAATTAGTATATTCATTCAATCTTTTTCTTCTTCAGTGTGTAATTTAAGTTATTTTAGTTACTATAAAAAAAATCTTGATAAAATCGAAATCGGGAGTTTATAATTCAAAAATCGTGATATTGTATTTTTGTCATATCGCCCGCCCCTAGATCACAGCGATGCACGGACCTGCTCCATGTAACACCTTTCTGCCAGTTTGAAGTTTTTGTCCAAAGTGGCGACTCTGGCCTGGACCTGGTAATGCGCTGTCCCGTCTCCTCCCTGTCACAAACCACACAAACGTCAGCATTTAGGGAGAACTTAGATAACTCAAAACAGCTCATCTTATATTGTGTTGGTCTAAAGCGTTAAAATCACGTCAACCCACCATTTCTTTCTCCACCTTGTCGGCGATCTGGTTGGTTTGGTGGAGAAATCGAACCGTGGAGACGTCTCCCAAAGCGGCGAAACACCTGGAGGAACGAGAGGGAAAAATCACCGAGACCTTTCGCCCGTTAGTCGTGTGAATGCGTTCGTACCTCTCGGCGATGTGCAGCTGCTGCGCCTCCAGAGCCAGTTTACTCAGCGTCTTCCACATGGCCTCGGTCTCTGGCGACATCTCCAGCGTCTCCAGGAACGCTGTGGCTCTGCACAGGAGACCAGGATGTTGTTAAACTATGTGTGGCCCTTGAAGAGCTTCAGAGGAAGAACCAACTATTAAATTAAACAGGACACGCTATATTTCAATGGACTAATTGTAAACCATTCCCTCCGAAGGTTCCTTGCCCTAATGGACTTTCTTTTTCATTAGGGTAAGTGTGTTATCTTGAGTTCGAGAGGAGGACCACCTCATGTCCTCCCTTTTCCAGTCCCTGTCCCCACAGTCTCCTACGGGGACAATACAGTGCACTTTAACCAATGCAACTGTTTCTTCTTCTTTCGTTTAGGTCAAGGCAGTGGCGAGCCCAGACTTTTTTCTTCTGGGTTAGCTCAGGGGTGGCACGAGGACCGGGCTATGAATCACTTTTTTAAAATTGATGCACAACATTAAGTGTGAGGAGTACCAAATTAATTTCAGGTTATATTACAGATTTAGGTCTAAGCGATGTCTTTTTGAATCGTTTTCGTCAGTAGGTGGAGTAGTGAACCGTGGTCTGCTCCATCGCCACACCCCTCCCCTCACCTGGCTCTCCCCCCCACCCACGCCCCTCACTCCCCGCCACACTACAGACCACATGCTGCTCTGGTTGCATTCAATGAGATACGGAAATCTTAATAATCTTGTGTGAAACACATATTTATCAGCATAAATAAGATATGTAGCAAAGAAAACATTTAGAGATGTATTTGCTAAACTGCAACTTTCATGAAAGTCTCTTTTTTTGGCATTTTAAAAAATACTTCCATTTAGAACTAAGTTTACAGTGCAGAACTTTTTTCCCCCGCAACCCTTGAACGCCTCACAGCCTCTCTGTGCTGCTGTAATCAATGGATAGATAATGAATTATTAAACAAACTCATATTTCATGAGGATTTCAGCTGCATCAGAGCAGGTCGGTCAGATGTTTCATCGGTTCACAATCTTTAATGACATTTAGGTTATGTTCTAAATAAAATTTAAAAAAGCAATCAGGCAAAAGCAGCACATCAAAGTTGGGAACATATCTCCTTACTCGTCCAATCAACCAATAAAATGTAATTCAAGCAGGGAAATAACTTTAGCTTTTTCATTTTTATCCATTGCCCATTGATATTAAAAGGTCAATGACATAAACCTGTGTGAATTAAACTAAATGCAATTTAAATTCAGAATTCTGTAACTTTTATGTTGGGCCAAATGTATTTCTGTAGATTTACATTTGTAGATTTAACAGCGTAGAAATACTGGTATTGCCTCAATTACGGCACAATTAATGTTCAAATGCTTTGCGGAAGTGCTGCTCTATGACTCTGCATTTGGCCCATCCTCGCTCCTGATCCCGGATCCGGGCCCGGCAGTGGCATTACTCTCGCTCCTGTGTGGTCGTGCAGATGTCGGACCTGTCGTAGTCCCCGTCGTCGACGGCGGTCCCGAACTCGATGAGCCCCTCGTCCAGAGCGTAGGAGACCGTGTTGACTCCCTCCGACACGATCACGCTCGTCTTTCCCTCCAATCGCTCCAGGTCCACGACGTCGCCCTGATCAAATTAAAGAGTTCAAATTAAAGTGAGACACTGCAGGTGGACAGAGAAAAAATCAGATTAGAGAGATCAATTTGAAACATTAGCTGTAGATTACCGACATAAATATGAGGAGAAAAGTATTGCAAGTTATCATTTAGTCATTTTATATTTTCATTACGAGTAAAAAACACTCTTAATAACGGATAGAGCCAGCCAGGCTTAAATGTATGTTTTTTTTTGGTTGATACACTGGTCACAAAGATTTGTTTAGAGGAGGTTTGAATTTTGTTAAACTAGTTATAAGTGAAGAAAAAAGTCCTTGTTTTGGGGGTGCAGTAATTAAAGTGTAATTACCTTGATAGGGAACATGGTGGCGCTCTCGGGGCTGTAGCCACAGTGTAATTACCTTGATAGGGAACATGGTGGCGCTCTCGGGGCTGTAGCCACAGTGTAATTACCTTGATAGGGAACATGGTGGCGCTCTCGGGGCTGTAGCTACAGTGTAATTACCTTGATGGGGAACATGGTGGCGCTCTCGGGGGCTGTAGTTACAGTGTAATTACCTTGATGGGGAACATGGCGGCGCTCTCGGGCCTGTAGCTACAGTGTAATTACCTTGATGGGGAACATGGTGGCGCTCTCGGGGCTGTAGCCACACTGTAATTACCTTGATAGGGAACATGGTGGCGCTCTCGGGGCTGTAGCTACAGTGTAATTACCTTGATAGGGAACATGGTGGCGCTCTCGGGCCTGTAGCTACAGTGTAATTACCTTGATGGGGAACATGGTGGCGCTCTCGGGGCTGTAGCCACACTGTAATTACCTTGATAGGGAACATGGTGGCGCTCTCGGGGCTGTAGCTACAGTGTAATTACCTTGATGGGGAACATGGTGGCGCTCTCGGGGCTGTAGCTACAGTGTAATTACCTTGATAGGGAACATGGTGGCGCTCTCGGGGCTGTAGCTACAGTGTAATTACCTTGATGGGGAACATGGTGGCGCTCTCGGGGCTGTCGATGCTGTACCACACACACAGGTTGTTTCTGTTCTGGGCCACCACCACGTCGCTGCCCGGGACCCACTGCACGAAGGAGCAGAAGCCCAGCAGCGTGGTCTTCACAGCGGCCGCCACGTCAAACAGATGCAGCTGAAAGAGCGGAGAGAAAGATATTTAAACTTCAAACCCCAAAAATGACTTTTCAGGGTCCGTTAGCTCAGTGTATTTTTCCTATAGCGGTTAGCATTAGCCACCAAACATCATTAATAAAAAAGGTACAGACCTTTTCAGATTTCACTTTAGATACAAATTAGCGTCCTCTGAGCTAAATGCTAACTCAAATTCAGTCAAGTTTCTCCTTTTTGGGGGTCAGATACACATCCAATGTCCTCTAAACTTCATTTTATATGTTAAATAAACCACAGATGATGTACTAATGCCAAGAACTATTCAATTTAAATCCGGACCGGGAGCTGTTGGCTAACAAATGTGCGAATTTGTAGGACCAGGCCATGGATCTATAATAGTATCAGGACAGGCTCATTAAATGATGATCAGTAATGTTGTGTAACTAGACTTGGATCGTGTAACTACTCCCGTAACTGTATTTAAATAGGGGAAAACGTGGAAGAGCTCGGTCGCTTCTAACTTCACCCCCGTTTGGCCCCATAGAGGAGAGGAGGAGAGGCTAAATGCTAACAACATCTTTGGTCTTTGTGCGTGACTGAGCGCACGCGTAAAGACCAGACAGGTACGCATCAACTCATCTAAGCTCAGGTAACGTATCTCGGTATGGAAAAAACATTTTAGTTTCATAAAAATTATTTCAGATTGTGGACCTATTTAAAAAAATGTTTGCTTCAATTTAATGTTAGCCTTTAGCTTCAAGACTAAAACAGCTGCATTTATGAAGTATTTACATCCTAAGTAAAGTTCTTAATATGTTGTAAGCAATTAGCCAACAGCTGCTTGTTTTCTGCCACATACTGTATGTATTATTTCAAAAAGACACTAACTTTCAAATTAATAAATCACAGACAGGAAACAGTGGTTAGCCTAGGACGTTAGCCTCATGATGCTATGCAACGTTCCACACACAGAGCCTATGGGCGGGGAAAGCATTTCATTATTTTCCTCATGGTGGGGTGCTAACAAAACAAAAAAATAAAAGGTTTAACTCTCTCCCTTCACTCATGTAAGTTTGTTTTTAACCAACACCAAAAAACTTTTTATAAAAAAAATAAAATATATATATCTATGTATATTTTTATCATTTTATTTCGGCATTTAGACAGACTTTATTTATTCGCTTTAATAAAACATTCAAATACCTTTTTACTATTTTTGAATTGATTCATCGACATATTATTTTGTCAGTTTTAGTTTCTGTCATTTTAACCCATCCATCCACCCAGTTCCTTTATCCGGGGCCGGGTCGCGGAGGCAACAGTCTGAGCAGAGATGCCCCGACTTCCCGACTTGTTTACCTTAATAAATCCTTTCCGTCGTCCCTCTGGGGGTAATACAAGTGTTAATGAGTTGATTGGGGGGGTATTTCATCTCCCCCTGGTGTCTCTGGCCAGAAAACCACAATTGCAACTTTGTCTGCACCGGGTCGGAGGCCCCAATACACACTAATGGAATCACGAAGAAGACGCTAACAGGCTAACGGGCGAAGCTAACTGCGGGCTAGCGCCACATAAACAGTATTTACAGCCAAGTTTGAGTGAAAAAAAAAGATCTCCGTTGTGTAACTGGATGAACAACATCCCTCTGTCCCTTTGTCTTTTCTGTCAGCGTAGTATTTACTCTCACGGACAATTAATGAGTAAAAAACCGCAACATGCTACGACACCTGCAGTGGCGCTTATGGCCTCTAGGGGCATGAGTTGCTTAGTACTGCTTTAACATGTTGTAAGTAAGTCAATATCCAACAGCCGCAAGTTATCTATCATTTATTTATTTCAACAAGACACGACTAACTCTCCAGGAGTATAGGAATAAAGCACAACAAACAGGAAACAGGAAGTTAGCATCATGTTGCTACGCTTCATTTTGTGCACAGAGCCGAAACACTTTTCTTTTTTTCTCACAAGCTTCCATTCCATTCCAAAAAATACAGGTCTGAACTCTCCCTTCACTCCCCAATTACATCAAGTCAAAAATGACCTGCTTTATGGCAATGATTTGCCTATAATACGTCTGTCTATTGTTCTTTTGTCCGTTTTATTCCTCGCACTCCACCACCGAACTCCTCGTTAAAACGATCACACAGCCCACAGTTGGGTCCCCGCCCTGCAGTTGCGAACCCCGTCTTCATAACCTGAGCCTCCTGTGACGCTCAGCTCCACATTACGGCGATGGGTGGATATTATGGGATGTAATCTATACGCCTCGGACTGTCCCTCGACGCTGCCCCCTGCTGTTTCTCATCAGAGCAGCACATTACGAGCCCGCGTCATTTTTTAATAACGCTCTATAGTCTGTCCCCGAGCGAAGGACGTTTTGAATTTGACGAAGAGGAGGAGAGTAAAGATTCAATTAAAAGTTCCCGGCAAACTCAGAAGTCGTTAAGCGCGAAGAGTAGTTTTAAATAGATGCAACTCAGGAGGTTAGGAGCAACGGTTAGATCTGCGATGTTAATAATATGGATTCTTTTCACAGTGCACATTTAAAAAAGGATTCAAAATAAACTTATACATTATTGTATGAAGCTTGCGTAGTAATTACTCTCACGGACAATTAACGAGTAATTAATTACTCCAGACAGGGAACCAACACTACAGACAGAGAACCAACACTACAGACAGGGAACCAACTCTCCAGACAGGGAACCAACACTCCAGACATAGAACCAACACTCCAGACAGAGAACCAACACTACAGACAGGGAACCAACACTACAGACAGGGAATCAACACTCCAGACATAGAACCAACACTCCAGACAGAGAACCAACACTCCAGACAGAGAACCAACACTCCAGACAGAGAACCAACACTCCAGACAGAGAACCAACACTCCAGACAGAGAACCAACACTCCAGACAGGGAACCAACACTCCAGACAGGGAACCAACACTACAGACAGAGGACCAACTCTCCAGACAGAGAACCAACACTGCAGACAGGGAACCAACACTCCAGACATAGAACCAACACTCCAGACAGAGAACCAACACTCCAGACAGAGAACCAACACTACAGACAGGGAACCAACACTACAGACAGGGAACCAACACTCCAGACATGGAACCAACACTCCAGACAGAGAACCAACACTCCAGACAGAGAACCAACACTCCAGACAGAGAACCAACACTCCAGACAGGGAACCAACACTCCAGACAGGGAACCAACACTACAGACAGAGAACCAACACTCCAGACAGAGAACCAACACTCCAGACAGAGAACCAACACTCCAGACAGAGAACCAACACTCCAGACAGGGAACCAACACTCCAGACAGGGAACCAACACTACAGACAGAGAACCAACACTCCAGACAGGGAACCAACACTCCAGACATAGAACAAACACTCCAGACAGGGAATCAACTCTCCAGACAGAGAACCAACACTCCAGACAGAGAACCAACTCTCCAGACATAGAACCAACACTCCAGACAGAGAACCAACACTCCAGACAGAGAACCAACACTCCAGACAGGGAACCAACACTCCAGACAGGGAATCAACTCTCCAGACAGAGAACCAACACTCCAGACAGAGAACCAACACTCCAGACAGGGAACCAACACTACAGACAGAGGACCAACTCTCCAGACAGAGAACCAACACTCCAGACAGGGAACCAACACTACAGACAGAGGACCAACTCTCCAGACAGAGAACCAACACTCCAGACAGGGAACCAACTCTCCAGACAGGGAACCAACACTCCAGACATAGAACCAACACTCCAGACAGAGAACCAACTCTCCAGACAGAGAACCAACACTGCAGACAGGGAACCAACACTCCAGACAGGGAACCAACTCTCCAGACAGGGAACCAACTCTCCAGACAGAGAACCAACACTCCAGACAGGGAACCAACACTACAGACAGAGGACCAACTCTCCAGACAGAGAACCAACACTCCAGACAGGGAACCAACACTACAGACAGAGGACCAACTCTCCAGACAGAGAACCAACACTCCAGACAGGGAACCAACTCTCCAGACAGGGAACCAACACTCCAGACAGGGAACCAACACTCCAGACAGGGAACCAACACTCCAGACAGGGAACCAACACTCCAGACAGGGAACCAACACTCCAGACAGAGGACCAACTCTCCAGACAGAGAACCAACACTACAGACAGGGAACCAACACTCCAGACAGGGAACCAACACTACAGACAGAGGACCAACTCTCCAGACAGAGAACCAACACTACAGACAGGGAACCAACTCTCCAGACAGGGAACCAACACTCCAGACATAGAACCAACACTCCAGACAGAGAACCAACACTACAGACAGGGAACCAACACTACAGACAGGGAATCAACACTCCAGACATAGAACCAACACTCCAGACAGAGAACCAACACTCCAGACAGAGAACCAACACTCCAGACAGAGAACCAACACTCCAGACAGAGAACCAACACTCCAGACAGAGAACCAACACTCCAGACAGGGAACCAACACTCCAGACAGGGAACCAACACTACAGACAGAGGACCAACTCTCCAGACAGAGAACCAACACTGCAGACAGGGAACCAACACTCCAGACATAGAACCAACACTCCAGACAGAGAACCAACACTCCAGACAGAGAACCAACACTACAGACAGGGAACCAACACTACAGACAGGGAACCAACACTCCAGACATGGAACCAACACTCCAGACAGAGAACCAACACTCCAGACAGAGAACCAACACTCCAGACAGGGAACCAACACTCCAGACAGGGAACCAACACTACAGACAGAGAACCAACACTCCAGACAGAGAACCAACACTCCAGACAGAGAACCAACACTCCAGACAGAGAACCAACACTCCAGACAGGGAACCAACACTCCAGACAGGGAACCAACACTACAGACAGAGAACCAACACTCCAGACAGGGAACCAACACTCCAGACATAGAACAAACACTCCAGACAGGGAATCAACTCTCCAGACAGAGAACCAACACTCCAGACAGAGAACCAACTCTCCAGACATAGAACCAACACTCCAGACAGAGAACCAACACTCCAGACAGAGAACCAACACTCCAGACAGGGAACCAACACTCCAGACAGGGAATCAACTCTCCAGACAGAGAACCAACACTCCAGACAGAGAACCAACACTCCAGACAGGGAACCAACACTACAGACAGAGGACCAACTCTCCAGACAGAGAACCAACACTCCAGACAGGGAACCAACACTACAGACAGAGGACCAACTCTCCAGACAGAGAACCAACACTCCAGACAGGGAACCAACTCTCCAGACAGGGAACCAACACTCCAGACATAGAACCAACACTCCAGACAGAGAACCAACTCTCCAGACAGAGAACCAACACTGCAGACAGGGAACCAACACTCCAGACAGGGAACCAACTCTCCAGACAGGGAACAAACACTCCAGACAGAGAACCAACACTCCAGACAGAGAACCAACTCTCCAGACAGAGAACCAACACTCCAGACAGGGAACCAACACTACAGACAGAGAACCAACTCTCCAGACAGAGAACCAACACTCCAGACAGGGAACCAACACTACAGACAGAGGACCAACTCTCCAGACAGAGAACCAACACTCCAGACAGGGAACCAACACTACAGACAGAGGACCAACTCTCCAGACAGAGAACCAACACTCCAGACAGGGAACCAACTCTCCAGACAGGGAACCAACACTCCAGACAGGGAACCAACACTCCAGACAGGGAACCAACACTCCAGACAGGGAACCAACACTCCAGACAGGGAACCAACACTCCAGACAGAGGACCAACTCTCCAGACAGGGAACCAACACTACAGACAGAGGACCAACTCTCCAGACAGAGAACCAACACTCCAGACAGGGAACCAACACTCCAGACAGGGAACCAACTCTCCAGACAGGGAACCAACACTCCAGACAGGGAACCAACACTCCAGACAGGGAACCAACACTCCAGACATAGAACCAACTCTCCAGACATAGAACCAACTCTCCATACAGGGAACCAACTCTCCATACAGGGAACCAACACTACAGACAGGGAACCAACACTCCAGACATAGAACCAACTCTCCAGACAGAGAACCAACTCTCCATACAGGGAACCAACTCTCCAGACAGAGAACCAACTCTCCAGACAGGGAACCAACACTCCAGACATAGAACAAACACTCCAGACAGAGAACCAACTCTCCAGACATAGAACCAACACTCCAGACAGAGAACAAACACTCCAGACAGGGAACCAACTCTCCAGACAGAGAACCAACACTCCAGACAGGGAACCAACACTACAGACAGAGGACCAACTCTCCAGACAGAGAACCAACACTCCAGACAGGGAACCAACACTACAGACAGAGGACCAACTCTCCAGACAGAGAACCAACACTCCAGACAGGGAACCAACTCTCCAGACAGGGAACCAACACTCCAGACAGGGAACCAACACTCCAGACAGGGAACCAACACTCCAGACAGGGAACCAACACTCCAGACATGGAACCAACACTCCAGACAGGGAACCAACACTCCAGACAGGGAACCAACACCCCAGACAGAGGACCAACTCTCCAGACAGGGAACCAACACTCCAGACAGAGAACCAACTCTCCAGACAGGGAACCAACACTCCAGACAGGGAACCAACTCTCCAGACAGGGAACCAACTCTCCAGGCAGAGAACAAACACTCCAGACAGGGAACCATTATACAGACAGGGAACCAACACTCCAGACAGGGAACCAACACTCCAGACATGGAACCAACACTCCAGACATAGAACCAACACTCCAGACAGGGAACCAACACTCCATACAGGGAACCAACTCTCCAGACAGAGAACCAACTCTCCAGACAGAGAACCAACTCTCCAGACAGAGAACCAACTCTCCATACAGGGAACCAACTCTCCAGACAGAGAACCAACTCTCCAGACAGGGAACCAACACTCCAGACAGGGAACCAACACTCCAGACAGGGAACCAACACTCCAGACAGGGAACCAACACTCCAGACAGGGAACCAACACTCCAGACATGGAACCAACACTCCAGACATGGAACCAACACTCCAGACAGAGAACCAACACTCCAGACAGGGAACCAACTCTCCAGACAGGGAACCAACACTCCAGACAGGGAACCAACACTCCAGACAGGGAACCAACACTCCAGACAGGGAACCAACACTCCAGACAGGGAACCAACACTCCAGACAGGGAACCAACACTCCAGACATGGAACCAACACTCCAGACATGGAACCAACACTCCAGACAGAGAACCAACACTCCAGACAGGGAACCAACACTCCAGACATGGAACCAACACTCCAGACAGAGAACCAACTCTCCAGACAGAGAACCAACACTCCAGACAGGGAACCAACACTCCAGACAGGGAACCAACACTCCAGACAGGGAACCAACACTCCAGACATGGAACCAACACTCCAGACAGAGAACAAACACTCCAGACAGAGAACCAACACTCCAGACAGAGAACCAACTCTCCAGAAAGAGAACCAACACTCCAGACAGAGAACCAACTCTCCATACAGGGAACCAACACTCCAGACAGGGAACCAACTCTCCAGACAGGGAACCAACTCTCCTCTCCCTCCTCTCTTTTCCCTCTCGTCGTTAGTCTTTACCCGGAGTTTCTTGTCCCTGAAGAGCAGTTTCCGTCCCGTCTCGTTCAGCTCTAACCAGTCGATCTTCGAGTCGTGGCTGATGGTGCCCAGAGTGAAGCCCCCGGACAAATCCACTGTTGGACGAGACAAAATACACGTCAGTTTGACAGATGCAGGACGCGGCAAGTTAAATGTAATACTTTTAATGCCACCAACGCAAGCGAATATTCCTGACAAGACAATTTGTGTTGCACTAATATAAGATGTCAGGGTTCCCCAAGGTGTGAATCTCTTTAACCTCTTAAGCCCCGCCTTGACCGAGCACATTTTCTCCAATTCGACTTCACCCAAATCTAAAAAAGCTTCTCGAAGAAAGCAACAACAAAAACACGACAAAAACGTAACGTAAATGAGGAAGAAAACGCTGCAAAAGAGCAACAAAAACAAGGAAAAAGCTTGGGTCTTAGCTTTTCAAATGTGAGAAGTCGAGGAGAAAATGTGCTCAGTTAAGGCGGGGGTTTACCTGTTACCTGCCAGTTTAGGGTTAGAGTTAGAGTTTGCAATTATGCAATATTCAAATCTCAAAGCATATTGACTGGAAAGCTTAGCCTCTTGGCCAGGAGTCCCTTAAAAAGAGGTTTTTAATCTCAATGGGACTTTCCTGGTTAAATAAAGGTTAAATAAATAAAAGAAATACTGCCTATATCCCAGTGTGACACCTCATTTGAAAGCCAAGACCTTCTCATTTCTAAAACTGTGTGTGTGAGTGAAACACGACTTACATCACATTTTCTGTTCCTAAACCAGGTTAAGAGGTTAAAAGGATTAAATCAAACTACTTTAACCATTTTTTCTCCGTACGTTCATTGAGCGCTATAACAAACTACTTCAGCAGCCGTTCAGTCTGATGTTTTTACCGATGGAGATGGTCTTGAGGTCGATGAGATAGGCCAGTTTCTTGTTGTCCTCGGCTCCTCGCAGTTTCCTCTCGTTCAGACACACGCTACACGTATGTGCAATAAGAAACATGAATAAATGATAATGCGGTGAGTGTCGGCTGTAATTGGACGTGCTGAGGCCTCGCTCCGAGCCGCACCCGAGGCAAACTGCACCGTTCGTTACAGAGACTCGACTGACAGGCCTTCACTGTGACCAACCCCAGAGTTAAACTGAATGAACTGTTCCTGTGCTTTTTCACATTTCCAGCAGAATAAAATGTCTTCCTTTCTCGTCAGATAACAATGTAAAAGCAGCTCCTGGGTTTAAACAGGTGGCAGCAGCAGCAAGTCAAACTCTGCTTTTATTAACGTAGAGAAATCAATTTGAAACTTTTGCTGTGGATTACGGACGTAAATATGTGGGAAGTATGCTGATATTTTCAGCGACGAAATCTAAATATTGGATTGAACCAGGTTTAAACGTATGTAGATAAAACCAAAGATTTGTTCAGAGGGGACTTTGCATCTTGTTTAGTTTTTCAATAATCTAGAAGTGAATTTTTTTTTTTTCCGGTTCAAAGCTAAATAAATGAGGCTGGGAATTAGATATTGAAAAAAACTTCACATTCTTAAAGTACATGTGACACAATAGACACAATTTTTGCTAAAACATAGTTAAAACGATTATATTTAAGATTTTTCTCCAAAAAAAAGAAAATTACTGGAATTATTGGACACTGACAGGAAGTGACATAGATGGAGGCAAACGATTTTAAACTGTTGCCGTGCCAACCATGTTATGTCAATAGGAAATTAGTCAGACTGCTCTGGAACTTTACCTCCATCTATGTCACTTCCTGTCAGCAACTTAAAAACTGAACGTTTCTGCCCAACATTTCTTCATTAAAACTGCTGCTTCACTGAAATAACATTTTAATTATTACTCACAACAGATGTTATCCATCTGTATAAGTCATATTTTCAAAAGCAATAAAAAACCTGTCATGCACTTTAAGTCGGAGTCTGTAAAGTGCAGATGTTGTTAAAGTTTAGTCCCTTTGTCTGCACATGTGGATGTTCCTCCCGTCTTTAGCCGCTCTGTCTCCCACAGAGGAAATGACCATATTTGGATTACAGCGTCAGCCTTCCCTGCTACACGTGGATACCAAACATGTCAGTATTTGTGAATGAATAAGCGTGGGAGAAGGCTGAACTCATTAAATAAACATTGTGAAGGGAGAGTTTGGTCTCATTTCTACTCTGATGTTAAGGGACAAACGTCATATCGATGTTTTCTCCTGCAGCGTCTCGCCTGGAGTGTCATTTAAAGCACAAACACTACATTATTGATGCTTCAAATTGTGCATTGAGGATTTGCGAACGTTTCCTCACCTGATGAGGTGCGGGTTCATGAACTCCGTCCGGACGGAGCCCAGGATCGCGTTGTTGTCGTATTCGACCAAACTCAGCTCCCCGGCGTTAAAGATCATGCACACCTGCAGGAGAGACGCATTACTCGCCAACACAACGGCCACTGGGCATCATCATTATTATACAGGCGGCACAAGGCAACATTCATACATTCATACATGCAAGTTGGTCATTTGTATACTCACTACTGCCCCCTCAGGTCTTACGTGTAACTGCAGTTTCTATATTAAGCTCGTTCATGACGGAACTTCAGACCCGGAGTAAAACCTTTGTGAGTCACAGGTCTGGGCTCATTCTACACATTAGGACATGGCTGGAACGTGTAGGGGGAGGAAAATACTTAGTTTTAACATGTTTAAACTCCGTATAGTCCCTTTAATGCTATTCTTATGCCTGAACACAACATTTACACAACATTTTTGATAAAATTTGAGATATTTGCAGCAAAACCTGCCACTGCCATGTTTTTTTGCAGTAAAAATATTCGAGCAATGTCTTTATGTTCTGAGAAATCGTTATTTAATGCCAGTTTTAATCCAATGTAATACTTTTTATAAGCCAGTATAGGCCTTAATTTTAGCACAGTTGAGTGTAAAGATTTAAGGACCAAACTTTAGAAGTCCAACATGATTCATTCTTATATTATTATAGGTTAAAATACCCACACTAAAGCCAATATAGTTTGTTTTTCTAATGATTTATTTCCAACTTACTGATTCAATTTCAAAGAAGAACTTCTCGTTCCCGCCAGAGCCGGGCCACGGCACCTGTGAAAAGCAGAGGCGTGTGAGTGTGATCTTCCTCAGAGGTGGACGAGTCCGTCTCCGCACCTCGCTGAGGCGGCCGGTCTGCAGGTCGCCCAGCAGCAGCGTGTCCGACGTGTGCGCCACCAGGTACCGGTCTCTGCCCATGATCTTCACCTCCTCGATCTCGTATCCGTAATGAGACTTCAGGACCACCCGCGACCCCGAGGACAGGTTCCTCACCACCACCTGCGGGACACGGATCATTCGGGACGGGGTGAGTTCACGACTATTGACCATTTCAGTCGTGGATGAATCGTTTTCTGGTGAACACAGACTCAAACAGAGCAAACATTAGGTGAAGAACCTCTGTTCTAATAGTGAGGGTCTGTAGAGTGTTTGTAAATGACACATATATATATATATATATATATATATATATATATATATATATTAGGGCAGGGACTTTTTTCGATTAATTGCGATTAATTAACTACATGAGGTTTAGTGCGATTAAAAATATTAATCGAAATTAATCACACTTAAGTTTCCTTTTTTCCTGCAGACGCACAATTAATGGCAGTATTACACTGGTCTGTGGGACTTGGTTGAACAAAAATAAACAATATTTTGTTGCTTAAGCTCATGTATTCAGTCATTATTCAATGGTATACTAAAAATCCTTATGAAAAAACGTACTTCTCACTGTTCTCAGGTCAAATATTTATATGCGATTAATTTCGATTAATTAATTACAAAGCCTCTAATTCATTAGATTAATTTTTTTAATCGAGTCCCGGCCCTAGTTTATATACTAATTGTCTGTGTCTCAAGACAATCGTCCAAACAGATGCAGAATGAGCTCCAGACCAGATCCTATAGTTTAAAGCAGTTTGGAAATAAACTGTCCCCGATAACGTCGCAGTCAGCGCCAGTGCAGCCTCCGGTCGTTAAAGCTCAGTGGTTGAACCCTTTGAAAATGTAAGAATGTAATGTAATAATGAAATGCGGGGCGAAAGAGCAGGTGAAAGTCTTGACTAGGGCTCCTCCTGCTGGCAGCTATTGGAATCGTCTGCATAAAAAATAACTCCCAGGTTGGATACGGCGCGTGAGCAGCTCCAGCCGTGCACGATAAACACTTCGTCGATAATGATGGATTCTGGACTTTAAAAGTGTGGAGGACAGTTTTTGGGTTGGAACCGGATCAGGAAGAACAGAACGAGGCGCTGACGCCGTAGAAGAAGAAACCGCTAAATTTATCAGCTTTGTCCGAGGATTAACTCTGAGGTCTGACGAGGGAACAACGTCCTCAAGGAAGTTGCATGTTTTAGCTCAAATAAATGACACACATTTAATAGACAAATAAATGAACATTATTGTTGTTTTCTGGTTCTAGACGAAACACCAAGAGCCTCCCACAAACATTCATTTAAGTTTTCTCCATCAACACGTCCTCGTGCGACTTTATCTTTATGAAGGGAAAAGGTTGAAAATAATCTGCAGATGAATCGAAAGTACTTGTAAATTGCAGCCCTCGTGTAAATACCTCCAAAGGAAAAAGTATCTGGAGCTAGATCTGGGGACGGTGGTCGTAATGTTGTGGCTCGTACCTGGCTCAGTCCCACGTACGTCATCTCGAACTTGTTTTTGTAGATGCTCCTCCTCAGGCAGCAGTCGAACAGCTCCACGCCCCCACACAGGGTCCCCTGCACAGACGGACACAGACGTCAGCACCCCCCATGTGTTTAAAACGGGGGGGGGGGGGGGGGGGGGAGGAGGTGTGTTTACGGCGCAGAGGCGGGACCCGTCCTTCTTCCAGGCCAGGCTGGTGATGGTGTACAGGTTGGGGATCTCTTTGGGTTTGGCCTCGTCCCACACGCCTCTCCTCGGAGCCCAGTTAAACACTCGCAACCTGAAGGAGACAAGGCCACATGAGCGTCCCGGCAGAAGCTCGTTTTCACTCCACGACCTTTGAAAGACCAATATCATAAATTAAACCCCACTACATTTCTATTAAGGCCCCAAAGTAAAAGGTTTTCGCCATATTTTATCCCATTCGAAGCCTTTTGGTGCACACTCCAGGACAGTAGGTGGCGCTGTGTCCCTGCCCTGTTGCCGTACAGGTGATTTTTAACTTAATGTTTTCAAAGTTGTTATTCACTTCTTTATTCAGGGTTTATAGAGGTAGAGGAGATGCCCATAAGATTTGGAAACGTTTCATGAAACGAGAAACTTTAGAGCCAAAAAAATTTGGTAAAATTCAGCAAAAACTGCAACTTGACATGTTTTAAACGATCATTTATTTTGGATGAACTTATACAGTAAATATTGTTGAGTCATAATTGTCCAATAAACTTAGAATCGATGCCAGTTTGAATCTAATTTAATGCTATTTAATGACTTTTAATTTTTTTGTATGCAACTTTTTATACGGAAAAATTAAAGTTGATATTTGTAGGTATTTAACGTTGTAGTGGCTGTATGAGTGGTCAGCATGGCGCCTTTACCTCCAGACACAGTGGTCTCTACAGTGCTCCAGGATCTAGAGACCCCCATGCTGACCACTCATACAGCCACTACAAGGTTAAATACGCACTAATATTATGAATGGAGAAACAGCAGCGCTCCTTCTGTCAAAGGCCATTATTGGGAACGTAGCTCCCTCTGGTGGCCGTGTTGGGACGTCTTTAATCAGTAAATCTTCAGTCCGATTAAACTGATTTATGATTCAGAGTCTTAGCTAGCATTAGCCGCAGATTAGCTGCTGAATTTACTTTGCACTCACAATCTAAAAAACGACACAGTTTCATTCAATAACAAAGTAAAAGGGACAGAATAAAAGCTGTAGCTATAATTAAATTATAAACTAACAAGCGAAAAAACAAATGTTACTGACACGTAATGATTGAAATATTAATTGGGAAAAGATGGGGGGAAATTGAAAAAAAAAAAAAAAAAATTTGTTTATCTTTTTTTTTTAAATAAAAAAAAGTTTTAAAAAAAAAAGACATTGGGGGAAAAAAAAAAAATACGACCGGTCGTAGCTGCCGAACACACCCCCCCTCCCTCGCTGACCGGTCGTAGCTGCCGAACACCCCCCTCCCTCGCTGACCACCCCCCTCCCTCGCTGACCGGTCGTAGCTGCCGAACACCCCCCTCCCTCGCTGACCGGTCTTAGCTGCCGAACACCCCCCTCCCTCGCTGACCGGTCGTAGCTGCCGAACACCCCCCCCCCCCCTCACTGACCGGTCGTAGCTGCCGAACACCCCCCTCCCTCACTGACCGGTCTTAGCTGCCGAACACCCCCCCTCCCTCGCTGACCGGTCGTAGCTGCCGAACACCCCCCTCCCTCGCTGACCGGTCGTAGCTGCCGAACACCCCCCTCCCTCGCTGACCGGTCGTAGCTGCCGAACACCACGCTCTGGCCGCTGGGGCTGGCCGCGGCCGCCATGAACTCCCTCTCGCTGGGCTCGCGGCCGTAGTCGAACGTCTGCAGCACGAGGCCCTCTCGAGTGTAGGCCACGATTCTCCGGTCGCAGCCGCCGATCAGGACGCCGTTGGCCCCCCAGGCCAGAGCGTACGGGGGGCAGGGGTGGACCAGCAGCCGGCCCTGCGGAGACACAGACAGGTCTTAGCTTTCAAATATAAGCTCCAGCCGAGAGGCGTTTAGATTTGGGGAAAACTGGAGAAAATGTGCTCGGTTAAGGCAGGGGTTAAGGGGTTAATGCCAGTTTGTGGGAAGAAATCTCAAAGATGTGCGAGTGGGTGGAACACAGATTGGTGGGAGAACAACATTGTAACATTGTAAAGCTCTAAAAAGTCGTAATACTTCCCCCCACCTAACCTGTGAGGGGGGCAGTGTGTGTCTTTGAGTGTACAGAAAAGTGCTATATAAATCCACTATTATTATTATTATGAACAATAATGGCACAAGTATCGAGCCTTGGGGTACCCCCCAATTGATGCCACACAGGTCCGATGCTGTATTGTTTATTTGAACATATTGCTTTCTATTCTCTAAATAACTTCCTTTTCCAAAGTGGTCTTGAGTGATTAATTACATGAATAAAAACGTTTCTATGCCCAACATCCGCTCTGAGTTTGAAGTAAACAGGTGACGTGTTTTTACCTGAGAGTCTCCAGATCCCTCGTCGTCGAAGAAGTACCTCACCACGGTCCCATCGGCGTGTCCCGAGAGGACGCCTTTACCAGAGACACTACGGGACAAACACATGAGCCTTTACCAGAGACACTACGGGACAAACACATGAGCCTTTACCAGAGACACTACGGGACAAACACATGAGCCTTTACCAGAGACACTACGGGACAAACACATGAGCCTTTACCAGAGACACTACGGGACAAACAACATGAGCCTTTACCAGAGACACTACGGGACAAACACATGAGCCTTTACCAGAGACACTACGGGACAAACACATGAGCCTTTACCAGAGACACTACGGGACAAACACGAGAGCCTTTACCAGAGACACTACGGGACAAACACATGAGCCTTTACCAGAGACACTACGGGACAAACACATGAGCCTTTACCAGAGACACTACGGGACAAACACATGAGCCTTTACCAGAGACACTACGGGACAAACACGAGAGCCTTTACCAGAGACACTACGGGACAAACACATGAGCCTTTACCAGAGACACTACGGGACAAACAACATGAGCCTTTACCAGAGACACTACGGGACAAACACATGAGCCTTTACCAGAGACACTACGGTAAAAACACATGAGCCTTTACCAGAGACACTACAGGACAAACACGAGAGCCTTTACCAGAGACACTACGGGACAAACACATGAGCCTTTACCAAAGACACTACGGGACAAACACATGAGCCTTTACCAGAGACACTACGGGACAAACAACATGAGCCTTTACCAGAGACACTACGGGACAAACACATGAGCCTTTACCAGAGACACTACAGGACAAGCAACACGAGAGCCTTTACCAGAGACACTACGGGACAAACAGCATGAGCCTTTACCAGAGACACTACGGGACAAACAGCATGAGCCTTTACCAGAGACACTACGGGACAAACAACATGAGCCTTTACCAGAGACACTACGGGACAAACACATGAGCCTTTACCAGAGACACTACAGGACAAGCAACACGAGAGCCTTTACCAGAGACACTACGGGACAAACAGCATGAGCCTTTACCAGAGACACTACGGGACAAACAGCATGAGCCTTTACCAGAGACACTACAGGACAAGCAACACGTGAGCCTTTACCAGAGACACTACGGGACAAACAGCATGAGCCTTTACCAGAGACACTACGGGACAAACACATGAGCCTTTACCAGAGACACTACAGGACAAGCAACACGAGAGCCTTTACCAGAGACACTACGGGACAAACAGCATGAGCCTTTACCAGAGACACTACGGGACAAACACATGAGCCTTTACCAGAGACACTACGGGACAAACAACATGAGCCTTTACCAGAAACACTACGGGACAAACAACATGAGCCTTTACCAGAGACACTACGGGACAAACAGCATGAGCCTTTACCAGAGACACTACAGTAAAAACAACATGAGCCTTTACCAGAGACACTACGGGACAAACAACGTGAGCCTTTACCAGAGACACTACGGGACAAACACGTGAGCCTTTACCAGAGACACTACGGGACAAACACATGAGCCTTTACCAGAGACACTACGGGACAAACAACATGAGCCTTTACCAGAGACACTACGGGACAAACACATGAGCCTTTACCAGAGACACTACAGGACAAGCAACACGAGAGCCTTTACCAGAGACACTACGGGACAAACAGCATGAGCCTTTACCAGAGACACTACGGGACAAACACATGAGCCTTTACCAGAGACACTACGGGACAAACAACATGAGCCTTTACCAGAAACACTACGGGACAAACAACATGAGCCTTTACCAGAGACACTACGGGACAAACAGCATGAGCCTTTACCAGAGACACTACAGTAAAAACAACATGAGCCTTTACCAGAGACACTACGGGACAAACAACGTGAGCCTTTACCAGAGACACTACGGGACAAACACGTGAGCCTTTACCAGAGACACTACGGGACAAACAACGTGAGCCTTTACCAGAGACACTACGGGACAAACACGTGAGCCTTTACCAGAGACACTACGGTAAAAACACATGAGCCTTTACCAGAGACACTACGGGACAAACAACACGTGAGCCTTTACCAAAGACACTACGGGACAAACACGAGAGCCTTTACCAGAGACACTACGGGACAAACACGTGAGCCTTTACCAAAGACACTACGGGACAAACACATGAGCCTTTACCAAAGACACTACGGGACAAACACATGAGCCTTTACCAGAGACACTACGGGACAAACACATGAGCCTTTACCAAAGACACTACGGGACAAACACGTGAGCCTTTACCAGAGACACTACGGTAAAAACACATGAGCCTTTACCAGAGACACTACGGGACAAACACATGAGCCTTTACCAGAGACACTACGGGACAAACACGTGAGCCTTTACCAGAGACACTACGGGACAAACACATGAGCCTTTACCAGAGACACTACGGGACAAACAACATGAGCCTTTACCAGAGACACTACGGGACAAACACGTGAGCCTTTACCAGAGACACTACGGGACAAACAACATGAGCCTTTACCAGAGACACTACGGGACAAACACATGAGCCTTTACCAGAGACACTACGGGACAAACACGAGAGCCTTTACCAGAGACACTACGGGACAAACACATGAGCCTTTACCAGAGACACTACGGGACAAACACATGAGCCTTTACCAAAGACACTACGGGACAAACACATGAGCCTTTACCAGAGACACTACGGGACAAACACATGAGCCTTTACCAGAGACACTACGGGACAAACAGCATGAGCCTTTACCAGAGACACTACGGGACAAACAGCATGAGCCTTTACCAGAGACACTACGGGACAAACACATGAGCCTTTACCAGAGACACTACAGGACAAGCAACACGAGAGCCTTTACCAGAGACACTACGGGACAAACAGCATGAGCCTTTACCAGAGACACTACGGGACAAACAGCATGAGCCTTTACCAGAGACACTACGGGACAAACAACATGAGCCTTTACCAGAGACACTACGGGACAAACACATGAGCCTTTACCAGAGACACTACAGGACAAGCAACACGAGAGCCTTTACCAGAGACACTACGGGACAAACAGCATGAGCCTTTACCAGAGACACTACGGGACAAACAGCATGAGCCTTTACCAGAGACACTACAGGACAAGCAACACGAGAGCCTTTACCAGAGACACTACGGGACAAACACATGAGCCTTTACCAGAGACACTACAGGACAAGCAACACGTGAGCCTTTACCAGAGACACTACGGGACAAACAGCATGAGCCTTTACCAGAGACACTACGGGACAAACAGCATGAGCCTTTACCAGAGACACTACGGGACAAACAGCATGAGCCTTTACCAGAGACACTACGGGACAAACACATGAGCCTTTACCAGAGACACTACGGGACAAACAACATGAGCCTTTACCAGAGACACTACGGGACAAACACATGAGCCTTTACCAGAGACACTACAGGACAAGCAACACGAGAGCCTTTACCAGAGACACTACGGGACAAACAGCATGAGCCTTTACCAGAGACACTACGGGACAAACACATGAGCCTTTACCAGAGACACTACGGGACAAACAACATGAGCCTTTACCAGAGACACTACGGGACAAACAACATGAGCCTTTACCAGAGACACTACGGGACAAACAGCATGAGCCTTTACCAGAGACACTACAGTAAAAACAACATGAGCCTTTACCAGAGACACTACGGGACAAACAACACGTGAGCCTTTACCAAAGACACTACGGGACAAACACGAGAGCCTTTACCAGAGACACTACGGGACAAACACGTGAGCCTTTACCAGAGACACTACGGTAAAAACACATGAGCCTTTACCAGAGACACTACGGGACAAACACGAGAGCCTTTACCAGAGACACTACGGGACAAACACATGAGCCTTTACCAAAGACACTACGGGACAAACACATGAGCCTTTACCAGAGACACTACGGGACAAACACGTGAGCCTTTACCAGAGACACTACGGTAAAAACACATGAGCCTTTACCAGAGACACTACGGGACAAACACATGAGCCTTTACCAAAGACACTACGGGACAAACACGAGAGCCTTTACCAAAGACACTACGGTAAAAACACATGAGCCTTTACCAGAGACACTACGGGACAAACACGAGAGCCTTTACCAGAGACACTACGGGACAAACACATGAGCCTTTACCAAAGACACTACGGGACAAACACATGAGCCTTTACCAGAGACACTACGGGACAAACAGCATGAGCCTTTACCAGAGACACTACGGGACAAACAGCATGAGCCTTTACCAGAGACACTACGGGACAAACAGCATGAGCCTTTACCAGAGACACTACGGGACAAACAGCATGAGCCTTTACCAGAGACACTACGGGACAAACAGCATGAGCCTTTACCAGAGACACTACGGGACAAACAACATGAGCCTTTACCAGAGACACTACGGGACAAACACATGAGCCTTTACCAGAGACACTACGGGACAAACAACATGAGCCTTTACCAGAGACACTACGGGACAAACACATGAGCCTTTACCAGAGACACTACAGGACAAGCAACACGAGAGCCTTTACCAGAGACACTACGGGACAAACAACATGAGCCTTTACCAGAGACACTACGGGACAAACAACATGAGCCTTTACCAGAGACACTACGGGACAAACAGCATGAGCCTTTACCAGAGACACTACGGGACAAACAGCATGAGCCTTTACCAGAGACACTACAGGACAAGCAACACGTGAGCCTTTACCAGAGACACTACGGGACAAACAGCATGAGCCTTTACCAGAGACACTACGGGACAAACAGCATGAGCCTTTACCAGAGACACTACGGGACAAACAGCATGAGCCTTTACCAGAGACACTACGGGACAAACACATGAGCCTTTACCAGAGACACTACGGGACAAACAACATGAGCCTTTACCAGAGACACTACGGGACAAACAACATGAGCCTTTACCAGAGACACTACGGGACAAACAGCATGAGCCTTTACCAGAGACACTACAGTAAAAACAACATGAGCCTTTACCAGAGACACTACGGGACAAACAACGTGAGCCTTTACCAGAGACACTACGGGACAAACACGTGAGCCTTTACCAGAGACACTACGGGACAAACACGAGAGCCTTTACCAGAGACACTACGGGACAAACAACACGTGAGCCTTTACCAGAGACACTACGGTAAAAACACATGAGCCTTTACCAGAGACACTACGGGACAAACAACACGTGAGCCTTTACCAAAGACACTACGGGACAAACACGAGAGCCTTTACCAGAGACACTACGGGACAAACACATGAGCCTTTACCAAAGACACTACGGGACAAACACATGAGCCTTTACCAGAGACACTACGGGACAAACACATGAGCCTTTACCAAAGACACTACGGGACAAACACGAGAGCCTTTACCAAAGACACTACGGGACAAACACGTGAGCCTTTACCAGAGACACTACGGGACAAACACGTGAGCCTTTACCAGAGACACTACGTGACAAACACATGAGCCTTTACCAAAGACACTACGGGACAAACACGAGAGCCTTTACCAAAGACACTACGGGACAAACACGTGAGCCTTTACCAGAGACACTACGGGACAAACACGTGAGCCTTTACCAGAGACACTACGGTAAAAACACATGAGCCTTTACCAGAGACACTACGGGACAAACACGAGAGCCTTTACCAGAGACACTACGGGACAAACACATGAGCCTTTACCAAAGACACTACGGGACAAACACATGAGCCTTTACCAGAGACACTACGGGACAAACAGCATGAGCCTTTACCAGAGACACTACGGGACAAACAGCATGAGCCTTTACCAGAGACACTACGGGACAAACACATGAGCCTTTACCAGAGACACTACGGGACAAACAACATGAGCCTTTACCAGAGACACTACGGGACAAACAACATGAGCCTTTACCAGAGACACTACGGGACAAACAACATGAGCCTTTACCAGAGACACTACGGGACAAACAGCATGAGCCTTTACCAGAGACACTACGGGACAAACACATGAGCCTTTACCAGAGACACTACGGGACAAATACATGAGCCTTTACCAGAGACACTACGGGACAAACAACGTGAGCCTTTACCAGAGACACTACGGGACAAACACATGAGCCTTTACCAGAGACACTACGGGACAAACACATGAGCCTTTACCAGAGACACTACGGGACAAACACATGAGCCTTTACCAGAGACACTACGGGACAAACACATGAGCCTTTACCAGAGACACTACGGGACAAACACATGAGCCTTTACCAGAGACACTACGGGACAAACACATGAGCCTTTACCAGAGACACTACGGGACAAACAACATGAGCCTTTACCAGAGACACTACGGGACAAATACATGAGCCTTTACCAGAGACACTACAGTAAAAACACATGAGCCTTTACCAGAGACACTACGGGACAAACAGCATGAGCCTTTACCAGAGACACTACAGTAAAAACAACACGTGAGCCTTTACCAGAGACACTACAGTAAAAACAACACGTGAGCCTTTACCAGAAACACTACAGTAAAAACAACACGTGAGCCTTTACCAGAGACACTACAGTAAAAACAACACGTGAGCCTTTACCAGAAACACTACAGTAAAAACAACACATGAGCCTTTACCAGAGACACTACGGGACAAACAACACGTGAGCCTTTACCAGAGACACTACGCTAAAAATTCAATGCCCAATATATCGCCAAATCATTGTTATTGTCGGAAAAATTCCCAAAGTTCAGTTTTCGTCATGATTTTATTGATTAAGCTCCATTTTAACGTTGATTTGACACAATTTGAATGAAAAATATCACAATCATCACAATTTAAGACAGTCATCGAATATTGCTACTTTTTTCAGTGTATTGTGCCATATTTGCATTTTTCATGCTGTAGTGATTAATTACAAAGACAGATCAGGACTCTCCAGTAGAAACATTTTCATTTACCTGGAAGCCAGAGAGACGACGGTGGACGGGACGGAGCTGTAGAGGGCAGACGACTTGTGGGTGGAGGGGTTTGCCAAACGGACCTAGAAGACAACAGTCTCACACACACGCCGCCGTATCGCTTTGATGACATCACATCGAGAGAGACTTTACCTTTCCGTCGACTAAACCGAACACGATGGTGAGCTCCGCGGGCCACAGCACCCGGGTCACAGCGCTCTGCAGAAAACAAAATGGCCGAATCTCAATCTCGAATCACAAGGCCTTTCATTAGTGCACTGGATTCAAGCTTTTCCATGGATCGGTTTGGGATATTGTACATTTAAAGGCCCATTTCCTCACATTTTCAGAGGTGTGTGTGTGTGTGTGTGTGTGTGTGTGTGTGTGTGTGTGTGTGTGTGTGTGTGTGTGTGTGTGTCTGTATATATGGTTTATGGAGCCAATTGACCTGACTACTCACCAGCACTACGAGAACCTAAGGGGATTAGCAGGACTATGCTACGGTCCTCATAAACCAAGATTTTGTATTTTAATTTTTAGCATATAAAGAGCATAATTTCATTGTTTTTCTGAAGTCCTTTTAATGCTCAATGATAATATATCATGCACATATCAAGTTTTTTTAAATTCTTAGCTTTTAAAGACCATAAATTGAAAGTTTATTTGACGTCCATATAATACCCCAACCTGACTTCTTGTGTATGGAGTGTATGATGTGCTCCCCCTACCCTACTCTGGCGGTATTGAAGGCTCCATTGTGATTGGTTCTTTATGGGGACACGTGCGGGATATGTGTCCGGGCATGTTGAGTGATTTCGGAAGACATCTAATGGTAATGCGAAGAAGAAGGACCAAGAGAAAGTTCACTCCAAAGAAGACAAGAAAATATATTGGTAAGTATCTAGTCCTTGTTAAATATACGTTATCAAGTATTTTCTGAATGGAACTTAGCCCCGGCCTGGAGGATTTATCCCCGGGCTGGATGATATGGGGACCGGGCTATTGGGTTTTGGAGCTGGCTGTGGAACTTAGCCCCAGCCTTGGTGAGTTTTCCCCGGCCTGGATGAGTTGGGGGGTGTAGTCCGAGGAGGGGTGCTTAAGAGTGGGTCCGAGATGTGGGCTGTGTGTCCCCGGAGGTCCAGAGGAGCCAGGGGGGCGAGTGTGTGCACGTAGGCCGGGGTAGGAGTGCCCTGAGCCGGGTAGTGTAAGTGGAGTAGAGGGTGGGTCATTGTGGTGGATGTCGGTGCGGAGCTGGTAGCTTTAGGAGCAGGCTGGTCAGAGGAGGTCCAGAGGAGCCAGGGGGGCGAGTGTGTGCACGTAGGCCGTGGTAGGAGTGCCCTGAGCCGGGTAGTGTAAGTGGAGTAGAGGGTGGGTCATTGTGGTGGATGTCGGTGCGGAGCTGGTAGCTTTAGGAGCAGGCTGGTCAGAGGAGGTCCAGAGGAGCCAGGGGGGCGAGTGTGTGCACGTAGGCCGGGGTAGGAGTGCCCTGAGCCGGGTAGTGTAAGTGGAGTAGAGGGTGGGTCATTGTGGTGGATGTCGGTGCGGAGCTGGTAGCTTTAGGAGCAGGCTGGTCAGAGGAGGTCCAGAGGAGCCAGGGGGGCGAGTGTGTGCACGTAGGCCGTGGTAGGAGTGCCCTGAGCCGGGTAGTGTAAGTGGAGTAGAGGGTGGGTCATTGTGGTGGATGTCGGTGCGGAGCTGGTAGCTTTAGGAGCAGGCTGGTCAGAGGAGGTCCAGAGGAGCCAGGGGGGCGAGTGTGTGCACGTAGGCCGGGGTAGGAGTGCCCTGAGCCGGGTAGTGTAAGTGGAGTAGAGGGTGGGTCATTGTGGTGGATGTCGGTGCGGAGCTGGTAGCTTTAGGAGCAGGCTGGTCAGAGGAGGTCCAGAGGAGCCAGGGGGGCGAGTGTGTGCACGTAGGCCGGGGTAGGAGTGCCCTGAGCCGGGTAGTGTAAGTGGAGTAGAGGGTGGGTCATTGTGGTGGATGTCGGTGCGGAGCTGGTAGCTTTAGGAGCAGGCTGGTCAGAGGAGGTCCAGAGGAGCCAGGGGGGCGAGTGTGTGCACGTAGGCCGTGGTAGGAGTGCCCTGAGCCGGGTAGTGTAAGTGGAGTAGAGGGTGGGTCATTGTGGTGGATGTCGGTGCGGAGCTGGTAGCTTTAGGAGCAGGCTGGTCAGAGGAGGTCCAGAGGAGCCAGGGGGGCGAGTGTGTGCACGTAGGCCGGGGTAGGAGTGCCCTGAGCCGGGTAGTGTAAGTGGAGTAGAGGGTGGGTCATTGTGGTGGATGTCGGTGCGGAGCTGGTAGCTTTAGGAGCAGGCTGGTCAGAGGAGGTCCAGAGGAGCCAGGGGGGCGAGTGTGTGCACGTAGGCCGTGGTAGGAGTGCCCTGAGCCGGGTAGTGTAAGTGGAGTAGAGGGTGGGTCATTGTGGTGGATGTCGGTGCGGAGCTGGTAGCTTTAGGAGCAGGCTGGTCAGAGGAGGTCCAGAGGAGCCAGGGGGGCGAGTGTGTGCACGTAGGCCGTGGTAGGAGTGCCCTGAGCCGGGTAGTGTAAGTGGAGTAGAGGGTGGGTCATTGTGGTGGATGTCGGTGCGGAGCTGGTAGCTTTAGGAGCAGGCTGGTCAGAGGAGGTCCAGAGGAGCCAGGGGGGCGAGTGTGTGCACGTAGGCCGGGGTAGGAGTGCCCTGAGCCGGGTAGTGTAAGTGGAGTAGAGGGTGGGTCATTGTGGTGGATGTCGGTGCGGAGCTGGTAGCTTTAGGAGCAGGCTGGTCAGAGGAGGTCCAGAGGAGCCAGGGGGGCGAGTGTGTGCAAGTAGGGCCGGGGTAGGAGTGCCCTGAGCCGGGTAGTGTAAGTGGAGTAGAGGGTGGGTCATTGTGGTGGATGTCGGTGCGGGGCTGGTAGCTTTAGGAGCAGGCTGTGGAACTTAGCCCCAGCCTTGGTGAGTTTTCCCCGGCCCTGATGAGTTGGGGACCGGGGTATTGGGTTTAGGAGCTGGCTGTGGAACTTAGCCCCAGCCTGGGTGGTTCTTTGTAGGTTCAAGTATTGTCTGTTTATCTTTCAGAGTGACACTGGGAAGGACCAAAGGCAGGAGATGGCACAAGAAAAAAACAACCCAGACTCAGACCCAGACTATGTGGGTGATGAAGATTTAGATGAGCTCCCCCATCCAAATATATGGCTGACACAAAAGTCGGATACAAGTCTTGCTCCTGCTTCTAGTGCACCGGGAACCAGCCAGCAAGGTAGTTCTTCATACACCTCAGAGTTGCATTCAGAGAATGGTCCACGAAGAGGAGACCCACAGCGGACAAGTTCCATAAATTACTGCTTTGTCTGCGGTAAGCCCCAGAAGAAAATATCGAGACATCTTAAAACACACAAGACCAATGCAGAGATTGTACAAGTCTTTTCCCTTACTGATGTCAAGGAGCGCAACAAACGGATTGAGAAAATTAGGAATAAAGGGAACTTTTTACATAATCAAGCAGTATTACAAAGTGGGAAAGGGCAATTGAAAGTGAAGCGACGATGCAAAAAAAAAGCTTTGGATGGAAAGTTTATTCACTGCATGTATTGTCAAGGCATGTTTCTCCGCAAAGAACTATGGAGGCATACTCGCAGGTGCCCTCACAAACCCGAAGATGCAAACCAAGAAGAGACGTCTGGAAGGAGAAGGATCCTCGGCTCTGCATCAGCTCAGGATGCCGCCTTATGTGCGCAAATCTCGGGTGGGGTTTGGAAGCTTCTCAGTGTTATGAACGTGGATGAAGTTGGATCAGTTGTGCGAAATGACTTCTGTATTCTCCAGTTTGCCCAGTCACTTTACAACATTCATGGACAGGATACAACAAAGTATGAATACATAAGACAAAAACTGAGAGAAGTGGGACGTCTGCTGCTGTGCTTGCGGACAGATTTCTCTGTGCCGACCCTGGAAGATGCTGTTAGGCCTGCAAACTTTGAGAAAGTGGTACAAGCGGTCAAAAAGGTAGCAGGTTTTAATGATGACAATCTTTCGTACAAAACCCCGAGCCTTGCTCTTAAACTCGGCCACACACTGAATAAGATCTGCGACATCATCCACTGCCGGGGCTTGATGGCAGAAGATGAGAAGCTGGTGAAGTATACTGAAACATTTAAGAAGTTGCTCAGTACCAAGTGGAAAGAATATGTATCTCACAATGCCCTTAACACACTGAGTGATGCCAAGTTTAATAAACCGTTAACCTTACCATTCACTGAAGATGTTGTGAAACTTCACAAGTTTTTGGAAAAGGCAGCAGAAGAGGCCACAAGCAAACTGCAAGAAACAGATGATGCTCAAACTTATGCCCGTCTTGCCATGGTGTTGCTCACACAAATCATTGTGTTCAACCGTCGGCGAGCTGGAGAGGTTTCCAAAATGCCTCTGAAACATTTTCTGGAGAGGGATAATCAACAACTTCATGCGGATGTAAGCCTTGGTTTATCGGACACAGAAAAGAAGCTCTGCCGGTATCTAAGTCGCGTGGAAATTATGGGTAAAAGAGGGAGAAAAGTTGCAGTTCTTCTCCCCCGACCTGTTGTCAATGGTCTTACACTACTCACAAATAAGAGGAAAGAATGTGGTGTGTCTCCCTCAAACCCATTCTTATTTGCACGACCCAAAGCACCAACCCATTATAGAGGAAGTGACTGCCTGAGACGTTTCTCCACACAGTGCGACACAAAGTACCCCGAGCACCTCCGGTCGACGGGTCTCAGGAAACATGTGGCCACGCTATCTCAAGTCTTAAACCTCCAGGAGAATGAGCTGGATCAGGTGGCAGACTTCCTTGGACATGATATCCGCGTACACAGGGAATTCTACAGACTGCCTGTTCCAACAACACAACTTGCAAAGATATCCAAAGTATTGCTTTTAATGGAGAAGGGATCCATTTCCTCGCTAAAAGGAAAGACGCTGGAGGAGATTGAACTTGAAGGTTTGTTAAATGTATCTCTTATCTGGGTGTGCATGTAGGGCCGGGGTAGGAGTGCCCTGAGCCGGGTAGTGTAAGTGGAGTAGAGGGTGGGTCATTGTGGTGGATGTCGGTGCGGAGCTGGTAGCTTTAGGAGCAGGCTGGTCAGAGGAGGTCCAGAGGAGCCAGGGGGGCGAGTGTGTGCACGTAGGCCGGGGTAGGAGTGCCCTGAGCCGGGTAGTGTAAGTGGAGTAGAGGGTGGGTCATTGTGGTGGATGTCGGTGCGGGGCTGGTAGCTTTAGGAGCCGGCTGGGGATCTTAGCCCCAGCCTTGGTGAGTTTTCCCAGGCCTGGTGGCTTTAGGAGCGGGCTGATTGAATTGAATCCCCCTTTTGTTTTTAGATGAAATTCCCATCAGTGCAGATGAGGCCGAAGAGGAGAGTCACAGTGACTCGGGGGACTCTGCTGAGAAACAAGCGGCAACTGTGGTTATAGATGATGACCCGATCGACATAGCTGATGGAGATACCTCTGATTTTGAAGGCAAGTTCTTCTGTTTACTCTTGTAGTAGTCTTGCTCTGACTTATTCACATTGTTTTGTTTAAATTAATTCCTAATTTTCCTTTTCAGAGGCAGCACAGAGGCCTGCAAAGCAACCTGGACCAAAACGCAGAGTGACAAAAAGAGCATGGTCAAAGACTGAAGAAGCAGCTGTAATGCGGCATTTTAAAAAACACATCAAGAGAGGAAAACTGGCCACAAAAAATGAAGTAACTCAGTGTAAGCAAGCAGAAATGGCCTTAAGTCAGAGAACACTGCAGAATATAAGAGACTTTGTGAGAAATCGTGGACTAGCACATAAAAGACAACTAAAGGTAAAAGATGGATAAGCATGGAGTGTATGTATGAAGAACATTAAAACTTTTCCAGCCTCTAATTGTGGTTCATCCATCCATCCATTTTCTCCCACTTGTCCGTTGCCGGGTCGTGGAGGCAGCCGTTGGAGCTGCCCAAATCACATAGCACCAGTCCCCTATGGCTCCTCCTGCAGGTGGTGGGTCCACGGAAGGACGGCCTCATGGTTCCAAACGGGCCTGTTGGTCTCTCATAGGGGAATTGTGGTTCAGTTATGTTTAAAGTCCTCATAATTCATCTTTGGTCCTCATGAACCACCTTCTGGTCGGTGGCTGTGTATAGACAACCGTAGCTGATACAAGGATGTTAAATAGACCTAAATTTTTTTCAGATTTTTTACAGTTAGTCTATCCAGAGCTTATCTCTCTAGGACCTTGGGAAACCATAGTCCTCTTAAACCACACCAGGGTTGGTTTTTCCAAAAGGTCAACATAAACCATAAAACCACGTATGTGTGTGTGTGTGTGTGTGTGTGTGTGTGTGTGTGTGTGTGTGTGTGTGTCGTACTCACAGTCTGCACAAACTTGCTGCAAATGGATTTCTTCTCGCCCCTGAAGACAGAAAAAAGGGCGCATTGTTTTGATAAATGAACGTGTGAAATGATCTGGTAAAAAAGCTCGTTGCCCGCACCACTCCTTTCCAATCCGGTAAACGTAGAGGATGTTGTCCGACTGCGCCACGACGATTTTGGTGGAGTCCGGAGAGAAGGCCATGTCCGTGACCATGTAGCTCTGTTTCCCGAACTGAGGGGGAGATTCAACAACAATAATAATGTACACACAAACTGTACAACATAAAGATAACACAGTGGATTTTGTGGATCTCCTGTTAATTTGATATAGTTTCTTCCAGGTTTGGAACTAACACGGTCCTGGTTTAGTCTAGGAGGTGGTCATTAAAATGGTAATTTACTTATAGAACTATATATGTGAAAATTAAACTTTACATTAGTGCATATTTGAGTCAGCATGGCGCCTTTACTTTCCATCACACATCCAGGGTCAATAGTTTTGAGAGTTTCTGGAAGGTTTTCACTGTCGACGGACTGAAAGTAAAGGCGCCATGCTGAACACCCACGCACAAAAAAATTAATTATGCACAAATATTGAGGTGTTTTTATTTATTTTTTTTACATAAAAAGTTGCATAATGCACCTTTAAGTACAGTACATTGTTTTTGTACCGTCTTTGTAATAAAACATTTCTCTGATAGTCCAGAAAGCAATTACCGATCACCAAATGTGTTAATATGTTATTAGTTGATTAGGCACAATTACACAAGCTTTCTAACCTCTTACTCCCCACCTTAAGCGAGCACATTTTCTCCAGTTCTGCTTTACCCAAATCTAAAATCTTCTCGGCTGGAGCTTACAGCCCACGGGCCAGTGAAAGCGAAGACCTACTACACAACTGGTCTAAATGAGCTTATTCCTATGATTTCTATGTTGTTTTGACCCATTTTTATATTGTATTTAATTATAGATGTTTTACTGTGTTGTGAAGCACTGTGTGGCCTTTGTCTGTGAAAGGTGCTATACAAATAAATATTACTTACTCCTTGTTTTTATCACTTTTTATTAAAACAATTTTTGTCACTTTTTCATCAAATTTTTGTCATTTTTTTGTCACATTTTTGTTCAGTTGGGGGTTAAGAGGTTGCGGTTTTTTTTTTTTTTTAAGTACTAATGAATTACTTCCAGCTACTCCCGTTCCCTCCTCCGGGGTTTACCTTGGCATCGATGGGTTTGGTGGCGAACTTGTCCCTCCACTCGCCCTGTTCGTCGTACAGCAACACCACTCGGTCCACGGTGCACACGGCAAACCGGGTGTTGTTGGGAGACCAGGCCATGCAGGTCACTTTGGCCGATCCCTCCTGGGAAAAAAAAACAAACGCAGTTTACAACAAGGACAGGTGTGTAAAGTCTGAGTATCTCCTATGCCTGGATACTGGACGATACCTTCCGCTAATACCATTTCACCCATAGTACATTGACTTTACATGGCAAGGTCCTCATAGTTTTGGACGCATGGGTATTCTGCCACTGCTATTATAACAAAACTAATCTCCCATCTACTGCAATACCTACACAGTATCTGCATCTTTATTTCCTTCAAATTGTGGAATACAGAAAATATTCAACGGCAGACTTTATTACCACTAAGCTACTCCTACATTACAACACATACCAGGTTTTTCTCATTACTACAAGCTGTCCATATTTGCCTTGGAAAATGTATATATTATTAACCCAACGTTTCAGCTGAACCAAAGAGGAAACAATCTGTTCTGGCCTTGTCTTTAAAAGTACAAGCTTTTTTTATTTTTATTTATTTATTATTGTGTCTTGCACATAAGTGCCCAGCCCTCATGGGCTTATAAGACACATTTCAAAACAGAATTCAGACGACTGCCATAATAAATTCACAGAAACTGTACAATCAATCATAACAGAACAACATCCACATCACACAGGAGGATACAAATTAATTTGTCTTCGATCCCAAGCTTTGGAGATATAGTGGCCTAAAGCAAAAACGTGCCTTTCAAAAAGCTGCCTCAAAATTTTATCAAGCGGAAACCAAAACACATCAGGGTTCTCATGTTGCTCCTGTCGGAACAAAATCTCACGATCAGAATAAAGTGGACAATACAAAACAAAATGAAACTCATCTTCCACCACTTTTAAATCACACAAAGTACAAAACCTCTCCTCCTCAGGAAGACATTTGAACCTGCCCACCTCCACTGCCAGAGGCAAAGTGCCAGTTCTCAGTTGGGCACAGAGGGACCTTTGTTTTCTACTTAGATTTAAGAGAATGTATGATTCAGTTTCATATTTGTCCTTAAACTGAATATAATGTCTTAATTTTGGTTTTCTACATATATCATATTTCCATTGCATTGTAAAACCAGTCAACAGCTTTTCATTTAATGATTTTAGATTACAAAGCAGTTTATTTCTATAAATGTAATTTAGATCACAGTTTGAAAATATTATTGCCATTTCTTTGGCCCAAGAATAATGATTTGAACAGTCCCACATAAAGACCTTTTTTGTCAGTCTGTGCTCTGGCAGCTGAGTGAGGCGGTTCCACAGACGCATCATTTCAACTCTCTGCTTTATAATGCATGGATCCCATATCCCCCTCAAGAGCTAGTATAGTAGTAAACTTATGCAAACCAAGGAAAATTCGAATTACAAGCTACTTTATAAACCAAGGATGATGCACGTGCGTTATAGCAGGTTTATGACGTGCAATATGATCCTTTTTGCACTGGAAGCATCGCTCTGTGATCAGCGGACACCTTCAGTCCACTGTGTCAAATGAGACGCTAAGTGTCTCTCTTTAAGGTGAAACATTATCCAGGTATCAGATTCATTTACGGCAAAAACGAACCCACGCCAAACCTAAAGCCAGCAGAATAATTATGAAAAAAACAGCTTATATTGTCACGTAATTAGAACACATGTCAGGGACGTTATTTCCATTTATTAGCCATGTTTCCACTTTGCCAGATTTGTATCATTAGCGGCTAACGGCGGCTAGCACGTTACAGCACTCACCTGCGGCGGTAAAAGAGTTTTTAGGTGCTTCAGCTGCATTTTAAGAAGATTTTTGGGACGCTCCTAAATGGAAGAAACGATGCCGAGGGTAAACCAGGGGAGCCGGGGTTCAACTTGAACGCTAGTGGCACATTTTAGGTCATTTTGTCGAAGCATTGCGAGCTAGCTAGCGGGCTGCGCCGAGGAGGACATCTTTGTAGTAAACATACCCGACGTCTCCTTAGTTACCGGTGGGCGGGGCCACGAGGGCTCAAAGTCCCGCCCTCCTCCCGGGACCGGAAGTAAAAATCCTTCTGAGAATCTCCTTTTTGGAAAATTCAAATACTATGAAGGCACGATGAGAGCTAATCAGCTTTTTTAATTATATTCGGAATCAGAATCAGAATAGGTTTTATTGCCATGGTTTGAAAACAGATTCACAAACTAGGAATTTTTCTCGGTGCAAACGTGCGACATAAAACATATAACACAGAGTTCAGATAAAAATGAGCTAAAACTTTAAACTATAAGGCTATAAGGGCATGGATAAAACATATTAAATAAATAAGATAAAATAAAAGTTACATATGGTAAGACAACAACAATTTGACAATGAACAGCAGCGGAATTGTATTTACAGATGTCTAGGCATATAAAGTGATATAAAGTGACAGCAGCGGGTCTAAGTGTGGAAACACCACAGTGCAACAGAGCAAAAACATCCATGAGTCTGTAACTAAGCTACAGAAACGTGTTATTGTTCATGAGTCTGATGGCGGAGGGAAAAAAACTGTTCAAGTGGCGGGAGGTTTGGGTCTGGATAGACCGTAGCCTCCTGCCTGAGGGGAGAGGGGTGAATAGTCCGTGTCCAGGGTGAGAAGGGTCAGCTGTGATCCGACCCACACGCCTCCGGGTCCTGGAGGTGACTTCTTAAAGTCCACGATCATCTCCACTGTCTTCTGGGCGTTCAGCTCCAGTTGTTGTGGCTGCACCAGGACGCCAGCCGGTCCACCTCTCTCCTGTAGGCGGACTCATCACCGTCCGAGATGAGCCCGATGAGGGTGGTGTCGTCCGCAAACTTGATCAGTTTAACGGACTGGTGACTGGAGGTGCAGCCGTTTGTGTACAGAGAGAAGAGCCAGGGGGAAAGTACACAGCCCTGAGGAGTTCCAGTGTTTGTAGTCCGAGTGTCCGAGACGATCTTCCCCAGCCGCACGTGCTGTCTCCGGTTTATATTATATATAATTATATTCATACTTTCCGGCACCAGTAGAAGACAACGGAGGGTTGAGCTCCTTTTTAATTTCATACATTTCTACTGTTCATTTTCCATTTTTATTTTATTTATCTATGTATTTACGTAACTTTAAAGTAATGTAAAATAAAGCGTTTGCCGTAAAAGTAGAACCTGCTTTAAGATTCTGCGATTGAAAAAAAAAATTCCGAGTGGAGATGCCGGGGATTGAACCCGGGGCCTCATACATGCAAAGCATGCGCTCTACCACTGAGCTACATCCCCATCGCTACGAGTTCCGGCGAAGTGTGTGATGTTATAGTTAAGAATAGAGCCAGGATTCTCTTACGCGTCCTCGCGAATACGTAACACTGTGATCTTGTAGTTTTATCAATCAAGTTTTATTTCTAAAGCGCCTTACAACAACCAAAGTTGACCAAAGCGCTGCACACAATAAAGATAAAAATAAAATATAAAAAGGAGTACAATTTCATTCAAAACAGACCATTTACAACAGTTGCCACAGAACTATGTGTCAAATGCCTCTTTAAACAGGCGAGTCTTTAGTTTTGCTTTTTTTTTTATCAAGATACATTTCCTCTGTTGTGTTCGCATTGTGCTAGTCATACAGTGGAGTCTAAATCGGTCCAGAATAAACTCCTAATGGGATTATTCCTGTATTTATGTCCCGATAGCGGACGAGTTCAATAAAAAAAAACTCATAAAGAGACTTGTATTGGTAGTAATAGTGGTACTGCAGAATAAATTTTGAGAGTATCATTATCGCAATATGATGACGCAATGTCCAAGTTAATATATCACAAAATCAGAGATTTAACAAACAAAAATACATAATTAAAAAAAAAATGTAATTCAATTTTAGTAATGATTTTCTTATTTTGATACATTTTAGCCTTGTTTTTGTCATGATTTTGTCTTTTTTGAGTCTTGCTTTAACACTATATATGCCAAAAAAAAAAGCAACTTGCATCCCTTGTGTTCTTGTGTTGACATGTGGTAGTGACAACAAACCATTCCAGAAAGTTATAAAATCTCCTTTTATTTGCTTGACTTTCTAAGTGGTAACAGATCATCCACAGGGAACCGCCACACGAACGACGACACTCCCAAAATATGACAAAATATCTACAAAGGAAAAATAATGTTACGGTTTCATGGTGGATTCTACAGAAAGCGGCGGCGGCGGATCGACAAGAGCCGGTCTCGGAAGATGCAATTCCCTCGACTTTATCATTCCCCAGTCGTCAGTTCGCCGCCGCGACTTCATAAACACATATGGCATGGCTAGGACACTTTAAAAAATAATACAAAATTATATGTACAATGTCAAACACTTGTCTTTCAGTCCTTCTCATTTGAGATATTTACAATCAAAATAAACAGCGCTCTCTTTAACACATACGTGATCTCAGGAGGGTTTTAACGGGTATATGTTATGTAAAATAAAAACGAGTCTTACAAAACGATGAGCTGGTGACACATGGAGTTGGTTATTGCAAGAGTTATGGCAAAAGTGTGTGAGGATTTGTTTAGGAGACGTTGGCAAATATTTCCACCTCGAAAAAGTAAAAATCCCATTCATTTTTTTCCATAGAGATCTTTAAATGAAAAATAACAATAAACTTTAAAGTGGAAGCTAATCATGACCAAAAAGCCTACGAAGGAATTTAACATTGAAAAGATTATTGGAAAAATGAATGGGACTTTTCCTCGCAGAAGCAAAGCAGTTTTGGAGGTGCAGGGAAACTGTCGATCCCCCTCAGATGAGTCTCATATAAAACCTAGATACAGATCAGGGATTCCCAAAGCATAAGCTGAAGGCGAGACGCTGCAGGTTATGTTTAAATGAGATTTTTGCTGTAGATTATTGAGATACATATGAGGAAAAAAGTTTGTTTTTAGATAAAATGAAGGCATTTTAAACATAAAAAATGCCAATATTTTCAGCATCCATCCATTTTCTCCCACTTGTCCGTTGCCGGGTCGTGGGGGCAGCTGTTGGAGCTGCCCAAGTCACATAGCACCAGTCCCCTATGGCTCCCCCTGCAGGTGGTGCGTCCACGGAAGGACGGCCTCATGGTTATATTTTCAGCAATGAAATCTAAATAATGGACCAAGTTCTAATTTATGGGTTTATTTTGTTGATCTATTAGTCACAAAGATATTTTAATCTACATCTTGCCCAGGGACTACAGTTGAAAATTAGCTTTGGAGCTAACACTGGCACATTTACAGTGATGTTAATTAATGTGCATTGTCCCTGTTTAAATAAACTAATAAAAAAAAGGGGAGTTTTTGAATAAGATATCTACAGGTGGAAAAAAAATTCACCTTGTATTTTGGAGTTCACAGCTCAATAAATCAAGCAGGAATTAGATATTGAAAAATCCCACTGAAGAAAACGTTTAAAAGTATTCTCAAGTCCACGGCTGTAGAGTTTGGCGTCTGTAGGAGCGACTACAGTGGAATGAAAACCTCACTTGGAGAAAATGGCCTAAAGCTTTTGCCGCTGCTTCTCCCGCAAAGGAAATGACCATATTTGGATTATCGCGTCATTTCAGTCACAGCCTTTCGTGCTACACGTGGATACCAAACATGTTTTTTGTTTGTTTTTGTAGTAACTTCCGGCTCGACAGCGACAAACTTTATAAAATAAGCAACGCAAAAGGAGGAGTTTTTTTTCAACACCTGCTGCGTCTCGCCTTAAATATGTCTTAAACTCGATTTCTGGGCTCACAAACTGGCCACATTTGGTCTCGGAGACAATAATACCACAACATTTGACACATATGAATGACAGAATTGAGAGGAAATCATCTGAAAAAAAGAATTAACCCAAACTTTCATCTTCCTTCTGCAAAAACATGGCATTACTCAAAGTTACGGCGCCGCTGTTGAACTCATTTGACATTTGCCTTGAAAGTCTGTTTTGTCATAGTTTAGGGAGTTTTTTTGTTTTTGTTTTGTTGCACATTTAAAGATCCAGGGGTCATGCATTTGGAATAAAAACGCATGCATTATTTTTTTTTTGCTCGCATAAAAAAAAAAAAAAAAACGGTCCCAAAACCAAAAGGCAATAGAAGATTTGGATTTTGGAGACTTGGAGCCGTTTGGACCAGGGCTCTTCTCGCCTCCTCTGGCCGGACGACGACGCTGATTCTGGGGGTAAAGTGTAGACGTGGCCCGGGCTCTGGAGGTGGAGGTTTCTCACTTTCTTAAGGCGAGACGCTGCAGGTGAATTTCGAGATATCGATTTAAAACTTTTGCTGAGTCGAGTCCATTTACCATAAAGCCAGATTTAAATGTATGGTTTTATTCTGGGACGTATTAGTAACAAAGATTTTGTTCTAAGAGGAGATTCTGGATCTTGATTAGTTTGTGAATGAACTATTTATAAGTGAAAAATATGTGAAAATTGAAATTCTGTCTTGTTTTTTGATTCAAAGCTCAATAAATCAGGCAGGAATGATGCACAGGTTTGTACAGGCAGAAGCAAGTCGAACGTTATGCTTTTTAATGCCCAAATACTGCACTTTAATATAAAAATAATAATGAGTGCGAGAGAATTGGACAAAAACATGGTCAGTGATTTTGTTATTTTCAATGAGCTTTCGCATTAAAGCTCAATTATGACTGCAGCGACTTGATTACAGTTCCAATACATTAGTGGATTATTAATTGACTGTAAAAGTATTAAGTGCCATAAATTGTTTTATTTTGGAAACAGCGGGAAATGTGTTTTCGTGTGAAATGTCGCCGTCTTAATTGTAAAATGAAGTTTAGGAACCACAAAGTAAAACGATGGAGCCTCCGTTATGATTAAAGCAGCTGTAACTACGTATTTAAATGCCAGTCTGAATTCAATCTCATGCTTTTTACTGACATTCAAGGCCTTGATTTTGGCACAATTGACCTTTAATGCTTTTTAATGCCCCGCGGGAACACTGACGGATTAAAAGAAATCCCTCAGGAAAAAAAAAAGAAAAATCTAGATCTTGTAAAGTGCGGCGTCTTATGGAGCGACTAAAGTGCAGATTTAGCCGCTCTGTCTCCCACAAAGGAAATGACCATATTTGGATCACAGCTTCATGTCAGTATTTGTGAATGAATAAGCGTGGAAGCGACTTCCTGGATAAATCTCCAGCTCGCGAGCGACAAGACGTCATGAAATAAACATTAAAGGGAGAGTTTGGTCTGTTTTTTTTACTCGGACATTAAAACTAAGATGTTAAGGGAGAAAACGGTGTGGTTTCCACCTGCGGTGTCTCGCTTTAAGCACTGAACCAGGACGCGCCTTCACTGCTGTGACCCACAGGAGAAGCTGTTTTCGGGGGTAAGTTGTGGTTAGAAAGTAGCCTGGAGGCGGAGCCACAGACCAGGGCCCGTCTCGTCTTCAGTGGCTGAGATGAGGCGCTCGTTCCTGGGGTTACGGTGCGGTGAGGAGGTCTGGATGGAGCAGTGGACCAGGGCTGGCGGCTGCACGAGGCTCAGGACGAACTCCAAAGGCTGGAACGTGACTGAATGTTAATATGTTTCACTAACAGTTGCTGGGAAAGTGAAAGCGTTACCTTCACGAGACGTTTGAGGCTCATTTGAAGTCACTTTCCTGGAAAAGAAATGGAAATATTTGTTTTTTACAGATTTATAAAAGTGCGGAGACAAAAGGGAACACAGAAAACAAAATGGCGGCGGGAGGATGGAGTCGGTCCGGAGCTTCATGCTTTGCAACAAACACACAGGGACACATGACGATGGACGAAGACGAGGAGCTGAGAGGAAGGTGAGGCTGAGCAGAGCGGTGACGGTGACGGGTTCCTACACCATTATTTCATATTCTCAAACCGGCGTGATCACCGGTCAGGAACTCCGGAGAGAGGGCTTTAAGGTAAGAGTTAAGGTTTCTATGATGAAGTGCTTTGAGGCGAGACGCTGCAGGTGAATAAATGTAGAGATATTAATTAGACCTTTTCGCTGTAGATTACTGATATAAAAATGTATTGCAAGTTTTCTTTCATTTTATGCATAAAAAATTACGATATTTCCTGCGACGAAATCTAAATAATGGATAGAGCCAGGTTTAAATGTATGGTTACTAGGGCCGGGACTCGATTAAAAACAATAATCTAATTAATTAGAGGCTTTGTAATTAATTCATCGAAATTAATCGCATATAAATATTTGCCCTGAGAACAGTGAGAAGTTTTTTCATAAGGATTTTTAGTATTTAATTGAATAATGACTGAATACATGAGCTTAAGCAACAAAATATTGTTTATTTTTGTTCAACCAAGTCCAACAGACCAGTGCAGTATCGACATTAATTGTGCGTCTGCAGGAAAAAAAAAGAAACTGAAGTGTGGAAAGCAAAGTGAGATTAATTTCGATTAATATTTTTAATCGCACTAAACCTCATGTAGTTAATTAATCGCAATTAATCGACAAAAGTCCCGGCCCTAATGGTTACACTTTGTTGGGATTTCAGGTCTTGTTTAGTTTTTGACTACGCGATGCATTTAGAAGTGAAAAACCTGTAAAAATTAAGGATTTTGCTCGGTTTTTTGCGAGTGTAAAACTAGTGTAAACTAGTGCCCCGATTTCCTGTGCCCTTTATCATTTCGGGCCCAGTTCCCTTCAGATTCCGCCCCCCCTCGTCACTTCCTCCCGCTGCTGCTCAAGCTGCTGCTCAAGCTGCTCCTGCTCCGGCCAAGTCGGCGTTTTCAATCACCAAAAATACTGTCATTATGCTCCCGTAAGGCTCTACTGATCTGGGAGTTCATCTTTAGCCGCTCTGTCTCCCACAAAGGAAGTGACCATATTTGGATTACAGCCTTTCGTGCTACACGTGGATACCAAACCTGTCAGTATTTGTGAATGAATCAGCGTGGGAAAGTATGTATGTTTCCACCTGCAGCATCTCGCCGTAAAAGCCCCGTAGAGGTAATTTGAAAGCTCAATCAGCCGCTGAGAAGGATTTGAATATCCCCTGACTCTGTAGGAACCCAGACGACGGGACAGCGCCCCCACGTGGCGCAGGGGGGGGGGAGTGACGGACCGGGCGGTGCTTACGAGTCACTGTTTGTTCGTCTCCGGCGTGTCTGTGGAGGGGGTCGGTCCCGGAGCAGAGGGGGAGGAGGGGGAGGTGCAGGGCCGCGCGTCTCCTGCGGGGGGCGTCGTTTCGCTGTGGGGGTCGGGGAGGGGGACGGGCTGCTCCGACACAGGGCTCTGGGGGCTGCCCGCTTTAGACGCCGGCTGGATTATTATTATCGTGGGTCCTGTTTGAAGCGAGAGTTACACAGCAAACCTTTGGCACCATTTAAAACAATAGAATCAAGAAGAAAAGACATCGGCAGCGCAGAAGTTTAAAGTGTGGATGACAGAGAAGAGTCGAAACCTCATTCCAATGAAAGAGCTCCAGAACAAACGGACTGAGGAAGCGTCAGTTTTAAAAAGGACCGCCCTCCTTCTCTGATCAGACCGTTTCATGAAGCTTCTTTTGTTCAGGCTCAGTCTGTCCATCACTCGGACTAATGAGCGCACCTGACTATAAGCCGCACCAACTCAGTTTAAAGAGGATCCTTTTGTTTCCTCCACACGGCATCAGCGCACTGGAAATACAGGGCGTTTCTCTCCTCTGGGCGTCCCGGTAGCACAGCGGTTAGCGCTCGTGCTTCACAGCTAGAAGGTCCCGGGTTTGATTCCCACCTGGACGGGGCCTTTCTGTGTGGAGTTTGCATGTTCTCCCCGTGTCTGCGTAGGTTTCCTCCGGGTACTCCGGTTTCCCCTACCACTAAAAACATGTACAATAGGCCCAGGGACTGCAGGTGGAAATTAGCACAAGTGCTATAACCTGGTACAATGCATCTCTCCTTTCCGAGGCGAATGTAGATTGTACACTGTCCCTGTTCAAATAAATAAAATATTCCAAGAGAACGGGGGGAACAGGTACATTTACTTTAATAAACTTTGTTCAGGCTGATCGTATTGTCTGGACGCCGTTCTCAGCCGCGGATGAACCACAGAACGGTCACAGCACAATCTGAACACTAAACTCACAATCTTATTTTATTGTGTTGTGAAGCTTCTTTTTTTTATTTATTTTTTATTTATTTGAACAGGGACAGTGTACAATCTACATTAGCCTCAGAAAGGTGAGATGCATTGTACCAGGTTATAGCACTTGTGCTAATTTTGCAGTCCCTGGGTCTATTGTACATGTTTTTAGTGGTAGGGGAAACCTACGCAGACACGGGGGGAACATGCAAACTCCACACAGAAAGGCCCCGTCCAGGTGGGAATCGAACCCGGACCTTCTAGCTGTGAAGCACGAGCGCTAACCTAGGGCTGGGCGATATGGCCTAAAATCTATATCACGATATGAAAAAATAAATATCACGATAACGATATATTTGACAATGGACGAATTACTTCAAAATCCCAGCCTCACGCCTATTGGGAAGATTAATTCAGTGATATTTTATTCTTTTTTTTTTTTTTACGGCATAATTGTCTCACAAATATGATCTACTCGAGCAGTTTACGTCCTTCATTTCATTTTTACTTTTTCAGCACGTGTGTCCGTGTTCTACAGTCACCGTTTATGCTGCTCTGATGTAACATAAATTATATTGTGTCCACAACGATATAAAAAATTACAACGATATCAAAACATTATATCACGACAGAGTCCTGCACCGGGTCGGGTACCCGCGGGTATCCAATGGGTACCCGCAAAAGTTGCTGAAACGGGCGGGTTTTAAGTCCTGGAATTTTACCCGCGGGTTTGCGGGTGGGTAGTGATAACACACGGACGGGTCGGCGAGTAGCTGCTACCCGCACAATATTTAATTGATATCATTATGGCGTCTACAGACCGAACCACACGGCTCGTGCTGTTGCTTCTAAGATATGAATGAAAACGGTTTCCTGATTCTTTGTACTTTGGTGACAGTATAGTTTTACGAGCGTACATTTCTCTTCTGACACTTGAGGTAATTCTCGCCTTTTTCCTCTCTCCCTCTTTCCCTCGCCTGGATATTATTTCAATATGTGTGGGTTTGGAGGGTGTAGTACCTACCTGTCTGTCCAGCTATCATGTCATGATAAAATCCCTTTAAAAACATGTTTGTAATCCAGTGCGTCCTTTATTTTGATCGCGCCCGTGTTTCCATATGATTCCTCTGATCCGAATGCCTGGGCTCGGGAAAGGCATTTCAAACCGCCGCTGCTTGACATGAAGATTCCCTCTTTCCAGACAGAGTCTCCGTTTCACTTGTCTATATGATGTAGTGGGGGTGGTTATGTTGTTTCAAATTCAGATGATCAATAAATTGTTCGCAAATCTGTGTTTTTACTCCTCCGGCCTCCTCGCGCTGCTCTGGACAGCGGGTGATTCCCACAGCTCTAAGGCACGTGCCGCCACGCACACTCATCACCCGCACATGTGCGCGCACTTACACTGACAATACACAGGAATCAACTGCATGTGTGACCAGTTTAAGCTCAACCCTCATTAGCGTCACGTTGTTTCACGTTGCGCATCTGGGAAAAAAAGTGCTTCAATATAATGCTTTTAATTTGTGTGATTTATCACGGGCACGGGCGGGTAACGGGTAGAATATTAACGTCCGGGCGGGTGCGGATTCAACTCTTGATATAATCACGGGTTTACGGGCGGGTAGGTGCCGTAGCGGATGGGTACGGGTGGGTACGGGTCTCCAAAAATGGACCCGTGCAGGACTCTGTATCACGATAACGATATGCGATACGATACGGCCCGACCCTACGCTAACCGCTGTGCTACCGTGCTAACCGCTGTGCTACCGTGCTAACCGCTGTGCTACCGTGCTAACCGCTGTGCTACCGCGCCGCCTCACTTTTATATTTAACCAACGGCTCATTTACTCACGAAAGCTCCAGAGTCGCCATATTCATCACAGGAAGTATAAACAGATACGTTTCTTCCTCGGCGCACTCACGGCGCGTATAAAGGCCTGTGTTGGGGACACAGCGCCGCTCGCTGGACACGGGCGTGAACTGCAGTCACAGTGGTTTTGTTTTAACCTCCTCGTTCACAACTGAATGTTTGGATTTGGAGCCGTCGTACAAATCGCCCGGTGTTCTTGGAGGTGCTTTGGTAACGATCACATGACACAATATTCAGTATGTGAACATGTAGCAATGATCTGCGGTACCAAACAGAACGGGGCTTCTTTACCCAGCGGGTTCACCAGGAAAATGTGTATCTCTTCCAACTATATTGACCCAAATGTTCAGAACAACAAGAAAAAAGTCTCTATAACGTGCGTATTTATCTGCTGCGTCGAAACCTTCAGTAGGACTGGATCTGTGAACTGACCTCCGTCCTGGTCCGCCTTGATCTGCGCCTCCAGGTCCTCGGGGTCCACGTACTGGTAACTCTCCTCGTCCTCGGGAGGTTTGCACTTTCCACAGCAGAAACAGCAGCAGCAGCAACAGCAGCAGCAGGAGGAGAGAGTGCAGCAGACCACCAGGCTCTGAGGAGAAACACGTCATTATAACAACACCTGGACGACTGAGAGCAGCAGGAGGTGAGAGTGCAGCAGACCACCAGGCTCTGAGGAGCAAGAAACATGTCATTATAACAACACCTGGACGACTGAGAGCAGCAGGAGGTGAGAGTGCAGCAGACCACCAGGCTCTGAGGAGAAACATGTCATTATAACAACACCTGGACGACTGAGAGCAGGAGGAGAGAGAGTGCAGCAGACCACCAGGCTCTGAGGAGCAACACGTCATTATAACAACACCTGGACGACTGAGAGCAGGAGGAGAGAGAGTGCAGCAGACCACCAGGCTCTGAGGAGCAACATGTCATTATAACAACACCTGGACGACTGAGAGCAGGAGGAGGGGAGAGAGTGCAGCAGACCACCAGGCTCTGAGGAGCAACAAGCTTTAACAGTTCAAACTCTTCTGTAAAGACTGATCTCAGGGTTCAGTTTGTTTTTGTTTTTTTGGACAGAAAGTGCATTTCTTCGGTCACACATAGAGCTGGGTGATATTGACAAAAATGAATATCTCAATATTTTTGGGACTTGTGATATTTTTGCAAATCAGAAATATTAAAAAATGTGCTGCAAACATCTAAATTTACATTGTTTGTCACTCAAAAACAAAAACCTTTTTCACTTTTTCAAATTTTCCCCTAATTTTTTTTTTTTTATCTTCTATTTTTCCTCACTTTTCCCCAATGTTTTTAGTTTCTTTGTAAATTTCCCCCAATTTTTTTCAGTTTTTCCCCAATTTTGTTTTTTAGTTTCCACCCAATGTTTTCACTTTCCCCCCCCATTTTTTCAGTTTCTTTCACAATTTTCCCTCGACTTTTTGCTATTTTCCACCCCCATTTTTTCCTCACTTCTTCCAAATTTCCCGTGATTTTGTTTCTATTTGGTCCCAAAAAATTTTCTCACTTTCTCCCAATTTCCCCCATTTTGTTTCAATTTTTCCACCATTTTTTTTCCACTATTGCCCCATTTTTTTTCTAAAATCTTCCCCTATTTTCCCCAAATGTTTTCATCTATTTTTGACTTTTTGCAATTTCCCCCCCAATTTTTCCCTCACTTTTCCCCAATTTTTGCGATGTCTTTCCCCTGTTTTTTGTTTTTTTTCTAAATTTTCCCGCTCATTTCTCCCTCTTGTCTCGACACTGGAGAGGAACTCGATATTGGAAATGTGCACAACAGCAGTTTGGATTTGATCTCGCAGACTCTCCTCTCGTCCCGGGATGTTGGTCCTGTACCCGGTGTGGTCCTGTACCCGGTCCTGTACCCGGTGTGGTCCTGTACCCGGTGTGGTCCTGTACCCCGTGTGGTCCTGTACCCCCTGTGGTCCCGGTCCGGTCCTCACCTTGAACCACCACTTGCTCATGAGGAAGTAGTACTTGACGCTCTCCTCGCCGAACTGCTCGGACACGTAGAGCCCCATGGAGCCGTACTCGTCATAGACCCGCCGCTTGTTCTCGTCGTTCAGGATGGAGTTGGCGTTGTTGATCTCCTTGAACTTCTCCGCGGCCTCGGGGTTGTCGGGGTTCTTGTCCGGGTGGTACTTCAGGGCCAGTTTCCTGAGGAGAGACAGATGTTTTAGTCTCGTCCCGCCGTGGTTTCGGCGTCCCGTTCTGCACCTGTAGGCCTTCTTGATGTCCTCGGGGGTGGCGCCCTTCTCCAGGCCTAGCACCCGGTACACGCTCTCCCCCGCCGTGGACATCTTCCTCTGGGGACGCGCCTGGTCCGCCATGCCTCACCTCTGGGGGGACACACACCTTCACATTAGATCCAAACGAATCAATTTTATATTAAAAAATACATGGGACACAACAACTTTGGAGCAACTCCAGCTGAACGCGACTCGATTGTAATATTTGTATTTTGGACGAACTTATCCAGTGAAAATAGTCGAGGAACTGTTGCACATTTTAAAGTTGTCTAAAAAGTAAAACCCGCTGGATCCAAAGTTCCAGAGATATAAAGACGTTTCGGGCCTCATGTCATCAGACACGATGAACCTGACCAATCACATGACCCACATCTCTACACAGGAAGTTTAGTTCCACAGAATTAACATTAACATAATCAGGGGCAGCGGGGTTGCCAGGTCTGGGCTGCGGGGTTGCCAGGTCTGGGCAGCCAAAAATATCTGAAACACCGCCCAAAACTCGCAGACATTCAGGGCGGCTGGAATTTTCATCCATCCATTTTCTTCCACTTGTCCGTTGCCGGGTCGTGGGGGCTGTTGGAGTTGCACCAGCCCCTATGGCGCCCCCTGCAGGTGGTGGGTCCACAGAAGGACGGCCTCATGGTTCTACCCGGGCCTGTTGGTCTCTCATAGGGGGCTTCTGAACCGCTCTTTGTCTGACCCGTCACCCAGGACCTGTTTGCCCTGGGAGACCCTACCAGGGGCACGAAGCCCCCGACAACAGAGCTCCAGGATCATTCAGGTCAAACCCTCCCCCACGTTAAGGTGGAGGCTCCAGGAGGGGCTGGACTTTGAAATGACTTTTACTAGATAATAAGAGCCCATGTGCTCCTGCGACGATGAGAAACCAGCTCCGTCTCCCTCTCGTTGAAACAGCAGCTCTCAGAGTCTTGGATTCGAGGTCATTTCAAACAGTGGTTTTGATCAAACTCGAACATATAAAAAGCCCATTTTACATCGTAAACAACAAGACCGTCTTTAAAACCCTGACCCTGATCCCTGTTTCACGTTATACCATATTTACAAACAAATATTTTAAAGTTCCCATGTGTTTTTGGCTGCGTTCACAAAAATCTTTTAGTCTTATTAAAACATATATATTGTTAGAATAAAAGTGGAGGATTCATATTCCAAATTATACAAGAATTATAAATATTTCAAGTAGTACAAACAATGAAAACTACCACTTCTGATTCATGATAAATTAAAAGTACTTTTGTCACATCGCAAGACATTGTGGCATGAAAAATCTAAAAGCCTCTATAGGCCAGTGTAGCGCCTCATTTGAAAGCTAAGACCTACAAAGCTGATCGTAACTCTTTTGTTGCCACGTTTTTAATGTGTTTTTGTCTTATTTTCATAGGTTATTTTAATTTTTTTTGTCGCTTTCTTCATTGCTTCTTTTCCCTGTTTTTTGTCGTTTTTTATTTGTGTTTTTGTTTGCATTTTCATTGTGGTTTTTGTCACTTTTTCAAGAAGCTCTTAGATTTGGGTAACGCCAAAACTGGAGAAAATGTGCTCCGTTCAGGTGGGGGTCAAGAGAATAAGATAAAGTATTGTATTGTGGACTCTTGACATCACCATAGTAATCTTATTCTGTCGATATATTGATCAGCGATATGTTGCAGTATTTATTTGTTTTTACATAGGAAGAGCCCATGGATGTTTGGTTTGTCCTCCTGCCTGATTATTATGAACCGCTCTCCCTCGTAGCTCAACAAAACCCCGGTGACACTCGTATCAAAACAAACTGGTCAGCAGCACGAGTCAAATAAATCACGGCTCGATGCTTCTCACACACGGCTCATGTGTCGACTCGGATACACGTCGGTCGAGGCGCGTGGGATTAGTATCACAGATGAAGGAGGTTAGCATCGTTAGCAGATTAGCATTGTGCTGAGTTCATCCTTTACCGCGGAGTGCGTCAGGTGCCCTTTAACACAGAATAATAGCATTTCACAGCAAATCTATCCCCACACGATCCCAGAGAGGGCAATACATCGCCAGCAAGAGAATATCTGTCCCCTGTTTGATTACAAATCTAACAAAAGAAAGATTTTTTGCATTTCTTTTTTTTTTTTTTGTTATTTATTAAAAAGGACAACGGACAGGTACATTAAAAAGATGGCTGCCCCAGATTTAGCACAATGCTAATTTCCATCTGCAGTCCTTATAAGTAGGGCCCGACCGATATTTGTTATTTTACAATATTGGCTGTCGGTCAATATTTCCAGAAGTGATGGAGATTTCCGTTTTTTTTGCTTTGGAAAGAGCTCACTCGGGGGCCCCATCTGAGAGGTCTAACGCCAAACCGGATGTGCGTCAGCGCCCGCCATGATAAGAATTGGGCTGTGAGTTAGGAAGGAGTTAGGGAAAGGAGCCTCAATGCTAACTATCATAGCTACTTTAGCATAGGGTCCTCTGGTGGTCCCTTACCGGCGATTAGGAGCTATGTGCTATCCCATAAGCCACGCCCCCACCCTGGAGTGATTCATGCGCAACCACTGTTGATTTTCAGATGCACAGTTAATAATAATAATAATAAAAAGATTCTGCACAAGCCAAACTTTATGAAAGTGATAAAATACCTGTTGTCGTCGCCAAAACCCAGTCACATGGTTTTAAAGCCTCCTCAGTAAACGGCCTAAATGAAGCAGTTTGTGCTTTTGCTTCATTTAGTAGAAGCTAAAGCCACGTGGCTCATTTGCATACGGTAGCTTTAGCTGTGGAGATAATAGTAGGTGGCGGCGTGCGCTTTTGTTTGCCTGCCAATAACCTTAAAGAAGAAGAACAGCTGTTGGTGATGTCACTTCCCCTTCCCCTGGGTAAGGACGGTCGAATTGGGCAAATGCTGCTGAAGCTCTAGTTCCCCAACTGCATAGAGATCTGACAGTTGAGCCCCGGATCAGGAGCGAGGGTGAGGACGTAGAGGCTAGAATTGGATGGTTCCAGACGCAGGTTCTTGAAATGATCCGGCCACAGCTTCCTCGGCCTCAGGGGCAGAGAAACATTTATTTTATATATTTTATGTTGCTAATAATTTCAGAACTGTTAGAGAGAGACTTGCCAAATTTTCCCTCTGATGAACCTACCGAACGTAAATGTCCGGAATAAATCAGCCCTATGCCCCTCATGAAGCGCCCCCTGCTGTCACAGTTTAACACCGACACATTCAGAAGCTTCAGATCCTCCACCTTTGGACAGATTAGCTTCTCTGTGAGGCTGCAGGGATGTGGAACTCGCTGCCCTTAACAGTTGGAGAGAGAAGCATGTGGTTGAAAGACGGTCAGGTTTGTCATTAGCACAAAACAAGAACTGTAGATAATCGTAACTGCAAGTGTAAATACTGTAAATATTGCATCTGAATGTTTGCTGAGGTGATCCGTTTGCCGGTGCTTGGTCTGTATTTTATATTATGAATGGACTTATGTAAGATGCTCATTGGCCGCTGTATAAACCTGCTGTCCCTCTGCCTCTGCCCAGGGACGACAGATGAAAATTAGCTTCAAGCGATCTCCGGTCTGTGCAGCACATTTGTCCAACGTCCCTGTCAGATAAATAAACGAATACACAGGATTATTGACTTTTTATTTTAAATATCATTGGTGCAGATCGGCCGTAGAAAAACCCACATCGGTCGACCTCTATTAGATATTTCTATGACCAACTATTGGCTATTTGAGAGGAAGAAAACACATCAAATGAAATAGTTAAAATATCGGCCTATAAATCGGCTATCGGCCAACCCCCAAAAATCCATATCGGTCGGGCCCCAATGTTGAGGCATTGAAATGGCATTATAATGGTGCTGCCACCTGGAGAAACCCTGCCGTGTCTTGCTCCCAAAGCCGGATCTCGTAGTAAAGACATTTTCATCCATAAAAACACAGAGAACAGCTGGTACTGGGCGACATGTTGGACTGCGAGGCTTTAAACGAATCAAAGAAAAGCCTTCGTTCCACGTTCGGCAGGTGCTTTCGATTTCGTGATCATAAACTTGTGGTCGACCAGAGGCAGGAAACGGAGCCGAAAGTTCGTCTGTCCTTTCAGATCCTCTTATATGTCCTGGCCTCACTTCAGGCTTCTCTCAAACGTTATGGCCCCTGAACGTGTTTAAAATGAATTACAATCACGTTTGCGTCCCTGCCCTCCGAGTATTTCTCAGCAGGAACGCGAGTCTATTTAAAGTCCGCCGCGTTCTCACATGATCTGAGCGGAGTTTGACAAAAGCCTTGTTGAAAAGAACAATCGGCATCTGTGTGCAGACAGGAGCGAATATTTGGAGCTCGCGGATCATTTTAGATCTGAAGCAGAAAGGCGTCATGAGTGAACCAGGACCGAGGGGTGAATCACTCCGGGGTGAATCTTTGGGGTGAATCACTCCGGGGTGAATCACTCCGGCTTCCAGATGAATTACAAACTAGAGGTGGGAAATATCGTCTACAAGGTGTTATCAAAAAAGCTGGATATCGACTTTATCCCCAATGTCAAGAAATGGGGGAAATGTGGGGGAACAAATGGGAAAGAAATTGAAACACAATGGGGGGGTTGAATTTTTTGTGTGGAAAAAACTCGGGGGGGAATAGAGGGGAGAAGGGGAAAATATGAGGAAAATACAAAAAGATGGACCAATGTGGAAAGTGTATTTTTTGTGTGTGTGTTTTAACAATGTTAATTTATTCCATAAAAGACTATTTCTGTTAAATGTGTATAATGTATTTGCGCTGAAACAACCAAGTTGCTTTCGATACTTTGGTTTTTATACCAGTAGTACCTAAACCTTTTAACGGGACCCAGTCCTAGTTCTTATTAGGAGTGTGACAATATATCGATTTTTCGATATATCACAATATTTTGCGGGACAATACGATACCGATACTTTTTATTCCGATATCGATACTTTTGATGACGTCAAGCATATTAATGAGCAACGTCATGCATACTAATGAGGCAGCAGTGCTCCACTGTTTTCAGTCAATAGAGGCGAACAATGATCAAGAATTCAGTCAGACCAGCAGGGGGCAGCACTAGTTATAAGCACTTGGACAAAACACTGTCACACAAATAAGTTACTTTAATGATAGTTTTTTATAATTGTAAAGAAGATACATTTGGGATTGATTTATTGCTTTTTAGGACTGTGTTTTCTTGTTTATTTAAATGTAAAGGAAGTCACTGACAGATCTATAAACCCATTTCCAGTGAGTAAGTCAGGGATCATTTATAAAAGTGACACAAAGCCGATGAAAAGAAATGTAAATGATGAATAATATGTTAAAATAAAGGTTAAAAGTAGCTTTTTTTTTTATCGTGATGTATCGTAGCTTATTTTTGTGCAATATATCGATTATCGCAGTATCGGCGAATCGTGAGATCATCGTTATCGTGAGCCATGTATCGCGTATCGTGAGGTACCCAGAGGTTCCCGCCCCTAGTTCTTATGTTAATAGACATTTCAACTTAAACCTGTCGACCAATGGAGGCTGTGCACTTTATATTAACTTTTTTTTAAACTAGATTTCTCTTTCTACAAGATATTGTTTGTTGGTTTTGTGCATGCGGCTTTGCGGGGCGTCACCCTTAGAGACAGGGTGAGGAGCTCGGCGTGGAGTCGCTGCTCAGGCAGGCTTCAGAGCCTCCTGGTCGCCTCCCTCGGTTGCTGTTCCGGACATGTCCTATTGGGAGAAGGCCTCGTGAAAGACCCCGGACACGCTGGAGGGACATGTCTCTCTGACCTGGTGTCGCCTCCAGGTCTGCGTGGAGAGGTAGGTCTGCGTGGAGAGGGAGGTCTGCGTGGAGAGGGAGGTCTGCGTGGAGAGGGAGGTCTGCGTGGAGAGGGAGGTCTGCGAGGTAGGTCTGCGTGGAGAGGGAGGTCTGCGTGGAGAGAGAGGTCTGCGTGGAGAGGGAGGTCTGCGTGGAGAGGGAGGTCTGCGTGGAGAGGGAGGTCTGCGTGGAGAGGGAGGTCTGCGTGGAGAGGGAGGTCTGCGTGGAGAGGGAGGTCTGAGTGGAGAGGGAGGTCTGCGTGGAGAGGGAGGTCTGCGTGGAGAGGGAGGTCTGCGTGGAGAGGGAGGTCTGCGTGGAGAGGGAGGTCTGCGTGGAGAGGGAGGTCTGCGTGGAGAGGGAGGTCTGCGTGGAGAGGGAGGTCTGAGTGGAGAGGGAGGTCTGCGTGGAGAGGGAGGTCTGCGTGGAGAGGGAGGTCTGCGTGGAGAGGGAGGTCTGCGTGGAGAGGGAGGTCTGCGTGGAGAGGGAGGTCTGCGTGGAGAGGGAGGTCTGCGTGGAGAGAGAGGTCTGCGTGGAGAGAGAGGTCTGCGTGGAGAGGTAGGTCTGCGTGGAGAGAGAGGTCTGCGTGGAGAGAGAGGTCTGCGTGGAGAGAGAGGTCTGCGTGGAGAGGGAGGTCTGCGTGGAGAGAGAGGTCTGCAGAACGCTGCCTCCGCGACCCAGCCCCGGATAAAGCGGAAGAAAATGAATGGACGGAGAATCATGTTTGTGTTTCTATTCAAAAGATTAAGTTCTCTCTAAATCAGACCCAGAGTAGCCACGTTAGTCCCGTTGTTGCCCCTGGTTACTAACATGTGTTTTGTTAAGACCTAGCTGTGCCATGTTTTGGTGCAGAATTGAATCCATTGAAGAAGCCACTTCTTAGAAACCTCCATGTTTCCCTGTTCTTCACTGATGCTCCACATCATCTCTGAGGCCGGTTCTTTCGAGTAGTGGAGCTTTCCTGAAGTTCACGCAGGGCTTTAAATAACGAGGTACTTAGCCCGCCACTGTATTCCCCAGCCCTGTCGCGCACGACTAAGCCTGTTTTATGAAAACATTTGTAGATTATTGCGTCCAAATCTGCTTGATAAAACACACATAATCCTTGAATGTGTTTGTCGTTTTTTGGAAGGCGTTATGAGAAAGAACGTGTCGGGGGAAAGCTGCGTGTCCGTCTGCGCTTGTCCTTGCGTCTAATCCCTTGATAATCCGAACACATGGACAATTACTTTCTGCCTTTACACCCAGTCAATGAAAACGCCCCATGCAGCACTTGTTACAGCAAAATGTTGTATTTATGAACTGCCATGTACAACGGAACATCCCCTGCAACCGGTCACATTTATTTTCACAAAATGTCCAGGAAAAAAACATCTCCGTCATTGTGTAATTACTTTTAAATGATCATTTTAATGAATATGGTAATGAATAGCATGTTGCTTCTCTTTATCTTTGTTCAAATACCACGCTATATCAAGCTAACGGTGCAAAATAGCTGATGGGAGTCTATGCGAGAGTGATTCAAAGTGGTTCATTTAGGTCATTTCTAAAGGTTTCTACAAACGTAACTAAAACTATTTGTGCCACGTACGATCCATTACGTTTTATACATTTAACAATGTCCAAGCGTGGACTCGGCGCGAATAGAGTGTGGAAACGGTACACAGATATCACACAATCTTTACATTTTAAAGTGAAAAACACGCGCTCTTCGCAGCCGCGTTTATGGGTCTACTTCACATAAAACGGCGGATTTCTGAACGGAGTCCCGCGGAAGGATATGTGACAGCTCTCACAATAAGCTAGCCGCGCAGAGATGGATTTTAAAGATGAAATCTCTTACCCTGTGTACACTGAGTCTTGTGGGTATCGCTGTGGTGTCGGCTGGATCATAGAGGCATGTGATTTATGGTCTAATTCCCAGTTAAACGCGTAATAAAGGCACCGTTAGCTCCAGAGATGAACTGTTGGCCCGCTGTCTGCCCGCGCATGCGCAGTGAGGGGCGCTCCTTCAGGAGGCTCGAGGCTTTCTCTAAATAAGTCATTAAAAACCGCGGAATTACTTAAAACTCTCGCTTTAAACAAGAACGTGCGTTGTATATTTTTACTATATCGAATATTAGACCGAAAATACTAAGAATCGTAACTGGCGACACGCACGCGGAGGTGGATTTAAAAACGTGCTATTCTGACGTGTTACGTATGGGGATGTAGCTCAGTGGTAGAGCGCATGCTTTGCATGTATGAGGCCCCGGGTTCAATCCCCGGCATCTCCATGGGAAAACCTTTTGATTTAACCCCGCCTGAACAGAGTGTGTATCTCCAGTTCGGCTTTACCCAAATCCAACTTCATTTGTAAGCGAAGACCTACAAAACTGATCTAAATTGATCTTTTGCAGTGTTGATTATTCTTTCTTTTTTTTTATTATATTTTTTTCAACATTTTCCATACAGAACAACAAAAATAAAAACAAAAAAAAGACAAATAGACACACACAAAAAATAATAATAAAAAAAAAAAAGCAAGCAAGAGGTGTACATGTAATACAGAGAATCATACATAATCAGGCCTCCTGGGCAAAATGTAAGTACTCCATTTCTCCCAGATTTTGTCAAATTTATCAATCTGAAGTGTTTTATGGAATGTAATTCGTTCCATAACAAATATTGTATATCCAAGATTATACCAATCTTCCACATTCGGAGATATTGAATTTAACCATCTTTTTGTAATCGATTTTCATGCTGCTAAAGTCAGCATACCAAACAAACATTTCAAATCTTTATCTGCATCGATAGAATATAATAAGCCAAATAGTAATTCGTCCCAGTTTAAAGTCGTTTGTAGATTAAACATGATTTTGTATTGTGAAACACCCTGGGCACTGGAAACGCCTGAATAATGTGAACTCTGAGCTGGAGTAATAAAGAATCTACAACACTTTCTTTTCCATCTCCTTTTTGCCTCCATTTTGTTTAGTTTGTCACTTTTTTCTTGAAGGTTTTTTTTAGTCACTATTGTTGCGCTTTTGATTTTTTTATTGCGTTTTTTTTTTTTTTTACTGCACTTTCATCACTTTTTTGATACGTTTTTGTTGCGCTTTGTGACAAAAAAAACGTATCTTTCATTCTTTGAAACAATGTCTTTTTTTCACTACAGACATTGACTCAAAATCACATTCTTAAAATTGACCACATCACAAATTTGGTTCCCAGTTCTCTTTATTATTATTAGAAAAAGACGGTTTAGACAAAACATGTAATGCATTTCCAGGTGATTTCTACACAATAGACCTCAGCATAAAGTAAAAATGAATAATTCCCTCGAGCAAAGAGACACAGTAGAACAACATGGAATATATCTGAGCGGTTTTCACATTTGTTATTTGGTTTTGCAGATCGTTTTCACGGCCAGTTCACTGATTTCTGCCGAGCCTGTGGAAAAGACGTCCACAGACCTCGGCAGGAGCTTCGTTCCAGTCCTGAGCCTCTAAAGTGCGAATATCGGCCGATTCTATTGGTCCGCCTCTGCTCGAGCAGGAGACGTAAACGCCTCGATGTGGTCCCTTTAAAGTTAAATGTACAGAATGAAGTGAAGTGGAAATGTGGAAATTCATGACCATTTCCATATCTGACAATTTAAGGCGAGAGCTGCAGGTGAATATGAGGAAGAACTGCATTAAGTTTTCTGTAATTTCATGTTTTCATATAGAAATAAGGCATGTATGCATAAAAATGAAGAAAGTCAGGTTTAAATATATTGTTTTATTTTGATCTATGGGAAAAAGTCTGTAAAAATATTATATTAATCCTCGTTTTTTGGGTTCAAAGCTCAATAAATCAGGCTAAGAATTCGATATTGAAAAATCCCTCTGAGAAAAACCTTCATAATCTTGTTAAAGGGACAGGCCACCGTTTTCCGACACAGATCTGTTCTTCCCTGAGCTTAGATGAGTTGATGCGTACCCGTCTGGTATTCACGCGCGCGCTCAGTCACGCAAAAAAGACCAAATATGTTGTTGCATTTAGCCTCTCCTGCTCTCCTCTATGGGGCCAAACGGGGGGGACGTTAGAAGCGACCGAGCTCTTCCACGTTTTCCCCTATTTAAATACGGTTACGCGAGTCTTTACACGATCCAAGTCTAGTCACACAAAATTTAAAACATCGATTTTCTAAGCGGATTAAAAGGGGGACTATATTGTGAGGCGTAATGACACCTTAGTGAGTACTTTGACTTTCCTGCGCAGACATGGAAGTTATTATGGTGTTATTACCCACTTAGAAAATCGATTTTTAAAATTTTGTGTAACTATACGTGGCTCGTTTAAAGACTACCGTATTTAAACATGTACAATAGGGCAGGATGAATGATGTGTGAATGCATGGTGGTGGTCAGAGTCGTGACAGCGCTTCCGTCCGTCTCCACCAGGGGGAACTTGAAGCTACAAAGGCAGCTCACCACAAAATGTAAAATGGTCTCATGTGAAAAGAGGAAACGTGGAAGAGCTCGGTCGCTTCGAACTTCCCCCCCGTTTGGCCCCATAGAGGAGAGGAGGAGAGGCTAAATGCTAACAACATCTTTGGTCTTTGTGCGTGACTGAGCGCACGCGTAAAGACCAGACAGGTACACATCAACTCGTCTAAGCTCAGGTAAGAACAGATCTCAGTGTGGGGAAAACGGTGGCCTGTTCCTTTAAGGCCGAGCCTGTAAAGTGTGGAGTCTTATGGAGCGGCTAAAGTGCAGATGTTGTTAGAGTTTATTCCCGGTGTTTATTCCTCCCGTCTTTAGCCGCTCTGTCTCCCACAAAGGAAACGACCATATATTTACCGTAAAAGAGAGTTTGGTTCATAAAAACTAAGATCTTAAGGGAGAAAACTAGCATTCACCTGCAGCGTCTCGCCTTAAAACGTTGCGGTTTATATTTTGAAATGTTAAAATGGCATCGACAACACCAACATATAAACACCCACAGTTTATCGAAGATTAAAATCCTTTTCAGAGAGAAAGGATGAAAAACTACAACACAGTGCAACATTGCGTGAGGAAAGCAGCAGCAGTAAAGTTCATATCGCCTTAAACAGACTAACGGAAGAAACTGAATAAATGGAATATCTTGGGTGTGTGGGTGTATTTGGTCAAACCTTATGCATCGTACTTTATAAATGCAAATAAGTAGAAATGGAATGAAATGTGCAGAATATTGGAGAGTTTGTCCCAGTACCCTGTCAGTAAGTTGTAACGTGGTGTATTTGTGCGTCATCAGAATCGGTTTTGAGTTCACTCGGGTATCGGGGCCGTTGGAGCCGTCGAGTGTTGAGAACGTGGAGAGAGTCGCGGGCGGCGGCTCATCGCCCGAGTACGGTGGCCAGCAGGGCCATTCGGATGTACATGCCGTTCTCCGCCTGACGGAAGTACGCCGCCCTGGGGTCCGAGTCCACCTCCGCGCTGCACAGACGAGGACATGAGAGGGTTAGGGTGAAGGACGGTCTCCCAGATGTGAAGCAAACAAACTAAACATGGAGTGAGGTCCTGGATTCATCTTCTCAGTCGTTGAAACATTGAGTGGTTTATATTTACATTTTCTGGACCAGTTATTTGAGTCACTTTTGTAAATTCGTAAAACAATGTGTTCAGTTTGTTAAATGTTTTCTTAAAGGGGGGGGGGGGTATTATGTCAAATCGACTTCTCCAAGCTTTATATCATGTTATTATATCATTCCCTCATTAAACACGTGCCTGGAGTGTTGCCTCGGCTCATTCACATATTTTTGAGTAATCAGTAAAAACTTAGACGGCGGCCATTTTAGGTGTAGCTATGCCTCAGTCCTCCTAGGAACGCCCCCACCTCCTGGAGACGCCTCTGGACCTTTCGTCACCAGCCGAGCCCCCAACCACTGCTCCTCAGCTCAGCAGAGCCCCCTCCCCGCACAGTGTTGTTGTTTCAATGCCACAGTAGTGTGCTCAAGGGGGCGTGTCGGAAAGCTTCTTAAAGAGACAGAGGCCTATTTCAAGACGTTCAGTACGGCCATTTTGAGAGAGCAATTTTATTCAAGGCAGTTATTTTAATTTACTGCATATACAGACCGACAGAAGGTTACGTCATCATTGTAGTGCTATAGACTGGTGCTATGTGATTGAAAAAAGCATAATACCCCCTCTTTAAGTAACTAGGCCTGGACGACATGGCAATAAAATGCATCACAATTGATCGATCTCGATTCAATATTATTGTTTTCAAAATAAAAGTACATGAAGCCGATTCTTGAACTATAGACACATCTTTTTTTTACAAAACTAGAAGGTCCCAGGTTCATGTACAATACTGCCCTACAAAAGAAAAAGGCAGTAACTGCATAGTTTGTCAAAATTGAGTCAAGAACAGATTTGAACTTCTTCTCATCTGTACTATAATAATAATAATAATAATGCATCAGTTTTCTATAGCGCTTTTCTGGACACTCAAAGACGCTTTACATTGCACTATTCATTCACTCCATACTTGGTGGTGGTAAGCTACTATTGTAGCCACAGCTGCCCTGGGGTAGACTGACGGAAGCGAGGCAACCAATCTGCGCCATCGGCTCCTCCGACCGCCACCAACCACTCACTCACATCATTCATCCCTGGGCCTATTGTACATGTTTTTAGTTAGTTAGCTTCAGCTAAACACGCCAAAACAATCAATATGATACACACATTACGGCAAAAAGATAAAGCGTCCCAGTGGCAGTTATTCAATCACAAAACAGAAAAGGCCCCACTCGTTAAGTTTCCAGACCCTCTGACTTCATCGCTCCCTCTCACCTGATCTCGTTGACTCGGGGCAGAGGATGCATCGCCACCATCTTCTTCTTGGCTCCGGTCATGATGTGAGGCGTGAGGATGAACTGCCCGAAGCACTGGCACACAGAAGGACGGGTTATTATCTCGAGTCTCTGGTCCAGGTCCTGGGCCAGTCCTGGGCCAGTCCTGGTCTAGTCTCTGGATCAAAGCCTCACCGCTCGGTACTCTTCCTCGGAGCTGAACCTCTCCTTCTGGATGCGCGTCATGTAGAGGACGTCGGTGTCGGGCAGCGCCTCCTCGATGCTCTCGAACTCCTCCTGCAGCAGAACGGTTCGTTTCAAACGATAAACAGAAAAACTCCAAAGTGCTACTCGACAAACCGTCATGAAATAAAGATTATAAAGGGTTTGGTCCGTTTCGACCCCGACATTAAAACGTAGGCGTTAAAGAATAAACTAGTCTCGTATTAAACCCTCGGGAGTGGACGGACCTGTTTGATTCCCTTGGAGGCCACGTAGCTGCAGATCTCCGCCGGCATGTGCAGGTTTTTGGGCGCCACGTACCGCAGGGTGATCCGGTACTGCGTCAGGAGCTTCGCCAGCGAGTGGACCGTCCGGCCGTGCTTCAGGTCGCCCACCATCGTGATCTACAGAAGCAGACACATCTTTGGTTTGAATCATTCCTAAATGAATGGGACGAGTCTCCCCCCTGATCAATCTCTCTGTTCCTCACGGTCATGCCGTTGACGGTGCCCAGCTCCTCCCTGATGGTGAACACGTCGAGCAGAGCCTGGGTCGGGTGCTCGCCCACTCCGTCTCCAGCGTTTATCAGCGGTTTACGGCAGTGACGGGACGCCAACTGTGGGACAGAGAGGACAGGAACACAGGAAACCCGGTCAAATGGGAATAAAAACAACTCTATAATACAAAGGCAAAACGTTTTAGACCAGAACCCTCACAGTGAAATATTTGAGCAGTGACTTTTAGATTTAAAGCCAGGTGGAAACAAAAAATCAAAATGTAGTGATTTGACATTTTTGCTGTAGTTTACGGACATAAATATTTGGAAAAACTGAGCCGTTAAGGGACGTGCGACTGACCTCGACGGCGCCGGGCGTGGGGTGTCGCAGCACCAGCACGTCGGCGTAGCAGCTCATGGTCTGCACAGAGTCGGACAGAGACTCTCCCTTCTGACTGGAGGACGTGGAGTCGCTGAAGTGAACCACGGAGCCGCCCAGACGCTGCATGGCCGCGGCGAACGAGCTGCTGGTGCGAGTGCTCACCTCGTAGAACATGGAGGCCATGACGCGGCCCTGCGGGGGGGCGAAGAGGAGGGAGAGGGATTAACTACAGGAGGAGGGAGGTGAGGAGGTCTGACTGGATTTGGAGGTGTAAACATGTCATATAAAAGAGTACCAGGAGTTTGTACCTTGAGGATGTCCAGACTCCGCTCTTTCTGAACCATCAGGCGCAGATTGTGAGCCACGTTGAACAAGTGGGACATCTGAAAAAACAAAACGATTACAAACGGCTTAAGCGAGGGCTGCAGCAACACCTCTTATTTAGACGTCGGGAGAAAAACATCCTGTAAAGTGACCCACGGTGAGGGGGCAATGTAGATACCTGCTCTTTGGTGAACTGTCGGACCGAGAGGATGTGCTGCCCCACCAGAGGATGCAGCAGCGGGGACACCTGCAGGTGAGGGGCGGGCACTGCAGAGCCCTGATGCTGAGGCGAGAGCAGCCGGGACAGAGGAGGGGGGTGGACGTACGAGTCTCCACCAGGGGGCAGCACAGACAGCTCTGACAGAGGGAGAAAGAGTGGGGCGTTAATTCACTTCTGAGGCCAAAGCGTTTTTTCGTTCACGCCGGGTCTCGTACCGGGGAGCAGTCCCGGGTCGGAGATGCGGTGGACCCTCGGGGGGAGCAGGAAGCCTCTCTCTCCGGTGCGACGAGGGCTGGGGGCTCTGGTCCGGATCAGCTCCCGGGGCGGGGTGGGTTTGCTATGCTCTGGGGTCTGAGCGAAGCAAAACACACATTACAAAGGGTAAGAAAGTCCATTATTACGCCAAATCAACTTTTTACAATGTTCAAAAACAGACTGAGTTTAAATCTCTCCCAGTGGCTGTTCTTCGCAGAGCAGGACCTTCTGAGGTCCTACGTATCCAGGAAATGCTCTCCTCACATCTCCATTTCTGGAGCTTTCAAATGAGGCGTTACACTGGCCTATGGGCTGTAAGCTCCAGCCGAGAAGCTTTTAGATTTAGGTAAAACCGAACTGGAGAAAATGCGTCCACTTAAGGCCATTTCATTGCGGAGTAAAAACACTCACCATAGCTTGACCACAGCCACATATTCTTCTCTTTAGAGCGAAAGGAAGAACAAGGAGGGTGGTTGGGAGGAGCTTAGAGTAAAGTTTGCTTCAATGTCAGATCATTTAAACAACGAGAAATAGTTTAAATTAATTCCTAACTCCTTCATATTTGTGTGATTTGTTGTCGGTTCATTCTCCAGCCAGAACCATGAGGTTTCTCCTCTCAGCTGCTCTTGGATGTTCCTCTGCATGTCCATCACCCACCACAATAGCATATTCAGGCAAAAATAAAAAGACGTTTATGCTCATCGTTTCTTCCTGGCGCTACAACAGTGCATTACCGAGGGCGCGTCTTTGACTTCCTGGGGCGGCAGCAAGGTGGTCGGCCACGTTTTCACGTCTTCACCGTAACCGGGGGCAACCAGCACCTGTAAGAGAGCAGTGGTTAAATGTACAGCCCGTAAACGGAGGACGGTTTTGAGTTCAGTGCCCGACCTGTCCGTCGATGTAGGCCACCTCTCCTCTCAGCACCACCCTGAGCACCTTCCCCTTCACCCTCATCCCCTCGAACGGCGTCCATTTGGATTTGGTGAACTGCATCGAAGCCGGGATCACCCACTCCTGCTCCAAATCCACCTGAACGGGAAAAATACCGCAGACGTTACACCTGTTTTTACGATGATCCACAGCTGTTGACATTGTATTTTTGTGGGTTTTTGTTTATTGGACTGTAGTTGCTTTTCCCATGGCTCAGAAAATATGTTTTATCACTAACCCCCATATCGGCTTGAAGGACCAGAATGAAGGAAATCAAAGGGGAATTAAAAAGTAATTAAAGTCATCTTCTCCTTTCTGTTTGTGTCACGGACCTCCACGTAGGTGTTCTCCTGGGCGGGTAAGTTGAAGATCCGTCTCGGGTTTTCGTAAAGTCGTTTGATCAAGTCTTCCAGAGTGAGGCGTCCGTCGCTGACCGCGGTGAGCAGCAGCGGCAGCATCGTCTCCAGACCCGGGAACCCAGGAGGAGGGTTCGCACTGTTCTTCTCCTCCACCGAGTGAGGGGCTAAGACAGAGGAGACCGGGTTATTTCATTTTCATGCAAAGAATAAAGCATTGTATGATAGGTAAATATCTTCTATAGTTACCGTGGTCCGTGGCAAAGCAGTCGATGATGTCCATGTTGTCCCACAGCGCCTGCATGTCCTCCTTGGTGGCCAGAGAAGGTCGGACTTGGGCTCGTCCCGGACCTCCGATGTGTGGGACGTTCTCCTCGCACAGGAACAGGTGATGAGGCGCCACCTCGCACGTCACCTGGACCCCCTTCTGCTTCGCCGCGCGGATCACGGAGATCTGCGAACAGGAGTGTGCACTTTTACAACCAGATAAAGCCAGTTTTACAGTTTTTCTTGCTTTAAATATAACTTCTTTATCCTGAACCAAACGTTGTGAATCCTTTACCTCTTCCTTCCGGGCCACGTGGCAGATGTGCACCGGCCTCTGGTAGAGCTGAGCCACCATCAAAATGGCCGCCACCGTCTGCCTCTCGGCGTGAGCCACGATCGGCAGGTGCTTCGGCCACTTCTCAAAATGCTGACGTGAAGAGCAGGACATAGAAAGGTTAGAACGTTTCTGTGGATAAATGTTGGAGAGGAGGAGCCGTCTCACCTCCATCCACAGAGCCACGTTGTCCATCTTCAGCGTGGAGTACGTGTCGTTCAGGTACATCTTGAGGCCGACGGCGTGCTGCGCGATGGACGGGAGGACGGCGGCGTTATCGGAGGCCGCTCCCAGGTACAGCGCGTAGTCACAGCGGCAGCCGGCCTTCGCCAACTGTGGGGGAAACAAAATCAATACACCAGGACTGCATCGACTGAAGTAAAATAAACAGCACAAAAAATGTCAGGAATGGTGAAGCTGGTGAGAGACCTTCTGCACGAGCGCGAGGGACGTGGCGTCGGTGACGGCGGGCGCGGTGTTGGGCATGGCACAGACCATGGTGACGCCTCCAGCCAGAGCGGCGGCGGTGCCCGACGAGAAGTCCTCCTTGTGGACCGCCCCGGGCTCACGCAGGTGCACGTGCACGTCGATCAGGCCTGGAGAGAAACACCAGAGATGGAACAGAACATTAATAAAGTTAGGATTCTTTTCAGAGACATTTGACAAACCGGATTTAACCAATGCATTGTTAAAGTTTTGGGAAAAGACCTCAGGAAGATTAGCAGGTCCTTAAAGCCAGAGTTGGCCAGTTTGAAAAGCAAATGACCAGTAAATATAATTTCCATCGGCCAAAAGTCAGACAATAAAAAGAAACAGGTTACATACAATATTTCACCAAAGTGTTTTTGAGGCAGGCCTAAATATGTGTTTATTTTTCTGTTTGGTTCATATTAAGGACAGTTATGGCTATTGCCCGTCCTGCAGATTGGTGTGTGTGTGTTCACGATGTCTTGGGTCAAAAACATTGGGAACCCGTGACCAAGAAGAACCTGTGTCCAGGGGTACAAGTGAATAAATAAACAAAACGTACCAGGGAGTCGGACCAGAGTCTGCGAGGTCATGCTGTCGATGTGAGTCTTCACTGGGGGAAAGCGGCCGATCTGATGCAACGCCTGCGACAACACACAAGGCTCTACATCACTACTTTACATACTTGAAATACTTTACTCGCCTTAGCCTTGATACTTAAAACGTAAAGGGAGGTGTAGACAGACCGAGATGCACATGGATGCAAAGATCTAATCATCACCACGTTTGGCCACTGTGTTCCTTTACATAATTATCCTATACATAAAATATGATCCTGCTGTCCGATTCCTCACCTGCACAAAGAGCTTCGTGCACTTGATGTCGATGATGAGCGGCACAGAGTAGTCGACGGCCATGCGCCGCGTCCTGTAGCCTTTGGTGACGAAGGAGGAGAGACGGCGCCCCCCGCTGTTCCTCATGGACAGGTTAATGACCAGGTCGAAGTGGTTTTCCTCCAGATAGTCCATGATGCTGTGCTGCTTCTCTTTAGTGGGACTTTCACTGTCCACGTCCTCCTCGAACGGCCAGTCCACCGCCGTCACCTGGGAACAGGATACGGTAAGAATGAGACGGATAAGGACAGGACGGAGGGATAACGTGCCTGAAGTAGGAATGTCCCGATACGATACTCAGTATCGGACAGGATTCAGATTTAATGACTGGATCGGGTCTGATCCCCCCGAAAGATGGTTGCGAATCTGCAGTGGCTCCAGCCTGCAGGTTTACTGCAGCGCCGCTAATGCTATCGCTAACACCTGCAGCATGAACACTCTGAGGACACTCAGCAAAGCTTAATTTAGTTTTTACAGGAGTCAGAATCCAATCCAGCAGCTCTTCTAGGTTTGCACTTTTGTATCAACAGATATAGACGACACCATGGACACCACGAGGCTTTAAGAAGTGACTGTACCTTGACTCCGTGCTCCGTGTAGAAGTCTGCGGTGCCCAGACTGGCGTAAAGGTCGTAGCCCAAAGACTCCAGCGTCTGAACCGTGGGCAGCAGCTCACTCTTGTTCTGAACACACAAAACAAAGAAGCAGACTTTGTAAAAGCTGCACCGTCCAAAGAGCTACAGATTAACTGAGTCGTTTGCTCTTGCCTTGTAGCTGCCGATGGAGAGCAGGATGTTCTTCTGCGGGATCTTGAAGCCCGTGGAGAGCATGGCCTTCAGATACGCCTCGTACCTGTTCTCCCCGAAACAGGCCACCTCCCCCGTGCTGGTCATCTCCACGCCCAGCACCACGTCTGCCCCGGCCAGGCGCGAGAACGAGAACTGGGGGACCTGAGGGACAGACACACTTAAGACACCCTGCAGGTTCCTCCACAGTTCTACTCGTGTTCAGTCCCGGTCCGGTCTCACCTTGACACCGACGATTCCTTTCCCCCTCATCAGCCCGACCGGCTCCACCTCCTCGTTCATTATGGCCTGCGTTGCCAGGGCGACGAGGTCCACGCCCAGGGTCTTGGACACGAACGGGAACGAGCGCGACACTCGCACGTTGCACTCGATCACCTTCAGCTGGTCGTCCTGAGGGAGAAAACAGACACGTCAACGATTTCAGGAAAACAACAGAGGCTGCAAGGCTTAACGAGGAAGTTTCCCTTTCACTCTCATCTCCGGGCGTTACCTTGGCGATGAGCTGCAGGTTGAAGGGCCCGGTGACCTGCAGCTCCAGCCCGATGGCGTGGACGATGTCTTTGATGCGGTCCATGGTTTTCTGGTTGAGGTCTTGAGGGGGCGTGACCAGCGTGGCGTCTCCGGAGTGCACGCCGGCGTTCTCCACGTGCTCGGACACCGCGATGGCGAGGACCACCCCGTCACAGGCCACGGCGTCCACATCGATCTCCTGGAAACACATCGTGTTACTTTAGCGAGCGGTTCAGGGTTGGAGGAGCGAGCGCACGGACCTTGGCCTCCTGGATGAACTTGGAGATGACCACAGGGTGCTCCTTGGACACGGCCACGGCGCTGGAGAGGTACTTCACCAGGTCGGAGTCGGAGTATGCCACGTTCATGGCGGCGCCGCTCAGGACGTACGAGGGTCGCACCAGGCAGGGGTATCCCACCGCCTCGCAGAACTTCACCGCCGACTGGGACGACACAGGAGACTCACCATTACTTCTTATAATAGTTTTAGCTTCGACAGAAAATGTTTAAAACCATCCCACATTTTTACAGATTTGAAATCTTTGGGCACTGTATCATACAAATAAATAGTTACAAAATCATACATTGTGATTTCTGGATTTTTTTTTTTAGATTATGTCTCTCACAGTGGACATGCACCTACGATGACATATTCAGACCCCTCCATGATTTCAAAGTGGGAGAACTTGCAAAATAGCAGGGTGTTCAAATACTTATTTTCCTCACTGTATATCGCTCGCTCAGCTCTGTAGGGAGAACGCGGTTAGTGGTTAGAAGATTTTTAGTTCGAGTCAGATGGAAGTCCATTTGTTTGGCGGTTCAGTCGACTGACTGGACACCCAGTGGCAGAAACAGGCTCTTCATTAAATCTTCTCATTCTATTCTCATTATCCTGACTAGCTCATTTATGATGATTTGGTTTAAACATTTCTGAACGAGAATAAAAGAGCTCAGTCAGTGTTTCAGGCTCACTGCTGTAATGCTTTTTCACCACCAGATGGCGCCTATACATTACAGTGCTATGATTATGAAAGTGTGTGAGGTGTGTCTGAGCGCGGCCTCTGGGCTCTGCAGCTACAGTGCACAGTTCCAACATGATGCACGCTCACGTCGGAGCAGAGAGCATTAACTTGGATAAATCCATGAAGGACGGAGAGAGAGAACGAGGCGTGTGGAGACCCGGCTTCAAAGACGCACATGTGCTGCTGAATATCGCCTCGTTTCTTAAACATTACGTTAAAACTGAGGAAATGCAAATAATCTGCTTGAATTTGTTTTTAAGCCGTGATATTGACAAGCAGATGATGCTCTCAGTAAGTTGTTCTCCTCAGAGCTGAACATGACTGAGCCGAATCGTTGGTCCTGCTCTGATCTCACCTCCGTGTCCGACAGCTCCTTCCACTGCGGCTGGCTGATGCCGATCGTGTCCAACATCCGGGAGAACTTGAACCTGTTCTCCGCGTTGTCGATGAACTCGGGGGAGGTGCCCAGGATGCGAACCTGCGCGCGGTGCAGGGACATGGCGATGTTGTTGGGCAGCTGACCCCCCATGGACAGAACCACGCCCTCCGGGTTCTCGCGCTCGTAAATGTCCATCACCACCTGCAGAGACGCGGGTTTTAGAGGCTCCTCACACAAAACTCAGAACACCAAAGAGTCTCACCTCGAAGGAGATCTCGTCGAAGTAGAGGCGGTCGCACATGTCGTAGTCGGTGCTGACCGTCTCCGGATTATAGTTCACCATGATGGTCTTATAGCCCATCTGCAACGACCAAGGACAAACATAAACTAACAAGCACCTCAGACACTGGGCGCCGGTTTCAGAGACAAAAACACCATCACTGCTCTTTAAAAACACATGCACAAACCAACATGCTACTTTGGAACAAGCAGAAACAAACTCCTACACTACTTTTAATTGTTCACACAGTAACGTTTCGGGTCTAGCCCCTCATCAGACCCGAAACGTTACTCTGTGTGAACAATTAAACTGGTGAGCATATTTCAGTTGTGCGGATCTTTTTTCCTTTTTCCATTGAACTTTTTGGATCCAGCACACTGGTTCAGTACGGCGGATGTGCGCGTCTTTCCTCCTCAAGCCAATATTATAGCCACAGCTGCCCTGGGGTAGACTGACGAAAGCGAAGCAACCAGTCTGTGCCATTGGCCCCTGGACCACCGACCACTCACAACATTCACCCAGGTGTTTCCACACGGTCTCCCATCCAAGTACTGACCAGGCCCGTCCTGCTTAGCTTCACGATGTGACGGGATCGTACAGAGGGAAGTAAAACCTTTAACTCCGTCTTATTTAGGAAGAACTTTATTACTGTAGCACCTTTCACAGAAGCGCCGTCACATCTGCACACCACATCATTCATCCTGGCCTATTGTACATGTTTTTAGTGGTAGGGGAAACCAGAGGAGAACATGCAAACTCCACACAGAAAGGCCTCGTCCAGGTGGGAATCGGACCCGGACTTTCTAACTGTCAAGCACGAGCACTAACCACTGTGCCACCGTGCTGTCCGGTTCAATTTCACATGTTTGACATTTTCACACAGAGCCGCTAGAGGGCGCTCTTGTGTACTAGTATCTGCCATCAGTAACCATCAACGTTACTATTCAGCCGTTTTTTCTCGCCTTCCAAGATATAATGTCCGACTCATTTCCCATCGACTTAACAAGACCAAGAACAAACTGCTCGGGAACTTTACCTTCACCTATGTCACTTCCTGCCAGCAGCTTAGAAATAAAAATAACTTTTCTGTCCAACACGTCTTCATTAAAATTGCTGCTTCTCTGAAATAAAATGATATTTATGCAACTGATGCACCGAGACCGTTCCCCCCCCCGCTCTCGGGCCCCGTCCCCCCGCTCGGGCCCGTTCCCCCGCCCGTACCTTGCGCAGCTCGGTGATGCAGCCGACCGCGCACCAGTCGAACTCCACGCTGCTGCCGATGCGGTAAACGCCGGAGCCGATGACCATGGCGTGCGGCTGGTCGAAGCGCAGGTCGTCCTCCGAGCCGTGGTACGTCAGGTACAGGTAGTTCGTCTGCGCGGGCCACTCCGCCGCCACCGTGTCGATCTGCTTCACCACCGGCTCGATGGACCACTGCTGCCGGAGCCGCCGCACCGCCAGCTCCGTGCTGCAGGGGGCGCCAGGACAACACAGTCAGATATTATCAAACTGAGACAAAACACAGGGCTGGGTACTGGTACATTCCGTTCGATACCGATGCTAAATGATTTGTCATAAAGAACAATAACAGATTAATAATGTCAATTTATTCAAAGAAACTTCCTTTAACTACAAAAGGTTTTTCTTTTTTGTTCTAATTATTAAAAGGAGTGGGCAGAAGCTTCAGCTCGTTTGCACCCCCTTGTGTACTGAAGAATTTGATACATTCATTTACTGCATAATCAAAAAGATATGAAGTTATTTTGTCCTATTCCAGTGACTAAACAATCAGCAATATTAACATCACAATATTCTACTAATCCCAGGGCAAGGAAAGAAAACTAACCTTTTCTTCAATAATTACAAATACTCATCACTGTCAACTTCTTCAGACTCATGGGCTCACGGGCCTCTGATGTGTGGTCTTAGTTTGTTTCTAAAGGTCTTCAGACTCATGAGCTCACGGGCCTCTGATGTGTGGTCTTAGTTTGTTTCTAAAGGTCTTCAGACTCATGGGCTCACGGGCCTCTGATGTGTGGTCTTAGTTTGTTTCTAAAGGTCTTCAGACTCATGAGCTCGCGGGCCTCTGATGTGTGGTCTTAGTATGTTTCTAAAGGTCTTCAGACTCATGGGCTCACGGGCCTCTGATATGTGGTCTTAGTATGTTTCTAAAGGTCTTCAGACTCATGGGCTCACGGGCCTCTGATGTGTGGTCTTAGTTTGTTTCTAAAGGTCTTCAGACTCATGGGCTCACGGGCCTCTGATGTGTGGTCTTAGTTTGTTTCTAAAGGTCTTCAGACTCATGGGCTCACGGGCCTCTGATGTGTGGTCTTAGTTTGTTTCTAAAGGTCTTCAGACTCATGGGCTCACGGGCCTCTGATGTGTGGTCTTAGTTTGTTTCTAAAGGTCTTCAGACTCATGGGCTCACGGGCCTCTGATGTGTGGGACCCACCTCTGCACGGCCAGGGCGATCTGTTTGTCAGAGAAGCCCAGCTGTTTGGCTTTCCTCATCACCTCCGGGGGCATCGCGCTCTCGTCCTGAACACAGAACATCAGAAACCGTTCAGTCCTAGTCCCGCGTCAGTCCGGTCTAAGGTCTCCGGCTCGGTCACCTGATTGTACGTCTCCAGGAGCTTCTCGTGGTCCGCGATGTTCTTCATCTTGTGCAGGAACCAGCGGTCGATCTTGGTGAGGTCGTAGAGCTTCTCCACAGAGTATCCGGCTCTGAGCGCCGAGGCCAGGACGAAGATCCGCTTGTCTGTGGGCATCTGCAGCTCCTGGAGCAAAACACCAACAGTCAGGGTTTCACTTCTGCTTTAAAAACTCTACCGTGCCAAATATCAGCAACGATAACAAGGTGGACAGACCTTCTCGGAGGCGGGTTTGATGTTGTGGTCGAAGCCCACGCAGTTCTCGTCCACCATCCGCAGCGCTTTCTGAAACGCCTCCTCGAAGCTGCGCCCGATCGCCATCACTTCGCCTGAACACACACGAGTTTAAACTCGAACCCGAGACGTTTAGACTTTACTCCCGACTAGGGCTGGGAACCGTGTCTTTCTATACCAGGACTTTACCGATACCTGAACAATACTTTGTTGATCCCTATACTAAAATATTCGTCATAAAGAACCATAACAGAATAATCATGTTTATTCCTTTTCCTTCCATTTAATTTCCTTTGCATTTGTATCATTTGTTTGAGGTGAAACATCCAATAAACTTCCTTTAACGACACAAGGGCAGAAAAAACACTTTCCAACTTTCTTATTCCCTCCATTTTTAAACAATTTGTTCACGATCAAAATGTTTTTCCCAAATGTTCTTTTTTTTCATTTGTTTTAATTTTATTTTTCCAATTTAAAGATTTGTCCAAGTTTTTCAAATGAAAAAATTTAAAAATATACATTTCAAATTGTTCTCATTATTTCTCTCAGTTTCTTCCCCCGAATTTTGGCCTAAATTTTCCCCTTTTTTTTAAACTTGTGTTTCACTTTTTTGTCTTTTAAATCTTGATGACCAACAGCATCAAAACTTAAATATAAATATTTTGTATTTCTTTTCTGTACCTGCTTTCCCTGCTGGGAACCTCTGGGTGGCTCACGATTCGACGCGATACATGGCTCACAATAACGATGATCTCACGATTCGCCGATACTACGATAATCGATATATTGCATAAAAATAATCTACGATACATCACAATTAAAAAAACAAAACATGCTACTTTTAACCGTTATTTTACTACATATTATTCAGCATTTACATTTCTTTTCATGTGCGTTGACAGATCTATAGTGTGGAATCCTTTATCAAAGTGGTACAGTGACTTAATTTACAATTAAACAAACAAACCACAGTCCCATTTAAAAAGTAATAAATCAACCCCAAATTAATCTTATTTATAATTATAAAAACTATCATTAAAAGTAATTTATTCGTGTGACAGTGTTTGCTCCAAGTGCTTATAACTGTAGTGCTGCCCCCTGCTGGTCTGACTGAATTCTTGATCATTATTGGCCTCTATTGCCTGAAAACAGTGGAGCACCGCTGCCTCATTAATATGCATGACGTCATAAAAAATATCGATATTGGAATAAAAAGTATCGGTATTGTATCGCAAAAATATCGCGATATATTGGAAAATCAATATATAGTCACACTCCTTTTTTTTTTCTATACCAGACTGGTATCGTTTAAAGGAACAGGCCGTCGTTCTTCCACACTGAGATATGTTCTTACCTGAGCTTAGACGAGTTGATGCGTACCCGTCTGGTCTTTGTGTCCGTGGAAGGGCGTGGTCGCGTCTAACTTCACCCCCGTTTGGAGCTATAGGAATATACTGGGAGAGGCCAAATGCTAACAACATCTTTGGTCGTTTTGCGTGACTGAGCGTAAAGACCAGACAGGTGCGCATCAACTCGTCTAAGCTCAGGTAAGAACAGATCTCCGTATGGGAAAACGGCGGCGGTCCCCAGCACCATCCCCAACTGGAGCGAGGTGTTTAAACTCCACTCACCCACGCTCTTCATGGAGCTGCCGATCTTGGTGGAGACTCGGAGGAACTTGCTCAGGTCCCAGCGCGGCACCTTCACCACGCAGTAATCCAGACTGGGCTCGAAGTTCGCCGTCGTCGAGTTCGTCACCGAGTTTCTACAGAAAAACAATGAGTGAGAAAAAAAGAACGGACGGCGTTTATACAGGCGGCAGGAAGTCACATTGAATGAGGCGAGACGCTGCTGGTTCACGATGTTGAGATTTGTTGCTCGTTTTCTCCTTAAAGCAGCACAAAGTAACGTGTACCTTAATATATCCTTCCCGTCGTCCCTCTGGGGGTAATAGAAGTGTTAATGGGATGATTGGCGGGGTCTTTCATCTCCCCTGGGGTCTCTGGCCAGAAAACAACAATTAAAACTTTACCTGCTACGGGTCGGAGTCACCAATACACACTAATGGAATCACGAAGAAGAAGCTAACAGGCTAACGGGAAAAGATAACTGCGGGCTAGCACCACTTAAACAGTATTTACAGCCAAGTTTGAGTGAAAAAAATGTGTTAGCTTTGCCCGTTAGCCTGTTAGCTTCTTCTTCGTGATTCCATTAGTGTGTATTGGTGACTCCGACCCGGTGGCAGTCAAGTTGCAAGTGTGGTTTTCTGGTCAGAGACACCGGGGGGAGATGAAAGACCCCCCAATCATCCTATTAACACTTGTATTCCCCCCAGAGGGACTACGGGAAGGTACACAAGTTACCAAGTATTGCTTTAACATCTTAGATGAATTTTTTTTTTTTTAAATGCACTCCAACATGGCGGCGCTCCCTGGTCTTTCCCACGCTTATTCATTCACAAACACCAATTATGTTTATTCCAAAATTAAACAAGATCTAAAATCCTTTTCCAAATTCTTTCTAACTAATACCATAAATTCAAACCTGAAAATATCGGCAACTTTAGCAAAAAATCTTTATAATTTCCCTTAATACATTTTGTAACACAGCTTAGAAGTATTTGGTCATTCAAACACAACGGTTCCCATAGTGACGTACCGGAGTTGCAGCAGTGGGATCCCGATGCCCAGTTTGGCAGCCACATACGCCAGAGGGTAACCAGTGGCTTTGGAGGCCAGAGCCGAGCTGCGCGACAGACGAGCGTTCACTTCGATGATGTAATACTGAGGAGAGAGGTCGAGGTGAACCAGAGACTTCAAGTACCGGAGAGAGACGCGGATTCGAAACGGACGGATCAGGACTCGGGTTTACCTGCTCGGACTCGGGGTTCAGCGCGTACTGGATGTTGCACTCGCCCACGATGCCCAGGTGCCGGATGACTTTGATGGCCGTGTTGCGCAGCATGTTGTACTCGTGGTCGTTCAGGGTCTGACTCGGCGCCACCACGATGGACTCGCCCGTGTGGATGCCCAGCGGGTCGATGTTCTCCATGTTACAGACCTGCAGCAGACGAGTTCAAATACATTTATGGAAAAATTAGGAATCTCTGCAATAATTAAAGGCGAGGCAAGTTTATTTGTGGAGCACAATTCATACACAAGGGAATTCAAAGTGCTTCACAGTTGCAGAAAATTACAAGAAAACAGATAAAATCAATCAATAAAATATCAACATAAAGTTAATCAATGACAGTAAAAGTCAAGAGTGCAGATAAAATACTTTCAGTTTTCATCTGCTCGGGTAAAAAGAGCTGTTTTCAGCCTGGATTTGAACATTGTCAGAGTTGAGGCCTGTCTCACATCCTCATGAAGACTGTTCCAGATTTTAGCTTTAGCCTCAGCGTGTTTAGTCCTGACTCTGGAACCACCAGGAGACCCCTCCCTGAAGTTCTCAGGGCCCGAGATGGTTCATACGGCTCTAACATGTCAGAGATGGACTTTGGGGCTAAACCCTGAAAAGACTTGTACACAAGCAGAGCTGTTTTAAATTCTATTCTCTGAGTGACAGGAAGCCAGTGCAGAGACCGGAGCACTGGACTAATATGGTCGTATTTCCTGGTTGTCGTCAGGACTCGAGCAGCAGCGTTCTGGATGTTCTGCAGCTCTAACTCATGCAAAACTCCATAGTGTGAACAGCAGCATTATCTTCCCGGTTTAACGTGAACTTATTATACGGCTCTTCACAAAGCAAGTAAAACAATCCATTGACTTGAAATGGATTTACCAACGTTCTACCGGTCATTATTTTCTGACGGAGGACGTCTGAAAAAATAATGCCCGCTGCCAATGGCAACGGAGTCCAGGCTTGTAATACAGGGCTTTCATATCAGTCCAGTATTAGAGACACTGTCTCTGTCCATAAGAGAGGAGTTGGGGAATCACTCATGAAGTTAACGTGAGTCCGACTTTAAACGTACCCAGAGATTCACCACCATTCCTCCTCTCCAACTGCACCTTCAAATAAGCAGCAGGGCTAGCAATAAGTAGCTAGCCTTGATGCTACTAGCCTAGCCACACTGCCTGGGATCACAACGAGCAAACTTTTGGGAAATCATGAAATAAACCTTTGGGCATTCATAAAAGTGTATGAAGTTTATTTGTGTGTTCAGTTGGCAAATATCCGTATAATAAGCGGATAATGTAGAGAACGCTGGTCATTATAAATAATTACCTTCAGGGCGAAACAAGACCCTCCGCCTCACGGTCCAGGTCGCCCTGTCGGTGCTTATTTTCTACACATTATCCCGAACTTATTTGTTCCCGGCGAGTGATTGAAACCCTAGAATCTAAGGCCCAAACCCAGAGTAGGGCCTAAACGTGGCTCACCGTGATGCAGTTGTCGTAGGCGTCCCGCACCACCTCGTACTCGATCTCCTTCCATCCCTTCAGAGACTTGTCGACTAAAACCTGCGAGGTGTGAGCGAACGCCGCGGTGACCAGCGCCGTCAGCTCGTCCCGGCTGTTGGCGAAGCCCGAGCCGAGTCCGCCCAGAGCGAAGGCCGAGCGCACCAGGACCGGGAACCCCAGCCGCTCCGCCGCCGCCGCCGCCTGCAGGACAGACAGCAAGGGTGAATAACAGAGACACAACATTATGAAATCAGAAAAGACCCAAAAGATAAAGCTCTGCTCAGAAACCTGCGAGCTGCTGCAAAACCGCCAAGAAACTAGAACTAGATGTTGTAAAGACTCGCCCGTCATGAACCACTGGACACGAGCGTCACAACCAGGAGAAACCAGGCTGTGGGTCATGAGAACCTGCAGGTGAAAGTCTGAATATTAGAATATCGTTCAAAAGTTCATTTATTTCTGTAATTTAACTTAAATTGTGAGACTAATCTATGATTCAGACTCATGACGTGCAAAGTGAAATATTTAAAGCCTGATGATTGTTTTGAAATGTTCTTTTTTATTTTATTGCACTTGGGGGTGGGGGCTCATAAGCTTTTTGCTTCAGCCCACTCCTTTTGAGCACAAGGTGTATTGCTCAAATAAACAAATAAACTAAAAAACTAAACTAATGATTCTGGCTCACAGTCCATTCTCAAAATATTCTAATTTTATGAGATTTTTCATTTGGGGTTTTTACAGGCCGAGCCATAATCAAAGTTATAACAAATAAAGGCTGTTCACATCTCACTTTGGATGTAATGAGTCTGTTATGTATCAGTTTCACAGTTTAAGCTGAATAACAGAAGTGAATGCACTTTTTAACGATATTTCCCAAGTTTCACCTGAATGTGGAGGAAAGCATTCGTTTTGTTTGAACTGAGCTTCGTTTATTTATCCATCCATCCATTTTCTTCCACTTGTGAAGTAAACAAACTAAACATTGAGTGTCTTCAATGAAGGTCCTGGATTCATCTTCTGTACTCAGTAGTTGAAACATTCCATCCATCCATTTTCTTCCGCTTTATCCGGGGCCGGGTCGCGGGGGCAGCAGTCTCAGCAGAGCAAACTCCACAGAAAGGACCCATCCAGGAAAAGTGCTGCCGCGTATAAAAGATATGTCTAAAATCGAATCGATCCATATGAGAAAGAAAATCGCGATGCGCTTTATCATGAGCCTTAATCCTTAATTTACTAGTCAATTTTAATATGTAATATACATTTTGGAACGGCTGAACGATTTACTGCGATATTACATAAAGCAATTTCCAAATCGCAAACGGACGAGATTTTGTCACATTTAAAATGAACCAATTATTATTTGTTGATCTAAGTCATTATTTATACTGAAAGCCTAATAAGTTGTGATGCTCCTCGACTCCAGAGCCTCTCCAGTTAAGAACATCTCTCGTCTCACCTGCTCCACGGAGAAGGCGGCCTCGCTCGGAGCCACGTGTTCGTTGATCTCCTCCATCTTCTCCACGAAGATCTTGCGGTCCTCGGTCATCTCGATGGAGGACACCGGCGTCCCCAGCACCTTCACCTTGTATCGCTCCAGGACGCCGCGCTTCGTCAGCTCCACGCCGCAGTTCAGCGCCGTCTGGCCCCCGAAGGTCAGCAGCACGCCGTCCGGACGCTCGTTCTTTATCACCTGCAGACGAGGAGGAGTTAAACCCGAGAGGGAGACGAAGCAGACGAACAAGATCAGGGGAAAACTTTTCTTTAACGTCTCCACTTGAGTCGGTCCTACAGACTCAAACTTTAAAGAGGGGGTATTATGCTTTTTTTCAATCACATAGCCCCAGTCTATAGCACTACAATGATGACGTAACCTTCTGCTGGTCTGTATATGCAGTAAATTAAAATAACTGCCTTGAATAAAATTGCTCTCTCAAAATGGCCGTACTGAACGTCTTGAAATAGGCCTCTGTCTCTTTAAGAAGCTTTCCGACACGCCCCCTTCAGCACACTACTGTGGCATTGAAACAACAACACTGTGCGGGGAGGGGGCTCTGCTGAGCTGAGGAGCAGTGGCTGGGGGCTTGGCTGGTGACGAAAGGTCCAGAGAGGTGGGGGCGTTCCTAGGAGGACTGAGGCATAGCTACACCTAAAATGGCCGCCGTCTAAGTTTTTACTGATTGCTCAAAAATATGTGAATGAGCCGAGGCAACACTCCAGGCATGTGTTTAATGAGGGAATGACATAATAACATGATATAAAGCTTGAAAAAGTCGATTTTACATAATACCCCCCCTTTAAAAAAACAAGCTAACGAGCGTTGACCACAGTTTGCCGAACGACTTCCGTCCCGTTCGCGTCCTGTCCCGTTACCTGTGTGACGTAGTCCGCGGTGATGGGCAGGAAGTAGACTTTATCGGCCAGGCCTTTGGAGGTCTGCACGGTGGCGATGTTGGGGTTGATGAGCACGGTCTGGATCTTCTCCTCCTTCAGGGCTTTGATGGCCTGGGAACCAGAGTAGTCGAACTCGCCCGCCTGCCCGATGGACAGGCCGCCGGAGCCCAGGATCAGCACCTTCCGCGGCCGCTCCACCGCGCCCTCGGGCCCGTCGCGGTACGTCAGGTGCTCCGTCAGGCGCTGCTTCACTGCGGGACGACAGCGCGAGACTCAGACACGTTTATAAAGTGTTGAAACGGCGAAGGCGGAGAAGTATTCGGTACCTGTTTTGGTGACGTGTCCCGCCATGTGCTCGCGGACCGTCTCCAGGAAAACGTCGAACAGAGACACCAGGTCCGTGGGGCCCGCCATGTGCTCCGGGTGGAACTGCACACTGAGGACGCAGGCCAGAGATCAACACAGTCAAATACAGACTATGGTTTTAACCCACAGTCCAATTAAAATAATACATCAGCCGTTATTCAGTAAAGCCATGGGGGTTTCTCTGCGTCACGAAAAACCGGTCCATTTGTGTAGTTTGTCCATAATGATTATTGATTTATTGTGTATTAGATAGAGTTTGTGTCAGCGTTGGGTGATGTCCTTTGGGCACCGATTATTTATTCCATAGTTTGTTCCTTTAAATTTGAAAATTCTACAGAGAAGATTTTAATTCAGGGTTTAAGTGAGTACATTTTAGCTGTGGTGTAAGTTTTGGTGTACGGTTCCTTTGGGAGGAGGATTCTCTGTGCTCAGCCCGGAGGAAACACAGAAAGTATCGACGTCTGCTCAAGTTCATATCTAGCTTCGATACCACTTCAAGTATCAATTTAGTATCGAGGATTTTATTTTTTTGACAACCCTAATTGGTTTGAGCCATCTTTCGATGCTGCTGGGGCAACCGTGAAGGGGCAGTGGGGACCCATCTCCAGATGTGGAGCCGGGCTGATGGAGGATTCACCTATTGTACATGTTTTTAGTGGCAAGGGAACCCGGAGGAAACCTACACAGAGATGGGAGGAACATGTTGAGCTTTTAAGGTTTTGAGAATTTATGTTTTCTAATGTTTCAATCCAGCCTGAGCCCTTCAATTCATTTACTTAAATACCCTCTGGTCGAAAAAAGTATAGAATCTTTTTAAAATAACCCACAGTGAACATGAAAGACAAAGAGACACAACTTACTACGGGTGAAAAATAAAGTATTACATTCGAAAAATCCAATGCAAATAAATGAGCGATAAATATTTGTATCGTTTATCTGTAATTTATCATCACACACTCACACACCGACGCACTGGAGGCGAGTGAAGTGTCTTGCCCAAGGACACGACGACAGTGCGTGAGCCGGGATTCGACCCGTCTGTACCTGAACATGGGCAGCGAGTTGTGCACGATGCCCTCGTTGCTGCGGTCGTTGGCGTTGGTGAACAGGACGTCCCAGTCGGGCGGCAGCGTCTCGGGGTCGACCGCGTAGCCGTGGTTCTGCGACGTGATGAAGCAGCGCTCGGTGCCGCGGTGAACGCACGGCTGGTTGTGGCCGCGGTTTCCGTATCTGAGGAGACGAACAATCAGGAATAAACCGACAAAGAGGCGAAAATGAATCAAATAAGTTCCTAAAGATCTGCAGTAAACGAAGGACTGACGGGAAATGTTTATATTTAAAAGAAAACAGGAAACGTTCAGGCTGACGTAAAACAGACAAAACGTATCCGACACTGAACACGTCATGGACTTTAAATTAAGTAAATTAAAGACGTAAGGTTTTCATTGTCCAAACAGAGCCGTGGGAATACATTTTAGTTAGGGGGTGCTGAGGAAAATAAATTACCCCAAAAACGCTTTTTCTGTGCATATTTCCTATTTATTAATCTTGCATGCAGTTCGCAAACTACCCAAGAGGGGGTGCTGCAGCGCCCTCAGCACCCTGGGTTCCCACGGCCTTGCGTCCAAATCATCTGCTATTAACCCCATTTGAAACTGTGACTGGGTTTATAGGCAGGAGCCAACTTTAATGCTTTTTAAAGCCCAAATACTAGATTTTAAAATAATAATATCTTTCGATTCAAGTTTTGACGCTGTTGGTCCAGTTAAAATAAATGATTTCGTTTTGTTTTTGTAAATTTGCAGATCTTTGCAGACACTATCGTTCCACTTTCTGGTTCTATGACAAATGTTTTAGTACAAGTATCGGTGTATGGTACTGTTAAAGAAACTGTGTATTTGATGTTAACATGAAGTATAACATGAAGTTTGTGTTAAATCTGTGTTGGTTGAAACTCTTTTAAACTTTAATCCCTGAAGTGCCTCAAAGCATTCGAGCAGAACCTGATGCTCTGAGGTCTGTTTACCAGCCCCCACCAAAGGAAAGAACTTGACCAGTGAAGCTGGAAAAGCCAGATGCCCCGGAGTAAATGATCACCTGTGTTGGTCATAAAACTGTTGAACCTAACTTTGTGTTCAAGTCGTTTCCTGAGCACATGTGACCTGTGTATTTTTAAATAATCCAGTTTGTGTTTAAACAGAAACAGAGAAAAGTAATAAAGACGTGAAGTCTTGTTTAGGAACGGGGGGTGAAAGTTATGACCCTGACGGGGGGGGGGGCTGGTTTTCTATAAATGTGAAACACATTGATTGGCTGAAAGTTTTTCCTCATCTCCCGGATCCGATAAGAATAAATCTAACGTCTGAGCTTTAATCCTGTCCCTGGACCAACAGCATCAAAACTTTGTCTCGAAACATTGAATATTATATTATATGATCTTTAAAAACCTCGCGGAAAAACCTCCCTCTGGTCCCCCCCCTCCCCCCCGTCCCCCCCTCCTCCCGTCCCCCTCTCCTCCCCTCTCGTCCCCCTCTCCTCCCCTCTCGTCCCCCTCTCCTCTCGTCCCCTCCCCCCGTCCCCCCTCCTCCCGTCCCTCTCTCCTCCCTCGTCCCCCTCTCTCCTCCCTCGTCCCCCTCTCTCCTCCCTCGTCCCCCTCTCTCCTCCCTCGTCCCCCTCTCTCCTCTCGTCCCCTCTCCTCCGTCCCCCTCCCTCTCGTCCCCCTCCCTCTCGTCCCCACCCTCCCTGTTTCCGCGCGGTCAGCAGTTCAGAGCCGTTTGTTTTGGGAGCTTCAGCGTCCGACAGATTAAACTCCTCTATCAGAGAAATGTTTCAACAAGTGAAGGTCGGGGTGCATTGGTTCCCAGAGCGGCGTTTAATCATAATAATCATAATAAGGTTTAGACCCTGAACCCACGGGGACACGTCTCCGCACTGACTTGAGTTTGTAGGTCTTGGCTCCGATGACGAGCGACAGCAGCTGGTGCCCGAGGCAGATCCCGAACACGGGTTTGGGCCGGCCCTGGGTCCCGGACAGGACGCGGCGGAGGTTCTCGATGGTGGCGTCGCAGAACTGAGGGTCCCCGGGTCCGTTACTGAGGAACAGGCCGTCGAAATCTGAGAGGAACATGTTCAAACATCACGGCACAAAGACCCACAACAACAAAGCTCGTCCGCAAAACAAGTACCATGACAATTATTTATTCTAAAAACGAGAAATACATTTATAAAAGGGTCTCCACTTGAATAGAACTTTACCCAAAGGAACCCATTCACCCTCTCATTTGGACTTTGGGAATCGCTGCTGTAGGTGATTCGAATCAGCTGATCAGAGTGGCATGTGGTTTAAAGGGATATTTCAGGATTTCAGTTCTTATATTTGAAGAGTCTAGTGGCGCTAGGCTAATGCTAGGCTAACGCATTTCTATGGTATCAGTTAGCCTGCATTAAAAACAGTCTGACCCGCTCCACAGAGCACCTGAGGCAAATCACTTATAACACCAGACTAACCATATAAATGTCTGTCGATAGAATAACTTTACCCATTTTGCATTTAACTTATATTTGAGCAAGTAAGCTAACGCCGCGGCGGAGTGATCTGCGAGAAAATAGTCCCTCAAAATGCGGTAATTTATGTGATACAAGGTGAGTTATATTTCAAAAATTATTCTTTTAACACAAACATTTATATGGTTAGTCTGGTGTTATAAGTGATTTGCCTCAGGTGCTCTGTGGAGCGGGTCAGACTGTTTTTAATGAAGGCTAACTGATACCATAGAAATGCGTTAGCCTAGCCTAGCATTAGCCTAGCGCCACTAAGCTCTTCAAATACAAGAACTGCATGAATTTAAGAAAAAAATATCTCCAGACATCGACAACACTCTGGATAACTAGGAAATGAGGCCCAATGTTATATCCCTTTAAGACCTCAAACCATGTGGCGCTTTGAACAAACTGTTTTGGTCGTTTGTGAAGTTTGTAGCAGCAAATATCGGCAAAAATGTTCGCAATAATAAGGTTTGTCCACAAGATGTCAGTGTTCAGACAAAATGAAGCATCTCCGAATATTTAGACTAGTATTTAGTCCAAACTACTTTTGGATTCGAACAGATCGACGAGAGCAGAACAAGATGGATTCTCCTGTTTTTATGGATTCTACTTCAGGGCAGAGTTACAGGACCAGGAGAGTCGATAATAACAAAAAAGCTTCATGTATGATAAGTCGTTACTTCTTCATTTAAGCTTCATGTGATAAGTCGTTTCCTAAAGTGAGATCTTCTCCATGTGGAGTCACTGACCGTCCGTGTGCAGAGGGTGGTCCCAGGGCACCACCGTGACTCTGGCTCCTCTCTCGGCGAAGCACCGGATCTGGTTGAACTTCACGCCACAGTCGACCACCGTGATCCGCACGGCGCCCGAGGGGTTAAACACTCGCGGCTCCTGGACAGAGAAACACGGGTCAGCGGCGGCTAAGGGGTCGCTCCGCAGCACACGGGCAGACGGACCTTCATGGAGACCTCCTGCACCAGGTTCCTCCGGCCGGGGTCGTCGAAGGGAACGCTCTCCGCCGCGGCGCCCTCCACCAGCAGCTTCGCCAGCATCGTGCCCTTGTCCCGGATCCTTTTGGTCAGAGCGCGAGTGTCGATGCCTGGGGGAAAACTTCAATATCAACACAGGGTTTGAACACGTGGCGCCATTTTGAAAACTCAAGAACTCAACGACAAACGCAGAGTTGAGCAGAGCTTTGTGTAAAACTGACAAACACTTGAATTTGTTTTTGCATTTTCGATCAATTGCTGGTTTAAATTTGAGCAACATAATGGCGACAAAAATGAGACGAAAACGCAAACGCAAAGAACAGTAAAGTGAAAAAAAGTGACCAAAAAAAATTATTCAAAAGTGGCGGAAAAATCTGGAGAAAGTGACAAAAAAGTCATAAAAATTTGACGAAAAATTTGATTAAAAAAGTGACGAAAAACAATGAAAGTGACAGAAAAAATTACGAAAATTTGAAAAATAAAACGCCTCAAAAGGGTAACAAAAAAGCGAGGATAAAGATCAGTTTAAATGAGTTTCGTAGGTCTTAGCTTTCAAATGAGGCGCTACTCCGGCCTATAGTCTGTAAGCTTTTAGAGAAAATGCACTTGGTTAAAATGGAGCACATTATTATTATTTTTTGCAAAATTATTAATAATTGAACAAATATAAGAAAAAAGAAAATTGTTAAAATCGAAAGTCTGGGCTATTGTTATTTTTTGGCATCGGTGAGGACATCTAATCTGTAAAGTTTTTTTTTTTTTTAGAATGGGGAAGGATTTTTTCTTCATCCTACTCCTGTTCTTCTTTTCATGGAATGTATTATCGTTGTGTTTGTTGGATTATTGTACTAATTTTATATTGCATTACCATGAAAAAAGAATAAATACAATGAAATTAATTATTATTATTATTATTATTATTATTGGGCGCTGGGGGGTTTCCTTATCGATAAGGGGGTCCCGGACTTTGGGAATGGCTGCTTTACTGTGAACAAATATCTAATTATAAAGCTCTTATCAAAGTAGTGAAGGTGTCGAGAGTTCGTTTGCATTTCTGTGACCCGGCGAGGCGTTTTATAAACTCCTCCCTGTGAAGAACCGGGACGGCGTTTGAACATCCCCAGTCCGTCCCGTTACTCGTCGGCCGTTCCTGACCTTGGATCCCCGGGACGCCCTGCTCCTGGAGCCACTGGTGCAGGGAGCGGGCGGAGCTCCAGTGACTGGGCTCGTCCGACAGCTCCCCGATGACGAGCGCGGACGCCTGGATACGACTCGACTCGAACCACTGCGGGAGAGAAGGCCACACGAGCGTTAACCCCCGACCCCGTGACCCCCGACCCGGGTTAAACCTGCGCGGGGTCACACCTTGCTGAGGCCGAACTCCCCGTCCTCGTCTTTCGGGACGCCGTAGTTACCGATCAGGGGGTAGGTGAGCGTGAGCAGCTGGCCCCGATACGAGGGGTCCGTGAGGGCCTCGGGGTACCCCACCATCCCCGTCTGGAACACTGCGGAGAACACCGGCATGTAAGGTTTCATTAGAGGCGCACAATAGAAACTTTATTTATAAAGCGCTTTACACGAGACAATTCCACAGCATTAGGCGACGCGCCCGCCATTTTATTCATTCACCTGACTGAGACACACATTTATGGTAAAAGTTCAGTTCAAGGCAAGTTTATTTGTACAATTCATACACAGGGCAATTCAAAGTGCTTCACAGTTGCAGAAAGTTACATGAAAACAGATCAAATCAATCATTAAAACATCAACATAAAAATTTATCAATGACAGTAAAAGGCAAGAGTGCAGATAAAATACTTTCAGTTTCCATCTGCTCGGGTAAAAAGAGCTGTTTTCAGCCTGGATTTGAACATTGTCAGAGTTGAGGCCTGTCTCACATCCTCATGAAGACTGTTCCAGATTTTAGCTTAAGCCTCAGCGTGTTTAGTCCTGACTCTGGGAACCACCAGGAGACCCCTCCCTGAAGTTCTCAGGGCCCGAGATGGTTCCTACGGCTCTAACATGTCAGAGATGGACTTTGGTGCTAAACCATGAAAAGACTTGTACACAAGCAGAGCTGTTTTAAATTCTATTCTTTGAGTGACAGGAAGCCAGTGCAGAGACCGGAGCACTGGACTAATATGGTGGTGTTTCCTGGTTCTTGTCAGGACTCGAGCAGCAGCGTTCTGGATGTTCTGCAGCTCTAACAGCTCGTTTAGAAAGGCCAGTGAGCAGCCGTTACAGTCGTCTAACCCGCTGGAGACAAACGCATGGATGAGTGTCTCTGAGTCTGGTTTTGACACTATTCCTCTGATCTTCATGTTTTTCAGATGGTAAAAAGCTGATGATGGATTTAAATGGGGGGAAATTGTCTGAAAATGTGGAATAAATGCTAAAATATTGGAGAGTTCTTTCTATTATGTTTTTTTTTTAGGTCTTGTTTTGACCAATGTTGCTGAAAAACTGCTCAGAATATCGCGATATCGATTCGGGCTGAACGATATCGCGATACGGCTGTACAGTATCGCTACAGTGATATTATTACGATCCGTTCCAATTAAACAAATCGTGATTAACCGCAGATGGTAGAGCGGGTCGTCTCATGATCGGAAGGTCGGGGGTTCGAATCCCGCCTCCTGAAGGTGCACATTGTCGTTGTGTCCTTGGGCAAGACACTTCACCCTCCTTGCCTCCAGTGTCTGCGTACACTGGTGTATGAATGAGAGTGTGAATGGGCCCCCTATGAGAGACCAACAGGCCCGTTTGGAACCATGAGGCCGTCCTCCCGTGGACCCACCACCTGCAGGAGGAGCCATAGGGGGCTGGTGCTATGTGACTTGGGCAGCTTGAACAGCTGCCCCCACGACCCGGCAACGGACAAGTGGGAGAAAATGGATGGATGGGTGATTAACTAGTTTTTCAGCAAATTGTGTCAAAAGAAAGAAGATTTAAAAAAAGTTATAACTTCAATGCATTGTTGGCCTGGTTTGCGAATATGTGTCGATCTCGGTCAGATATTGTGATACGGGAATCGCATCGCCTAATATCGCGATACGATTTTTGTTTTAGAATATAATTTGTAGCACTAATGTTGATATCGTAGTGTATCTTCGTAGGTTTTTCAACATCATGCAGCCAGATTTTATTTAATGTCAAGAAATGTGGAAAAAATTGTTACAAAATTGTGAGAAAAATCAGGAATAAATGGTAAACGGGGGAAAGTTGAGGAAAAAATTGGGGAAATTTGGTGTAAAAAGTGGGGGGTGGGAGTGGAAAAAACTGGCGGAAACAATTGGGGAAAAAATAATGAAACATTGGGGGAAATTGGAGGAACATTTTAAAAATTAGGGGGGGGGGGGGGGGGAATGAAAACAATGTGTAAACTTTTTTTGTTTAAATGCGGGATATTTTGTGTAAAAAGTGGGGAAAATTTGAGGGAAAAGTGGGAAAAATGTGGGTAAATAATTGGGGACACCCACCGCAGGCAGGTAACGCACACAACAAACTTACAACTTTTCCAGCCACTTTAGCAGCACGAAATCAAGCAGGAAGTTTGATATATTCCTCTCCCGCACTCACCCACTTCTCCAGACACGGACACGTGGGCCCCGAAAAGCCGCCCTTTAAAGGTGCTTCCGTCTTCCAGGATCAGCGTGGCCATGGTCCCCGTTTGTCTCCCTGGTATCTCCCGGTGAGCGGTCGGTAAAGTCTCCCACGTGCAGCAGTAGTAGCAGCAGCAGCGCGCGCGCACAAGGATCAACCACGCACTCGCGAGCCCGGGTGTGGCTCCAGACGGTGGCGTTGCGGAGGTTTGGGTGAAGTTACGGTAAAATCTCCCCGAAGTCGAAGGATTTAAAGCTTTTCGTCGGTTTTTACGGGACGGTTTGACGGAGAGGAAGGAGCACGGTGTTCCACGCGCCGCCAGCAGCGTGGAAGTCTTCCTTCAGCGAGAGCCGTCAAGCTCGCGAGCTCGGTCAGACTCACTTCCGCTCAGTCACTTCAAAATAAAACTGAACACACGCACGTTTAGGTGTCCAGCGTGAGCCGTATATATTTTATGTTTGGATGATTTTACAGATTACTTTTGTTGTTTTTGTGGCGGTGGTTTTCCCCCACAAATAACTCTTTCTTAAACGCTTCAAGATGATTTCTTGATCAGGAGCTTCCGGTAACGTGAGGTCGCTTGACAAACATCTGCACGCGCTCAGTACGTCATCACGTTGTGGTGTTGGTGTTCTCTGCAGTTAGTGACCTGAAAGCGTACATCAACAAATGTCCCTTTTTGTTATTTTTTCACACATTTTCAGTCTTTTACAAAAAGAGCAAAACCACAGAGGTCTAGGTCTAGGTTGCGCAATTAGACAGTTAACATTATTGTTAGTTTAAAACAATAAAAATAACTGTGAATGTCTTTTAACCTCGAGCAGCTATGGGTCTTGAGAAAATTTAGAAAAATACATAATGCATAATAATGTAAATACTACTTGAGTAAATGCTGAGTGTAAAAGTCTAAAAGGACCGACCATTAATAATCGGTTGTGTTAACGCGATGTCACAACAATGTAAACATATAACACTGGGGGACAGTTTCAAGTGTTCACTTCAACAATAAACTGGTCCCTCAACACGAGAGGGGCCAACGTCGCCTCCACCTGAGGAGACTGTAGAGGTGCTGAGCAGCTCTTTCAGTGGCAGTCGGAGACGCCCTCAGTGCAGGTCCTTCATCCCCACGGCTGTCAGACTGGAAACTAATGTGTGGGCAATAATCTTCAGCGTAAACTTTGCACTCTGCACTTGAGAGTCAATAAATCAGACTCTTGACAGGCTGATATTTTATTGTCCAATTTATATATATATATATTATTTATTTTTTGAATTGCCCCTGTAAAGTTCTATATTCATCGTACATATTACCCCTAACTAGTTAGTGATTGCACATGTTCTTGTCTCGTTGCGAGTGTTTCAGAGCTGATGTAATATCTGAATTCTTCGATGTGAGATCAATAAAGTCTAATCTTATCATGTTTGGTAACTCTCAAAATGCTGAAGTTTGGACTTGGTTTCCACATGACACAAAATCTGTCCCAAAGTCTGTCGTCTTCTCTCTCAGCTCATTAAACTAAGGTCACATGACCGGCACAATATTAAAATGATCTTTGTGTTTGTGATGCGGCTCCAGAGACTCCAGAGGCCTGTGCTGTAACGAAACCCTAAATCAACCATGTCTAAAAATATCACAGTATCACACTCACACACACACACACATACACATATACACACACGTATACACACACACACGCACACACACACACACATACGTGGTTTTATGGTTTATGTTGACCTTTTGGAAAAACCAACCCTGGTGTGGTTTAAGAGGACTATGGTTTCCCAAGGTCCTAGAGAGATAAGCTCTGGATAGACTAACTGTAAAAAATCTGAAAAAAATTTAGGTCTATTTAACATCCTTGTATCAGCTACGGTTGTCTATACACAGCCACCGACCAGAAGGTGGTTCATGAGGACCAAAGATGAATTATGAGGACTTTAAACATAACTGAACCACAATTCCCCTATGAGAGACCAACAGGCCCGTTTGGAACCATGAGGCCGTCCTTCCGTGGACCCACCACCTGCAGGAGGAGCCATAGGGGACTGGTGCTATGTGATTTGGGCAGCTCCAACGGCTGCCTCCACGACCCGGCAACGGACAAGTGGGAGAAAATGGATGGATGGATGAACCACAATTAGAGGCTGGAAAAGTTTTAATGTTCTTCATACATACACTCCATGCTTATCCATCTTTTACCTTTAGTTGTCTTTTATGTGCTAGTCCACGATTTCTCACAAAGTCTCTTATATTCTGCAGTGTTCTCTGACTTAAGGCCATTTCTGCTTGCTTACACTGAGTTACTTCATTTTTTGTGGCCAGTTTTCCTCTCTTGATGTGTTTTTTAAAATGCCGCATTACAGCTGCTTCTTCAGTCTTTGACCATGCTCTTTTTGTCACTCTGCGTTTTGGTCCAGGTTGCTTTGCAGGCCTCTGTGCTGCCTCTGAAAAGGAAAATTAGGAATTAATTTAAACAAAACAATGTGAATAAGTCAGAGCAAGACTACTACAAGAGTAAACAGAAGAACTTGCCTTCAAAATCAGAGGTATCTCCATCAGCTATGTCGATCGGGTCATCATCTATAACCACAGTTGCCGCTTGTTTCTCAGCAGAGTCCCCCGAGTCACTGTGACTCTCCTCTTCGGCCTCATCTGCACTGATGGGAATTTCATCTAAAAACAAAAGGGGGATTCAATTCAATCAGCCCGCTCCTAAAGCCACCAGGCCTGGGAAAACTCACCAAGGCTGGGGCTAAGATCCCCAGCCGGCTCCTAAAGCTACCAGCCCCGCACCGACATCCACCACAATGACCCACCCTCTCCTCCACTTACACTACCCGGCTCAGGGCACTCCTACCCCGGCCTACGTGCACACACTCGCCCCCCTGGCTCCTCTGGACCTCCTCTGACCAGCCTGCTCCTAAAGCTACCAGCTCCGCACCGACATCCACCACAATGACCCACCCTCTACTCCACTTACACTACCCGGCTCAGGGCACTCCTACCCCGGCCCTACATGCACACCCAGATAAGAGATACATTTAACAAACCTTCAAGTTCAATCTCCTCCAGCGTCTTTCCTTTTAGCGAGGAAATGGATCCCTTCTCCATTAAAAGCAATACTTTGGATATCTTTGCAAGTTGTGTTGTTGGAACAGGCAGTCTGTAGAATTCCCTGTGTACGCGGATATCATGTCCAAGGAAGTCTGCCACCTGATCCAGCTCATTCTCCTGGAGGTTTAAGACTTGAGATAGCGTGGCCACATGTTTCCTGAGACCCGTCGACCGGAGGTGCTCGGGGTACTTTGTGTCGCACTGTGTGGAGAAACGTCTCAGGCAGTCACTTCCTCTATAATGGGTTGGTGCTTTGGGTCGTGCAAATAAGAATGGGTTTGAGGGAGACACACCACATTCTTTCCTCTTATTTGTGAGTAGTGTAAGACCATTGACAACAGGTCGGGGGAGAAGAACTGCAACTTTTCTCCCTCTTTTACCCATAATTTCCACGCGACTTAGATACCGGCAGAGCTTCTTTTCTGTGTCCGATAAACCAAGGCTTACATCCGCATGAAGTTGTTGATTATCCCTCTCCAGAAAATGTTTCAGAGGCATTTTGGAAACCTCTCCAGCTCGCCGACGGTTGAACACAATGATTTGTGTGAGCAACACCATGGCAAGACGGGCATAAGTTTGAGCATCATCTGTTTCTTGCAGTTTGCTTGTGGCCTCTTCTGCTGCCTTTTCCAAAAACTTGTGAAGTTTCACAACATCTTCAGTGAATGGTAAGGTTAACGGTTTATTAAACTTGGCATCACTCAGTGTGTTAAGGGCATTGTGAGATACATATTCTTTCCACTTGGTACTGAGCAACTTCTTAAATGTTTCAGTATACTTCACCAGCTTCTCATCTTCTGCCATCAAGCCCCGGCAGTGGATGATGTCGCAGATCTTATTCAGTGTGTGGCCGAGTTTAAGAGCAAGGCTCGGGGTTTTGTACGAAAGATTGTCATCATTAAAACCTGCTACCTTTTTGACCGCTTGTACCACTTTCTCAAAGTTTGCAGGCCTAACAGCATCTTCCAGGGTCGGCACAGAGAAATCTGTCCGCAAGCACAGCAGCAGACGTCCCACTTCTCTCAGTTTTTGTCTTATGTATTCATACTTTGTTGTATCCTGTCCATGAATGTTGTAAAGTGACTGGGCAAACTGGAGAATACAGAAGTCATTTCGCACAACTGATCCAACTTCATCCACGTTCATAACACTGAGAAGCTTCCAAACCCCACCCGAGATTTGCGCACATAAGGCGGCATCCTGAGCTGATGCAGAGCCGAGGATCCTTCTCCTTCCAGACGTCTCTTCTTGGTTTGCATCTTCGGGTTTGTGAGGGCACCTGCGAGTATGCCTCCATAGTTCTTTGCGGAGAAACATGCCTTGACAATACATGCAGTGAATAAACTTTCCATCCAAAGCTTTTTTTTTGCATCGTCGCTTCACTTTCAATTGCCCTTTCCCACTTTGTAATACTGCTTGATTATGTAAAAAGTTCCCTTTATTCCTAATTTTTTCAATCCGTTTGTTGCGCTCCTTGACATCAGTAAGGGAAAAGACTTGTACAATCTCTGCATTGGTCTTGTGTGTTTTAAGATGTCTCGATATTTTCTTCTGGGGCTTACCGCAGACAAAGCAGTAATTTATGGAACTTGTCCGCTGTGGGTCTCCTCTTCGTGGACCATTCTCTGAATGCAACTCTGAGGTGTATGAAGAACTACCTTGCTGGCTGGTTCCCGGTGCACTAGAAGCAGGAGCAAGACTTGTATCCGACTTTTGTGTCAGCCATATATTTGGATGGGGGAGCTCATCTAAATCTTCATCACCCACATAGTCTGGGTCTGAGTCTGGGTTGTTTTTTTCTTGTGCCATCTCCTGCCTTTGGTCCTTCCCAGTGTCACTCTGAAAGATAAACAGACAATACTTGAACCTACAAAGAACCACCCAGGCTGGGGCTAAGTTCCACAGCCAGCTCCTAAACCCAATACCCCGGTCCCCAACTCATCAGGGCCGGGGAAAACTCACCAAGGCTGGGGCTAAGTTCCACAGCCTGCTCCTAAAGCTACCAGCCCCGCACCGACATCCACCACAATGACCCACCCTCTACTCCACTTACACTACCCGGCTCAGGGCACTCCTACCCCGGCCTACGTGCACACACTCGCCCCCCTGGCTCCTCTGGACCTCCTCTGACCAGCCTGCTCCTAAAGCTACCAGCTCCGCACCGACATCCACCACAATGACCCACCCTCTACTCCACTTACACTACCCGGCTCAGGGCACTCCTACCCCGGCCTACGTGCACACACTCGCCCCCCTGGCTCCTCTGGACCTCCTCTGACCAGCCTGCTCCTAAAGCTACCAGCTCCGCACCGACATCCACCACAATGACCCACCCTCTACTCCACTTACACTACCCGGCTCAGGGCACTCCTACCCCGGCCTACGTGCACACACTCGCCCCCCTGGCTCCTCTGGACCTCCTCTGACCAGCCTGCTCCTAAAGCTACCAGCTCCGCACCGACATCCACCACAATGACCCACCCTCTACTCCACTTACACTACCCGGCTCAGGGCACTCCTACCCCGGCCTACGTGCACACACTCGCCCCCCTGGCTCCTCTGGACCTCCTCTGACCAGCCTGCTCCTAAAGCTACCAGCTCCGCACCGACATCCACCACAATGACCCACCCTCTACTCCACTTACACTACCCGGCTCAGGGCACTCCTACCCCGGCCTACGTGCACACACTCGCCCCCCTGGCTCCTCTGGACCTCCTCTGACCAGCCTGCTCCTAAAGCTACCAGCTCCGCACCGACATCCACCACAATGACCCACCCTCTACTCCACTTACACTACCCGGCTCAGGGCACTCCTACCCCGGCCTACGTGCACACACTCGCCCCCCTGGCTCCTCTGGACCTCCTCTGACCAGCCTGCTCCTAAAGCTACCAGCTCCGCACCGACATCCACCACAATGACCCACCCTCTACTCCACTTACACTACCCGGCTCAGGGCACTCCTACCCCGGCCTACGTGCACACACTCGCCCCCCTGGCTCCTCTGGACCTCCTCTGACCAGCCTGCTCCTAAAGCTACCAGCTCCGCACCGACATCCACCACAATGACCCACCCTCTACTCCACTTACACTACCCGGCTCAGGGCACTCCTACCCCGGCCTACGTGCACACACTCGCCCCCCTGGCTCCTCTGGACCTCCTCTGACCAGCCTGCTCCTAAAGCTACCAGCTCCGCACCGACATCCACCACAATGACCCACCCTCTACTCCACTTACACTACCCGGCTCAGGGCACTCCTACCCCGGCCTACGTGCACACACTCGCCCCCCTGGCTCCTCTGGACCTCCTCTGACCAGCCTGCTCCTAAAGCTACCAGCTCCGCACCGACATCCACCACAATGACCCACCCTCTACTCCACTTACACTACCCGGCTCAGGGCACTCCTACCCCGGCCTACGTGCACACACTCGCCCCCCTGGCTCCTCTGGACCTCCTCTGACCAGCCTGCTCCTAAAGCTACCAGCTCCGCACCGACATCCACCACAATGACCCACCCTCTACTCCACTTACACTACCCGGCTCAGGGCACTCCTACCCCGGCCCTACTTGCACACACTCGCCCCCCTGACTCCTCTGGACCTCCGGGGACACACAGCCCACATCTCGGACCCACTCTTAAGCACCCCTCCTCGGACTACACCCCCCAACTCATCCAGGCCGGGGAAAACTCACCAAGGCTGGGGCTAAGTTCCACAGCCAGCTCCAAAACCCAATAGCCCGGTCCCCATATCATCCAGCCCGGGGATAAATCCTCCAGGCCGGGGCTAAGTTCCATTCAGAAAATACTTGATAACGTATATTTAACAAGGACTAGATACTTACCAATATATTTTCTTGTCTTCTTTGGAGTGAACTTTCTCTTGGTCCTTCTTCTTCGCATTACCATTAGATGTCTTCCGAAATCACTCAACATGCCCGGACACATATCCCGCACGTGTCCCCATAAAGAACCAATCACAATGGAGCCTTCAATACCGCCAGAGTAGGGTAGGGGGAGCACATCATACACTCCATACACAAGAAGTCAGGTTGGGGTATTATATGGACGTCAAATAAACTTTCAATTTATGGTCTTTAAAAGCTAAGAATTTAAAAAAACTTGATATGTGCATGATATATTATCATTGAGCATTAAAAGGACTTCAGAAAAACAATGAAATTATGCTCTTTATATGCTAAAAATTAAAATACAAAATCTTGGTTTATGAGGACCGTAGCATAGTCCTGCTAATCCCCTTAGGTTCTCGTAGTGCTGGTGAGTAGTCAGGTCAATTGGCTCCATAAACCATATATACAGACACACAACCACAGCACCGGAACAACACCCACCACAGCCACCACCGCTCTCATCCACTAACACTACCCGGCTCAGGGCACTCCCACCCCGGCCTAGCTGCACACGCTCGGCCCCCTGACTCCTCTGGACCTCCGGGGACACCCAGCGCACCTCTCGAACCCGGGTACCCACTCTTAAGCACCCCTCCTCGGACTACACCCCAAGACCCGGCCCGGAGGAAGTCCGTGACCCTGATACTCTGAGCCACTTTGGACATTTTTTCTAAGTGCTGAGCCACTTAGAAACTTTTCCATGTTACCCTGATACTCTTTGGACATTTTTTTCTAAGTGGCTCAGCACTTAGAAATTTTTCCAAGTGACCCTGATACTCCACGCCTCATTTGCAGTCAAAGACCGAGGTGCTGAAGCCGAGCGCCGGCCTTAACCGCTTAACCCCCGCCTTCGCTGAGCGCATTAACCACGGTTTTAGCCCGAAATAAAGCTCTGCCAAGCTCCTCCACTGAACACAGACTCTTCACAAAGAGGACATCTCCTCCGCAGAGACTGAATGCGGGTCTAAATGGTAGATAAAGCGGCCCAGTGTGCCAGGCTCCAGGGCTTACAGACCTCCAGCCCGGTCATGACAGCTCCAAGCCGGGTCTACCACCTCCAGCACCTAACCAACAGCTCCAGCCCGGTTATGACAGCTCCAGGCCTTGTCTAAGTCCTACAGCCCGGTCATGACAGCTCCAAGCCGGGTCTACCACCTCCAGCACCTAACCAACAGCTCCAGCCCGGTCAGTACAGCTCCAGGCCTTGTCTAAGACCTCCAGCCCGGTCATGACAGCTCCAAGCCGGGTCTACCACCTCCAGCACCTAACCAACAGCTCCAGCCCGGTCATGACAGCTCCAGGCCTTGTCTAAGACCTACAGCCCAGTCAGGGAAGCTCCAAGCCGGGTCCACCACCTCCAGCACCTAACCAACAGCTCCAGCCCGGTTATGACAGCTCCAGGCCTTGTCTAAGACCTACAGCCCGGTCATGACAGCTCCAAGCCGGGTCTACCACCTCCAGCACCTAACCAACAGCTCCAGCCCGGTCAGTACAGCTCCAGGCCTTGTCTAAGACCTCCAGCCCGGTCATGACAGCTCCAAGCCGGGTCTACCACCTCCAGCACCTAACCAACAGCTCCAGCCCGGTCATGACAGCTCCAGGCCTTGTCTAAGACCTACAGCCCAGTCAGGGAAGCTCCAAGCCGGGTCCACCACCTCCAGCACCTAACCAACAGCTCCAGCCCGGTTATGACAGCTCCAGGCCTTGTCTAAGACCTACAGCCCGGTCATGACAGCTCCAAGCCGGGTCTACCACCTCCAGCACCTAACCAACAGCTCCAGCCCGGTCAGTACAGCTCCAGGCCTTGTCTAAGACCTCCAGCCCGGTCATGACAGCTCCAAGCCGGGTCTACCACCTCCAGCACCTAACCAACAGCTCCAGCCCGGTCAGTACAGCTCCAGGCCTTGTCTAAGACCTCCAGCCCGGTCATGACAGCTCCAAGCCGGGTCTACCACCTCCAGCACCTAACCAACAGCTCCAGCCCGGTCATGACAGCTCCAGGCCTTGTCTAAGACCTACAGCCCAGTCAGGGAAGCTCCAAGCCGGGTCCACCACCTCCAGCACCTAACCAACAGCTCCAGCCCGGTTATGACAGCTCCAGGCCTTGTCTAAGACCTACAGCCCGGTCATGACAGCTCCAAGCCGGGTCTACCACCTCCAGCACCTAACCAACAGCTCCAGCCCGGTCAGTACAGCTCCAGGCCTTGTCTAAGACCTCCAGCCCGGTCATGACAGCTCCAAGCCGGGTCTACCACCTCCAGCACCTAACCAACAGCTCCAGGCAGCTGGGTCTGAGACCTACAGCCCAGTCAGGGCAGCTCCAAGCTGGGTCTACCACCTCCAGCACCTAACCAACAGCTCCAGGCAGCTGGGTCTGAGACCTACAGCCCAGTCAGGGATGGGATCCCGACCTGCAATGCAACCATGAGCGAGATAGGCCAGAGGCCAGTGGTTGAAATCAGGAATTAAACCTGAAAATGCATCACCTAACCAACAGCTCCAGCACAGCCCCCAGTCATGACAGCTCCAGACCTGGTCTAACACCTCCAGCCTGCTTCCATGACGCCTTCGTCCGGGTCTAACACCTCCAGCCAGGCCCCCCAAAAACTTCAACCCAGTCCCAACACCTACAGGCCCATACACACAACCACAGCACCGGAACAACACCCACCACCGCTCTCATCCACTAACCCTACCCCGCTAAGGGCTCCCCCAACACCGCCTACCTGCACAACCTCGGCCGCATGGCTCCTATGGACCTCCGGGGACACCCGGCGCACCTTTCGGACCCGGGTACCCACTCTTAAGCACCCCTCCTCGGACTACACCCCAAGACCCGGCCCGGAGGAAGTCCGTGACCCTGATACTCTGAGCCACTTTGGACATTTTTTCTAAGTGCTGAGCCACTTAGAAAAAATGTCCAAAGAGTATCAGGGTCACTTGGAAAAATTTCTAAGTGCTGAGCCACTTAGAAACTTTTCCATGTTACCCTGATACTCTTTGGACATTTTTTCTAAGTGGCTCAGCACTTAGAAACTTTTCCAAGTGACCCTGATACTCTGTCATACACATAACACATAGAAACCTGGGTAAAACCAACTCCCACACCTCCCCTGGTACTCTCTACCCAGGGGAGGAGGGAGGGACCCGGAGGCCGGCCGACAAAAGCTTGGATCAAGGGCCTGACTTTCAATAGAGCGCAGCGAAGGAGCTGCTCTGCTACGTACGAAACAACTTTAATATACGCTATTGTAGTTTGAATTACCGCTTCAATTACAGGCCCTCAATATTCCTTCCTTGGATGTGGTCGCCAGTTGCCTTCCTTGGATGTAGTTGCCATTTCTCATGTTCCCTCTCCGGAATCGAACCCTGATTCCCTGTTACCCGTGGTCACCATGGTAGGCACAGAAAGTACCATCGAAAGTTGATAGGGCAGAGTTGTCTCGTGATCGGCTCGAGGTTATCTAGAGTCACCAAAGCGCGCGGGGAGCCCCGAGGGGCGACCCCGCATGGGTTTTGGGTCTGATAAATGCACGCATCCCCGGAGGTCAGCGCTCGTTGGCATGTATTAGCTCTAGAATTGCCACAGTTATCCAAGTAACGGTAGAGCGATCAAAGGAACCATAACTGATTTAATGAGCCATTCGCAGTTTCACTGTACCGGCCGTGTGTACTTAGACTTGCATGGCTTAATCTTTGAGACAAGCATATGTTACTGACAGGATCAACCAGGTAGCCCAGAGTGGCCGCGGTTCGGGAAGAACCGCGTCGGCCGTGGCCAGGGCTGGCCGTGGGCCGAAAACGGGGCCCCGCGCCCCGTGGTTGGGCACGCGGGGCCGTGGAGGCGAAGCGTACGCTCTCCTGGAGGCGAGCTCCCCGGGCGTGGGAGTCTCTGTGCGGAGGTTTCGAGAAAATGCGTTAAACGGCCGCAAATACCCCCGCTCTGGAACGGAGAGGGCCCGCGGGCCGGCTCTACCGTGGCGGGGGGCGGCCGTCGTAAGGCCCCTGGGTCAGACGGGTCGTCTCGGTCTCGCTTCCGAAAGGACCGGGCGGCGGGGCTCCGTTCAGCCCCGGCCCGAGTGCGCTCATGTCCGCAGTGCTCCGGAGCCGACCGCGCTGGAATAGAATCAGCCAGAGGCCCGGAGGTGGCGGATTTTGCATGCCCACAGGTCGAGCTGGGATCCCGGATCAAAAAGAACCAGGATTCTGACCATTTTCGATTTTGAAAAACGTCATTCCCAAAAACCGCCCGACTGTCCCTTGGCTCTGGGGGTGTATAGCCAATCCGCCCGGAGCAGCGTCAAATGCCCGGAGATCGTCCCGGGCTTCCGCGCTGAAAACACTTAGTGCAAAAACCAGATCCGTGACCCTGATACTCAAAGAGTATCAGGGTCGCGGAATCGACTTTTGAGATTTGCACATCCACGGGTCCGGGCGGTCACCCTCTACCCGCCGGTACCACTCTTTCCGGGATTAAAAGCGTTTTTCTATTTTTTGGCATTTTTTTTCTCCGCGGGTGTTGTACGCCTATAACTCCGCGGGGGTGCGAGCCACCGCGCGGACACGCACATCAGCGTGACCGGGGGACTCTCCCGGACCGGCCCGTGTCCACCTTTTGAAAGAATAACCCAGGACTCGGCGTCTGCTGCCGCGGGAAGGGCGAGAACCTAGCGCTACGGAACTTTGAACCGTTAAAAGGGGCCTTTAACGGTGTCCCACCGGCCCAATTCCAGCACAGGCGTGTTCGGGAGGCTCGGCTCTATAACCCTGGATACTTTTAGTGTGGATTGAAAGTCGTTTTTGGGGGGGGGGGGGGGGTTGGTTTGTTCCTGGGCTGTCCGAGGTGCTGAAGCCGAGCGCCTGTCTTAACCTCTTAACCCCCGCCTTCGCCGAGCGCATTTATCCACGGTTTTGGCCCGAAATAAAGCTCTAGCAAGCTCCAGGAAGCTCCAGGAAGCCCCGCCACTGGACACCGACTCCAGGACAGTGTTACGGGCCGGGTTGGACACCTGCAGCCCGGTCCCCAACTCAGTCAGGCCGGGGAGAACTCATCCACGCCGGGGATAAGTCCTCCGGACTGGGGACTCCGGAGATAATAACTCCGCGGGGAAATGAGCCACCGCGCGGACACGCACATCTACGTGTCCGGGAGACTCTCCCGGACCGGTCCGTGTCCACCTTTCGAAAGAATAACCCAGGACTAGGCGTCTGCTGCCGCGGGAAGGGCGAGAACCGTTAAACGGGGCCGTTAACGGGCTCGCACCGGCCCGGTTCCGGTACCAGCGTGTGCGCAAGGGTCGACTCTATAACCCTGGATACTTTTGGTGTGGATTTAAGGGCGTTTTGGGGTGTGCTTTTGCCTCGCTCCGGCTGGCGCTTAGTCCTGGCGACGGTCCTAACCGCTTAACCCCCGCCTCCGCCGAGCATAATTATACACGGTTTTACCCCGAAATAAAGCTCCAGGAAGCTCCAGGAAGCTCCAGGAAGCCCCGCCACTGGACACCGAATACAGGACAGTGTTACAGGCCGGGTTGGACAACTCCAGCCCGGTCCCCAACTCAGTCAGGCCGGGGAGAACTCATCCACGCCGGGGATAAGTCCTCCGGACTGGGGACTCCGGAGATAATAACTCCGCGGGGAAATGAGCCACCGCGCGGACACGCACATCTACGTGTCCGGGAGACTCTCCCGGACCGGTCCGTGTCCACCTTTCGAAAGAATAACCCAGGACTAGGCGTCTGCTGCCGCGGGAAGGGCGAGAACCGCTTAACCCCCGCGAGCTGTCCGAGGTGCTGATGCCGAGCGCCTGCCTTAACCGCCTAACCCCCGCGGCCCCCGAGCGCATTTATCCACAGTTTAAGCCCGAAATAAAGCTCTATGGAGCTCCACGGAGCTCCACGAAGCTCCAAGAAGCTCCACCACTGGTCTAACACCTCCAGCCCACTTCCCAGACGCCTTCGTCCGGGTCTAACAACTCCAGCCGGGCCCCCAAAACCTTCAACACAGTCCCAACACCTACATGCACCCACACATACGTGGTTTTATGGTTTATGTTGACCTTTTGGAAAAACCAACCCTGGTGTGGTTTAAGAGGACTATGGTTTCCCAAGGTCCTAGAGAGATAAGCTCTGGATAGACTAACTGTAAAAAATCTGAAAAAAATTTAGGTCTATTTAACATCCTTGTATCAGCTACGGTTGTCTATACACAGCCACCGACCAGAAGGTGGTTCATGAGGACCAAAGATGAATTATGAGGACTTTAAACATAACTGAACCACAATTCCCCTATGAGAGACCAACAGGCCCGTTTGGAACCATGAGGCCGTCCTTCCGTGGACCCACCACCTGCAGGAGGAGCCATAGGGGACTGGTGCTATGTGATTTGGGCAGCTCCAACGGCTGCCTCCACGACCCGGCAACGGACAAGTGGGAGAAAATGGATGGATGGATGAACCACAATTAGAGGCTGGAAAAGTTTTAATGTTCTTCATACATACACTCCATGCTTATCCATCTTTTACCTTTAGTTGTCTTTTATGTGCTAGTCCACGATTTCTCACAAAGTCTCTTATATTCTGCAGTGTTCTCTGACTTAAGGCCATTTCTGCTTGCTTACACTGAGTTACTTCATTTTTTGTGGCCAGTTTTCCTCTCTTGATGTGTTTTTTAAAATGCCGCATTACAGCTGCTTCTTCAGTCTTTGACCATGCTCTTTTTGTCACTCTGCGTTTTGGTCCAGGTTGCTTTGCAGGCCTCTGTGCTGCCTCTGAAAAGGAAAATTAGGAATTAATTTAAACAAAACAATGTGAATAAGTCAGAGCAAGACTACTACAAGAGTAAACAGAAGAACTTGCCTTCAAAATCAGAGGTATCTCCATCAGCTATGTCGATCGGGTCATCATCTATAACCACAGTTGCCGCTTGTTTCTCAGCAGAGTCCCCCGAGTCACTGTGACTCTCCTCTTCGGCCTCATCTGCACTGATGGGAATTTCATCTAAAAACAAAAGGGGGATTCAATTCAATCAGCCCGCTCCTAAAGCCACCAGGCCTGGGAAAACTCACCAAGGCTGGGGCTAAGATCCCCAGCCGGCTCCTAAAGCTACCAGCCCCGCACCAACATCCACCACAATGACCCACCCTCTCCTCCACTTACACTACCCGGCTCAGGGCACTCCTACCCCGGCCTACGTGCACACACTCGCCCCCCTGGCTCCTCTGGACCTCCTCTGACCAGCCTGCTCCTAAAGCTACCAGCCCCGCACCAACATCCACCACAATGACCCACCCTCTCCTCCACTAACACTACCCGGCTCAGGGCACTCCTACCCCGGCCCTACATGCACACCCAGATAAGAGATACATTTAACAAACCTTCAAGTTCAATCTCCTCCAGCGTCTTTCCTTTTAGCGAGGAAATGGATCCCTTCTCCATTAAAAGCAATACTTTGGATATCTTTGCAAGTTGTGTTGTTGGAACAGGCAGTCTGTAGAATTCCCTGTGTACGCGGATATCATGTCCAAGGAAGTCTGCCACCTGATCCAGCTCATTCTCCTGGAGGTTTAAGACTTGAGATAGCGTGGCCACATGTTTCCTGAGACCCGTCGACCGGAGGTGCTCGGGGTACTTTGTGTCGCACTGTGTGGAGAAACGTCTCAGGCAGTCACTTCCTCTATAATGGGTTGGTGCTTTGGGTCGTGCAAATAAGAATGGGTTTGAGGGAGACACACCACATTCTTTCCTCTTATTTGTGAGTAGTGTAAGACCATTGACAACAGGTCGGGGGAGAAGAACTGCAACTTTTCTCCCTCTTTTACCCATAATTTCCACGCGACTTAGATACCGGCAGAGCTTCTTTTCTGTGTCCGATAAACCAAGGCTTACATCCGCATGAAGTTGTTGATTATCCCTCTCCAGAAAATGTTTCAGAGGCATTTTGGAAACCTCTCCAGCTCGCCGACGGTTGAACACAATGATTTGTGTGAGCAACACCATGGCAAGACGGGCATAAGTTTGAGCATCATCTGTTTCTTGCAGTTTGCTTGTGGCCTCTTCTGCTGCCTTTTCCAAAAACTTGTGAAGTTTCACAACATCTTCAGTGAATGGTAAGGTTAACGGTTTATTAAACTTGGCATCACTCAGTGTGTTAAGGGCATTGTGAGATACATATTCTTTCCACTTGGTACTGAGCAACTTCTTAAATGTTTCAGTATACTTCACCAGCTTCTCATCTTCTGCCATCAAGCCCCGGCAGTGGATGATGTCGCAGATCTTATTCAGTGTGTGGCCGAGTTTAAGAGCAAGGCTCGGGGTTTTGTACGAAAGATTGTCATCATTAAAACCTGCTACCTTTTTGACCGCTTGTACCACTTTCTCAAAGTTTGCAGGCCTAACAGCATCTTCCAGGGTCGGCACAGAGAAATCTGTCCGCAAGCACAGCAGCAGACGTCCCACTTCTCTCAGTTTTTGTCTTATGTATTCATACTTTGTTGTATCTTGTCCATGAATGTTGTAAAGTGACTGGGCAAACTGGAGAATACAGAAGTCATTTCGCACAACTGATCCAACTTCATCCACGTTCATAACACTGAGAAGCTTCCAAACCCCACCCGAGATTTGCGCACATAAGGCGGCATCCTGAGCTGATGCAGAGCCGAGGATCCTTCTCCTTCCAGACGTCTCTTCTTGGTTTGCATCTTCGGGTTTGTGAGGGCACCTGCGAGTATGCCTCCATAGTTCTTTGCGGAGAAACATGCCTTGACAATACATGCAGTGAATAAACTTTCCATCCAAAGCTTTTTTTTTGCATCGTCGCTTCACTTTCAATTGCCCTTTCCCACTTTGTAATACTGCTTGATTATGTAAAAAGTTCCCTTTATTCCTAATTTTTTCAATCCGTTTGTTGCGCTCCTTGACATCAGTAAGGGAAAAGACTTGTACAATCTCTGCATTGGTCTTGTGTGTTTTAAGATGTCTCGATATTTTCTTCTGGGGCTTACCGCAGACAAAGCAGTAATTTATGGAACTTGTCCGCTGTGGGTCTCCTCTTTGTGGACCATTCTCTGAATGCAACTCTGAGGTGTATGAAGAACTACCTTGCTGGCTGGTTCCCGGTGCACTAGAAGCAGGAGCAAGACTTGTATCCGACTTTTGTGTCAGCCATATATTTGGATGGGGGAGCTCATCTAAATCTTCATCACCCACATAGTCTGGGTCTGAGTCTGGGTTGTTTTTTTCTTGTGCCATCTCCTGCCTTTGGTCCTTCCCAGTGTCACTCTGAAAGATAAACAGACAATACTTGAACCTACAAAGAACCACCCAGGCTGGGGCTAAGTTCCACAGCCAGCTCCTAAACCCAATACCCCGGTCCCCAACTCATCAGGGCCGGGGAAAACTCACCAAGGCTGGGGCTAAGTTCCACAGCCTGCTCCTAAAGCTACCAGCCCCGCACCAACATCCACCACAATGACCCACCCTCTACTCCACTTACACTACCCGGCTCAGGGCACTCCTACCCCGGCCCTACATGCACACACTCGCCCCCCTGGCTCCTCTGGACCTCCTCTGACCAGCCTGCTCCTAAAGCTACCAGCCCCGCACCAACATCCACCACAATGACCCACCCTCTACTCCACTTACACTACCCGGCTCAGGGCACTCCAACCCCGGCCTACGTGCACACACTCGCCCCCCTGGCTCCTCTGGACCTCCTCTGACCAGCCTGCTCCTAAAGCTACCAGCCCCGCACCAACATCCACCACAATGACCCACCCTCTACTCCACTTACACTACCCGGCTCAGGGCACTCCTACCCCGGCCTACGTGCACACACTCGCCCCCCTGGCTCCTCTGGACCTCCTCTGACCAGCCTGCTCCTAAAGCTACCAGCCCCGCACCAACATCCACCACAATGACCCACCCTCTACTCCACTTACACTACCCGGCTCAGGGCACTCCAACCCCGGCCTACGTGCACACACTCGCCCCCCTGGCTCCTCTGGACCTCCTCTGACCAGCCTGCTCCTAAAGCTACCAGCCCCGCACCAACATCCACCACAATGACCCACCCTCTACTCCACTTACACTACCCGGCTCAGGGCACTCCTACCCCGGCCTACGTGCACACACTCGCCCCCCTGGCTCCTCTGGACCTCCTCTGACCAGCCTGCTCCTAAAGCTACCAGCCCCGCACCAACATCCACCACAATGACCCACCCTCTACTCCACTTACACTACCCGGCTCAGGGCACTCCTACCCCGGCCTACGTGCACACACTCGCCCCCCTGGCTCCTCTGGACCTCCTCTGACCAGCCTGCTCCTAAAGCTACCAGCCCCGCACCAACATCCACCACAATGACCCACCCTCTACTCCACTTACACTACCCGGCTCAGGGCACTCCAACCCCGGCCTACGTGCACACACTCGCCCCCCTGGCTCCTCTGGACCTCCTCTGACCAGCCTGCTCCTAAAGCTACCAGCCCCGCACCAACATCCACCACAATGACCCACCCTCTACTCCACTTACACTACCCGGCTCAGGGCACTCCAACCCCGGCCTACGTGCACACACTCGCCCCCCTGGCTCCTCTGGACCTCCTCTGACCAGCCTGCTCCTAAAGCTACCAGCCCCGCACCAACATCCACCACAATGACCCACCCTCTACTCCACTTACACTACCCGGCTCAGGGCACTCCAACCCCGGCCTACGTGCACACACTCGCCCCCCTGGCTCCTCTGGACCTCCTCTGACCAGCCTGCTCCTAAAGCTACCAGCCCCGCACCAACATCCACCACAATGACCCACCCTCTACTCCACTTACACTACCCGGCTCAGGGCACTCCTACCCCGGCCCTACATGCACACACTCGCCCCCCTGACTCCTCTGGACCTCCGGGGACACACAGCCCACATCTCGGACCCACTCTTAAGCACCCCTCCTCGGACTACACCCCCCAACTCATCCAGGCCGGGGAAAACTCACCAAGGCTGGGGCTAAGTTCCACAGCCAGCTCCAAAACCCAATAGCCCGGTCCCCAAATCATCCAGCCCGGGGATAAATCCTCCAGGCCGGGGCTAAGTTCCATTCAGAAAATACTTGATAACGTATATTTAACAAGGACTAGATACTTACCAATATATTTTCTTGTCTTCTTTGGAGTGAACTTTCTCTTGGTCCTTCTTCTTCGCATTACCATTAGATGTCTTCCGAAATCACTCAACATGCCCGGACACATATCCCGCACGTGTCCCCATAAAGAACCAATCACAATGGAGCCTTCAATACCGCCAGAGTAGGGTAGGGGGAGCACATCATACACTCCATACACAAGAAGTCAGGTTGGGGTATTATATGGACGTCAAATAAACTTTCAATTTATGGTCTTTAAAAGCTAAGAATTTAAAAAAACTTGATATGTGCATGATATATTATCATTGAGCATTAAAAGGACTTCAGAAAAACAATGAAATTATGCTCTTTATATGCTAAAAATGAAAATACAAAATCTTGGTTTATGAGGACCGTAGCATAGTCCTGTTAATCCCCTTAGGTTCTCGTAGTGCTGGTGAGTAGTCAGGTCAATTGGCTCCATAAACCATATATACAGACACACACACACACACACACACACAAACACTCACACACAAAAACACACGCACACACAAACACTCACACACACACACACACACACACACTTTGTCTTTTAGGTTTTCCTCCTGTCGTTCCGGTTTTCCCTTTCAACCCAAAACATGTACAATAGGTACAATAGGTTCACCCTCTCGCTAGACACTCTCGAGACACTGGTTACAGAATGTGTGAAATGCTTAACGGCGAGTAGCACTTTTACCCAGCATTCCTGTCACTGAGTCATTTGAAGTATTTGTACTTCTTAGAGGAGTTTTAGCTCAGTCTCCACCGCTGCTTGAGTCGTACTGTTTTGAGGCAAACCCTAAACCTTAACCCTAACCCTTAACCCTTAACCCTTAACCCTAACCCTTAACCCTAACCCTTAACCCTAACCCTAACCCTAACCCTTAACCCTAACCCTTAACCCTAACCCTTAACCCTTAACGCTAACCCTTAACCCTAACCCTTAACCCTTAACTCTAACCCTTAACTCTAACCCTTAACCCTAACCCTTAACCCTTAACCCCAACCCTTAACCCTTAACTCTAACCCTTAACCCTAACCCTTAACTCTAACCCTTAATCCTTAACCCTAACCCTTAACCCTAACCCTTAACTCTAACCCTAACCCTTAACCCTTAACTCTAACCCTTAACCCTAACCCTTAACCCTAACCCTTAACCCTAACCCTTAACCCTAACCCTTAACTCTAACCCTAACCCTTAACCCTTAACCCTAACCCTTAACCCTTAACTCTAACCCTTAACTCTAACCCTTAACCCTAACCCTTAACCCTAACCCTTAACTCTAACCCTTAACCCTTAACTCTAACCCTTAACCCTAACCCTTAACCCTTAACCCTTAACTCTAACCCTTAACCCTTAACCCTAACCCTTAACCCTTAACCCTAACCCTTAACCCTTAACTCTAACCCTTAACTCTAACCCTTAACCCTAACCCTTAACCCTAACCCTTAACTCTAACCCTTAACCCTTAACTCTAACCCTTAACCCTAACCCTTAACCCTTAACTCTAACCCTTAACCCTTAACCCTAACCCTTAACCCTTAACCCTAACCCTTAACTCTAACCTTAACCCTTAACTCTAACCCTTAACCCTTAACCCTAACCCTTAACCCTAACCCTTAACCCTTAACTCTAACCCTTAACCCTTAACTCTAACCCTTAACCCTAACCCTTAACCCTAACCCTTAACCCTTAACTCTAACCCTTAACCCTAACCCTTAACCCTTAATTAGTTTTAGTTTATTTGTTTATTTGAGCAATACACATTGTGCTCAAAAGGAGTGGGCTGAAGCAAAAAGCTTATGAGCCCCCACCCCCAAGTGCAATACATAAAAAAAGAACATTTCAAAACATTTCAAGCAGCTACATTCATACAGACCAACTTACAACAAACAACAAAAATATATAAACTCTTTATATAATTAATTAAACCAACGCACAGCTACAACAACAATCTAGTTTCATATACGATGTCTAGAACAAAGTAAGTCAAAAAAATGTGTTACTTAATATATTGCTTGCATATTTTTACCCGTGATTACAGAGTTACTTTTATGGTATAAAGGTACATTAATAGATATTATAATCTGAGATCTTGATACTTTCCAGTTGTCATTACCATTCTCAGTATAATTTTAATTTGGGTTTAATTATCATCATCATTATTATATATTTATTTAATTGAATTGAATTGTTATATGTGAAGTATGCTGTAGCCCTGCATAGTGTGGTGCATTAAAATGCCAGAGAGTGAGCAAGTTGAAGAGAGCAGTAACTCCCCTTCAACAAACCCCCTAACAGCTGATTTGTAGATGATGTTCCTATGCTGAGTGGTGCATTAAAAGACAAGGTTTAGAGCCCGTTGGGAGGATTCCTCTCAACAGATCCATAACCTGCCAACCCTAATTCTCCGTTTGTGAATTTGAGCAATAGAATGACAACCGTTCCAAGCAGCAACACTCTTCCAGATTATAGAGGAACAATACACATAATTGATCCCACTGCTCCCCCTAGTGGCAACGCATTTCTTCTTGTCTGTATATTTCAAAAGTCTTTTGTTTGTATTTATATTTGAACAGGTTGATGTTTGGACATAGTTTCAATTCCATCTCCAGTTTATTCCACAATTGTACACCATTAACTGTTGGACTAAAACTTTTCAAAGTTGTGCTATGTTTCTGAATCCTAAAGTTTAATTCATCACGTAATTCATAACAACCAGTACGTTCTTGGAACCTTCTTTGTATTTGGTTTGGTAACAATTTATACCTTGCTTTGAATAACATTTGTACAGTTTGGAACTCAACAATGTCACAAAACTTCATGATCTTTGATTTTAAAAATAATAAGTTTGTGTGGTCCAAAAACCCAACTTTATGAATTACTCGGATAGCTCTTTTTTGCAACAATATTATTGGTTTAACTGTGTTTTTATAAGTACTACCCCAAACCACAGTACAATAATATAAGTAGGGCAAAATCAGAGAACAGTATAAGGTATGTAGAGCTTTGATGTTTAAAATGTGCTTTGCTTTTGCAATTACTGAAATGCTTCTAGAAATTTTTGTGGATATATATTTAATGTGAGATTTCCAAGTAATTCTGTCATCAATAATCACACCAAGGAATTTGATTTCATGCACTCGCTCGATAACAACACCTTCTATCTGAATTGCTTCCTGAGCATTGGAATTACAGTTGCCAAATATCATCATTTTGCTTTTACTCAGATTTAAA